>OZ010788.1:64828107-65394124 GCA_963932465.1 Maratus speciosus
TTTGTTCTTCTAAATCTTGATCTTGTCGCTTATTTATTTCATTTGCTATGTGCTGAATGGAACAATGCTGCATTTCACGTATGGGTTGAATGTGACTTTCGTTTGTTTTGCCAACTCTTTTCCGTCTTTTTAATGTACACAATTGATCTAATTCTTGGGATCCAGATTCATTAAAACAATACATCATATCTGCAATCTTTTGTTGGCTTCTTTCTTTAGCAGCATGCATTGGTCTAGACGTTGAAATATCATTTTCAATTTCAGTATTTCTAATCGGACTCGGCATTCTTTCGTTAAAGTTGAATTCCCGTTTTTTTGGGCCGTCCTGCATGCATAATGAATTTGCAATTATACTAACTAAATTTAAAGAAAAATGAATACTTTAGTTCAAACTTCACAGTATTAGAAATATTTACTTTTTTCAGTGAACATAGAAAAGTGATAGTTACTAAATATTAGTAGAATATCAATAAGTCATGGAGTTAACGTTTGTAACGTTTGTATTTACGGCTCCTAATCTTAGCACGATCAGAAACTAAAAGTCAGAGAAAATGATGTCATAGATGGGCAAAAGTTGAGATATTTCACTTTTAAATAGAAAAATTACTTGTTTTCTTTTAAATATAGTGTCATTTATTCAATGGGGGGAATAAATATAAAATTAAAATTTTTTATTCCGAAGCATTTATTCGAGTACTTTGTTTCTTGTAAAATGCATGAGAATGTTTCGATTTATAGTAAACAGATGTTTCGGCTAAGATCTTGTTTTACCCTGGAAAAACGAATTTTCTGGAATTCGGGACTTAGCTAGATCTTTTGCTCGTGCTCGGTTTAGTATATGCGTCAAGTTTTGAGAAAATCGTTAGAGCCGTTTTCGATATATAGCAACATTTTCAGTGCTGAGTTTGTTTTAATCGATCAAAACGAATTTTCTCGAATTCGAAACCTAGCTAAATGTGTTTCTCGTGCTCGAATTAGTATAGAAAATACGTTTCATGTAAATTGCATGAGAATTTTTCAATTTATAGCAAGTAAAAGTTTCAGCTAAGATCTTGTTTTACCCTGTAAAAACGAATTTTCTTGAATTCGGTACCTAGCTAGATCTTTTTTTCGTGCTCGATTTAGTATAGGAGGCAAGTTTAATGAAAATCGATCCAGTAGTTTACGATATCATCCGTAATCGGGAAAATCGCTTGCTCGTTTAATATATATGATTTGATGGAAAACAACGCGAAAACCAAGAAAAATCAGAAAAATGATGAAGCAAAAGTATTTTGACATAAAAATAAAAAAAATGATTTTAACTCAATAATTATCAAACATAGTATTAGTCAGCCAATATTTAGTAGCATATCCTCTGGCCTCTATGAAGCCTCACAACACGTGGACATTCTATCGACTAATTTTTTGTATTCGATCTAAAAGAATTCGATCCCACTCATTTTTCGGAACTATGTGTACAGCTGTCTTATTTGAATAATTTTGGAATCTTACTATACGTTCTAACTCCTTCCACAGATGCTCTATTGGGTTCAAATCCGGACTTTCGCTTTGCCACTCTAGAACCTTGCCTTTTCTGCATTTCATAAAATAATTTACGTACTTGCATTTGTGTTTCTGGTCATTGTCTTGCTGAAAATACCACTGAGTAGGCCGATTTTGTTTGGTACTGTAGCATATGAATCTTTAATAGCAGCATACATGAACCGATCCATATCCCCATCAATTCAAACTAAGGGTCCAACAGTGGCGTGGCTAAGGGGGGGGGGGGGTAAGGGGGCGGCCGCCGCGGGCGCCGAGCGAAGCCTAGGGGCGTTAAATTGAGAGAAGTTTAAACTGAAATTATATCACATATTTTGACAAAAAATAAAATGATTCAATTTTTTAAAATTTTGTTTTGTATGTGAGTGTTTTTTTAGTAAGATATTTTGTTATATCCAAATAATGAATAAAGAAAAGCTTTCTGTTTTCTAGGGATGGCTTAACGCACTTGGTACCTAATAAGTTAATTATGTACCTAAATTAAGGCGCAATGTAATTAAACAGGAGGCGCCAAATTGAGAGGAGCTTTAAACCGAAATTATTTCACATACTCTGAAAATAAATAAGAATTGGTGACATTTCCTTTTGTGTGTATGTGTGAATGTTTTGAAGAAATTCAATCAGGGTGAGAGGAAAGGGGAGATCTATAATTGTCAATTGCTGATGGAGTTTTCTAACTGTCTAGCCTCCAGTTTATAAATCAAAAGGCCTTTTGGCGACTTGGATTCATATTACTGGTATCAAAAAAACATTGTTCATTTGTATAGTTGCTGACCCTCCCGCAGATTTTTCCAAACGAACCGCGAATGATTAAAACCTCTATTTATATTAAATTTTCAAAAAACAATAAGGAATTTCTCAACATGAACCTCCACTGCAGCGTAGGGATGGGTCTCCACTGCAGCGTAGACCGGACCTGCTACGCACGCACCTCTAAATACTAAAAACCTACATTCAAATTATCTTTCTCAAAAGGAATCTCCGGCATGGGACCCTGCTTTCTGCGCCCCCGTATAGCAGGCTTGCTGCGCCAGTGCCGGAAATCCTGAAGACAATCGTAATATGATTTGAAAGAAGAAAAAAATTTCGCAGTGAAAAGAAAAAATCAGGCCTACGAAACCTCAGATAAAAATGCCCCCTGGTGGTGGAAAGTAGAACGAAAAACTGTAAGACAATCGAAAACCAAGTTGAATGGGCAAAACCCAGTTGAAATCGGACCCTTAGAACCCGAGATAAGACTGCGTCCCCTGCGCTGGAAGGTGGAGCTAAAAACTGCAAGAAAATCGTAAGCTAAATTGAATTAGTAAATTCCCAATGAAATCTGGCACATAGAATTCGAGAAAAGAATGTGCCGTTAATGTTCGATAATTGTTATAATAGAAGTGTATATTTTGAAAAACATATTTTTAAATGTAAATAAAGAGGTGAAAACCTTGTAGACGAACTCTTAACTCATATCACGGGATTCGTGTGACAGAACACATTAATAATCTTCGATTTAATTGACAAAATGATTTTAAATTATGTTTTTAGCTCTTTGGAACGTTTTATAACTAAGACAATCGTCTACATGCCATATAATCTCTGATCCACCGATTTTTGAAAATTTAAGGGAGTGCGCGGTCGGAAAAAAGCCCTCTTTTTAATCTGTTTTTAATGTATGTTCGCCCCTGTATGGTTCTTTCACCGAACTTTTGTACTGTCGCCGTCAGTTTTTTGAAAAAAATTAAGAAAAATTACCGACCCACAAATTTTATACACAGATGTAAAATATTTTTCTGTATGTGCTCTGGAAATTTCAAATCAATATCTTAATTAGTTTTCTTAATTTTCGTTGATTAGTGAAAATTCTTAATTTATTTCGTTTCGACTGTGGAATCAGGTTCGCGTTCAGATGTGCATGCGAGTTTGCCATTTTGTGAAAAAATCCGTTTTTGATTAGTTTTTAATTAATAATCTCCGCTAATTATAAGCCCCATGTGCATCATGATCTGCCTTGGACTACCCGGTACCCTCACTCAAATTTTCAGTCTTCGTCACACACATAGATTGGTTTTTACGCTCAATTTTGTGTTCTTATAATTTCATATGAATATTTTCGTGTAATGGGAGTTTCTCAGAATCAACGCGTGGATTTAGTTGGAAGAACAACAAATAATACATTATTTCTTCTTTATCGGAAATTCCATTTTTCCGTCAAATTGGCATTGAGAAAAGCCAAATAATAAAATGTGGGCGATCTGCCCCCAAATTTTCCCTACTCAAATCGTACAAATTATCAGGATTTTTCAGTCATCCTAGTACGACGAGTACAAAAGGGTGCTTTCGTCATTTTAAAAGTTAATATATTTCATATATACTTCAATTCAGTGCATATGCATTAGAGAAAGCTATAATCTATATATGTCTATGTAAGGAATAACTGGGAGATTGATGGAAGAAAAGAATTTGACTCTGGAACATCTTTGTGAACCGAACACGTTTATTTCGTCTCTGCATCTTAAAATCATCTTCGTAAGTTCCTCCATCGGATGTCTCTCGAGCCATTTACGTCAATTTCGGGACCTACATGGACGTAGGTTGTGTAGGCATCTCGAATGGGCAAAATCTATTCTTTTTCGTGCGTGTTCTTGCTAATATGTTAGGGATTGTAATATTTTCGAGCGTGGGGTGAAGATAAAAAAACTGAAGGAACATTTAGTTTTATTGGTTAATTAGCTCTTGATTGACCTGTGGTCAAGACCCTCACAATTCCCGAGATGTACTGCATACAAGGCTTTGACCGCAAACGAAGAAGAATTGTTCAAACACCAGCATTTTCTATCTTAAGCTACTCTCTTCTCTGAGCTTAATGGTGAGCGAAAAAAATGTTATGCTGGGAAATAATGCTACAAGAGGTAAAATGGATTTTATGATACAAGATTTAAAGTTAGGAAAAAGAATTTAACGATTTTAATTAAAATTTTTTGAAATTTAATTTTAATTTTGAATTTTAAAAGGATTTTAATTCTTATCCTTTTCATCTATAGAAGTATATATATCTCTCTGTAGATATGTGATCATTGTCATGCGACTGCGCCAATTTATAAACCGAGTTTGATGTGATAGATCATTTGCTAAGTGTTTATTAAGATCTCGATCAAATTCGTTGGACATCTTGATCCGACATTCTGTTTCAAAATAGCGGCCCTATTTAAGATTTCAAACAAAAAAATACACACATATTTATATAAATACAAATTTACTTCTTGCATAATCGCTAGGTCTTGATGGAAGGATTCAAGAACATGTTTTGGTTCAGTTGTATTTCAAAAATGGATGAGTAGAGGAATTTGAAATTCTAGGGCGGCTGCTGTTTTGAAGTAGGAGATTTTTTTCCATAATCGGGCGTAATATAGGAGTTTTAGTGAATGTTTTTTTTTTCCTTGTTGCTACTCCTATACGCTTAAAACATTAGTCATATCCGTGAACGTTTCGCTAATTTTTTTTTTAATTCAATTCAAATTTAGTACTGACGAAAACTAGAAATCTTCTATAATCGGGTTCCACGCATTTTAGTTTCGCATGTTTAAGTAACACTAGCTGAATACTTAAAAATAAGGAAGAGTGGAGCTACCTTTTCCTCCCGGCATAAGCCAAAAAGACTTTTTTTTCCTCTTGAGGAAAAATAATGTGGTTATTTTTGATTGGGAGGGTGCAAAATTTCGTCTCGCTCCGGGCGCTAAAAAACGTAGCTACGACACTGGGGTCCAAATCTGCTGAGTGAAAAACAACTCCAAGCCATCACGTTGCTGCATTCATGTCTGACGGTGGGTATTTGGTATCGGATATCATATTTTTTGTCTTTAGGACGTCGAATGTACTTGATTCCATCAGATTATACTAAATTAAACTTCCTTTTATTACTCCACAAAACATTAGAACATTCTACATTTCTCCATGATTTATGCCGTTTTGCAAATCCAACTCTAGCCTTCCAATTCTTAGTAGATAACAAACGCTTTTTTGCTGGTCTTCTGCCATGAAAACCACAGAGATTTAGGCGTTGTTTGACAGCTGAAATGTGTATATCTTTGTCGTATTTTTCTTTAAATTCATTTTTTATTATTACAGCGGACTTAAGACATTTACTTGTAGATATCATTTTTATAATACCGTCAACATTGCAAGTTGTTTTATTCGGATGGCCACTTCGAGGCTTATTTCGACGTATTTCTGTTTATGAAAAACTTTATTCCATGTAATAACAAGTTGCCGAGATACATTAAAGGAACGAGCAAATTCTGCTTACAGTCTACCTTACTTAAGTGCATTTACAGCGGCTTTTCCAGAATCACTAGAATATGCTTTACGTTTCTGCGTTTAAAAATAATCACAATAAGTCTATATAAACACTAATAGAAGCTATAAGTGCGACTGACGCCTTCAACAATTAAATGCAAACTAATTATCAAAATACTTTTTAGCTAAGGAGTCATATTTCTTCGGTGGAGCCGAATGTAAACAAACAAGTTGAAACTTGATACATTTGAATAACTGCAGTCATAGCTTTTTCAATTATAGGGAATATATTTTCTTTTATGTTTTTATATTAAATAAAATAAGGGAGAACATAAGGCTGCAAAAATACTTTTGAGCGCTACTGTAGTATATGTTGTTCTCATAATAATTATTTATAATAAGGTAATATGCATATAGAATTTAAGCATTGTATATTTTATACAAATTCATATGAAATGTCTTTACGAAACGTTTTAAAAAAACAATTTTATAATTTGTAATTTTGAAAGTTAAACAGCATTTAAAACAAATGCTGTAAATGAGATTAATTAAAGTTAATTAAAAATGCCTATAAATATTAAATATCTGAAGTTTTTTTTATACATACTAAAAATAACCCTTTTTCAAACTCTCATAAAAGTTATAATAGTTATTCATCATCTCAAAATCTTTTATTAATTCTAACATAATTTAATTGCAAAATTTCGTAAAACTCCATAGTCGTGAAATGAATATTTACAGGCAATACATTTAGCTACTTGGATCGTTTTACTATTTCAATATTGATTCAATTCCCTAAAGCGTCAAAAAGGTATTGTAAAAAATGAAACTAACTCAAATATTTAATTTTATGTTGAAAGTTGAATGATCGTTTCTCTAATTTCAGATATTTTACTAATCTTTAAATGGAATCGATTTTTTCTTGAATGTGATTTATTCTTTATTGTTCTCATAATGAATATTTATAATAAGGTAACATGCATATATAGTTTTAAGCATTGTATGTTTTACACAAATTCATATGAAACGTCTTTTTGAAACATTTCAAATAAAGAAACAATTTCATCAGTTGTAATTTTGAAAGTTAAACAGCATTTTGTTTTTAAAATATGCTATAAAGGAAAATAAAATGATTAAACTAAAAATGCATGTTCATAATTACTCAATATTTGAAGATTTTTTTATACATCCTAAAAATAAGCATTTTTCAAATTTCAAAAGTAATAATTATCTAAAAATAAAATGATTCTTTACCATTAAACATTATTCATATTGATATTTCATTCAATTTGTTCATTCATATTGATATTTAAATAGTGAGTTAGTGCTATAATGCATTAAAACAAAAAACAAAAATTAAAACTCACTCAAATATTTAAATTCATGATGACAGCGAAATGATTATTATATATTTCCCTCATTTTTTTTTCAAATATTCCTATCTTCAATTCAGATTGTATTTAATGATTAATGCTTTTAATATCTCAAGGTTATAAACGCGTGCTTATGTAGGCGAAAGCCATTTCTTTAAAATTGATAACTCAAATTGATTTTAAACATTTAATACTCGTATTTTGTAATATCCGCTAACAGTACCAAAAATCATATTCATTTGAAAATGGCAATATTGCGTTCAAAATAATTTTATTTTTTTACTTTCTTCTGTCTTTAGAAGCAGAAAGTATTAGATTCGTACAAATTTTTGAATTCCGGTTTTCGACGGATTTAAACATTTTAGGAGTCAGGGACCCCAAAAATCACGTTTTAATAAAATGTCTGTCTGTGAGTCTGTGAGTCTCTCTGTCTGTCTGTGTGTGACACAAATTTTGTGGGCGCTCTATCAAGCACTAATGAATGGAATTTAATAAAACTTTAGATTCAGTTAGTTCCTAATACAAATTGGTGCTGATTACTTTTCGGTGTAAATTTCCCAGCAGGTGGCGATGCTATGCTGCATTATAACTGATTTCCACAATAGCTATATCTCAAGAACTAACGCCGGATTTTCAGAAAACTTCAGATTCAGTAAGTCCTTGACATAATTTGGTTCTAACTTTTAGGTGTAACTAACCCGACAGTTGGCGCTGCTATGCTGCATTATTCATGATTATCGCAATAGCTCTATTTGAAGAATTAAAGCATAAATTTTCATCAAACTTTATAGTCAGTAGTCCCTGATATAAAGTAGTGTTGTGTAGTTTTTGGTGTAAATCGCCCATCAGGTGACGCTACTATGCTAAATTTTAGACGATATCCGCAGAGCCGTATCTCAAGAACTAATGTATGAATTTTCATAAAACTCTAGATTCAGTTAGTCCCTGATATAAATTGATCCGAAAAATTTTTGGTGTAAATTGACAAACAAGTGCCCTGCTATGCAGAACTTTTCACGATTTCCGCAATAGCTCTTTCTGAAAAAGTAATACACGGATTTTCATCAAACTTCCAATTCAATTAGAAGTTATCATAGGTTGTTGCTCATTAGATTTTGGTGTAAATCACTTAACCGGTAGCGCTGCTATAATGCATTTTTCAGGAAGTATAAACATGTATGAGATATAAGTAAGTTTTGGGATTGCCACATCCGACTAGTTTTAAAAGTGATACTATCGTATTGGCCTCGTGCCAGGAGTTGAAAGCTTAATGAAATCGCTAAAGATTGCTATTTAAAATCAGCCTTTTTGATTATGTTCATTTCAGTGGTTTAAGCGCGTAGTTACATTTCATATCTTTAATTTGTGATTTATTTATATTTTATTGCGTTATTGATTGAAGAATGTTTTAATTATGCTATGGAATATAAGATGGAAGTAAATGCTAAGTTATTTAGGGGAGACTGAGGAGGATTGACGCATTTTTTACTAAATGATTTTTTATTATTTTTTATTTTTGAACCTATAATAAAGTTTCATATACCATTTTATTTGTTATACAACCAGTTATCAAAATAAAATTGCGATATAAGTGTAATATAAAAGAAACTTAAAAGATGATTGATTTTAATCATGAGCAAATAATGGGTCAATGCTCCTTTGGGACACTTGACCCACTTTAAATTGATCCACTTTAATATTGAAATGTTTGTTAAGGAAAAATTAGTTTTAAAAAAGGCAGAATAACTTTAAGCTGCATGGTTTAACTATTATTAAAAATTATTTTGTGTAATGTGATGCGTAAACAAACCTGCTTAGATGGAATTCAAGGTACAGGAGAAAATTTCCGTTTTAAACACCCACTTTTTGTGACACTCGACCTGGCAACACTAGTTGCCACATAGTTTGGCTTCTTCTCATTGTGTTTATCTTGGTGAAAATTTTCTACATACCTTCCTAAAGTGTTTTCATCAATGTTATTTTATTTTCCAGAGGCATGACACACATTATTAAGGCTGCTGCTATCATCCTTTCTAGACTTTTCTAAGCTTTCTATTTCCCAAATATGGGTACTTTTAAAATGAAATAAAAGTTCCTATCAACTTTTCAATTTATATTACATATTTTCGTGCTTCTATAGCAATTTTTCACATCTTCCTTTGATCAGTTTTAAACATTTACCTTTCCCCTACCCTACCCTATCTCCTACCCAATATTACTGTAGCTTTACAGAATAAATTGCAATTTTTTTTTAGAAATATAACCATTAAGTTTTAATTTTGCACAGTGTGCAATAAAAATATTTCTAAAGACCCTGGAGTTTTTACCATCTGGCCAATCATTCCACACATTGATTGGGTCAAGCCTCACCACATACGACTTTTTGAAATATACAACATTGTTATCTTTATACTAATTTACCGTACAATATTTATACTTGGAATGAAAGATCCATATGTGTGTATTACTTAAAACCTTCTTACTTAAATTTCTAAGAAATATTTCATCTGAGAAAATCTTACAAAATGTTTCCCACCCCCCCCCCCCTCCCCACTTTTTAAGCTGAAATCTCTTCACAATTGATTTAATTATTCCACACCTGTTTTAATTATTTGCATGAAACAAAGACTATTGTTTGAGCATTTCATTAGCTTTGGATGTCACTTAGTGGCAAAATTCTGAAATTGTTTTAAATAGGAAAACTGAAGGGTCAAGCCTCCCTATGGTCAACCCTCTCCAGTCCCTTCCCCTATACTAATTTAATTACAAAGGGATTTATTTTACGTAATCGTCTGCACGCGCTATAGATATTAAAAAAAAATCAAACTTAAAATTACTTTAAAAACAATACAAATTCAGTAAATGGCGATGCAGTTTTCAAATACTTGTGATACAGTTTTCAAACAAAACAAAATGCATTGGAAAGTGCATTTTTTCTCAATTCGGCACCGTAAAATTTAAAATTGTGCGTTATTTAGAAATTTAAAATATTTCACTAAAAGTTAAATTTATTCGTCTGCTGTTGCCAACCTCAAAATAATGTCAGCGTTACGCACGGACACGTTTGTACTTTTTTATATCGATAGAAAGCGAAATTACATAATACAATTTTATTTTTAAAAAAATTTGGTTTTCCGTAATTTTAAAAATATTTTCTTATTTCTTACGAAAAAAAAAACAGATGAATTGATGCGATATTGTTAGATGTATGTTCAATTTTCAGTAGCAACACCCACTTTGACACTTTTTCCTGGAATAAAGTTAGCCTAAATATGTATGTAATTTAAATTTATATATTTTTGTGAAATATTCACGGTGTAAGAAGTGATCAAACTTGAGGATGCTAATGTTAAATTTTCTTGAAAACTTTCATTTGTATCGTCCCAAAAATTCCTCCGTTAAAAGTTCTACATTAAATGTACCCAAACATAATCTATGGTTTTTTTTTTTTTTTTTTTTTTTTTTGCTCAAAAATTTATTTGTAATTATCAAAATAAAAAAAATAAATAAACATTAAAAAAAATTAAGTATTATGACCTCCATCAGTTTTTACATAAATACAGGTGCGTTAAGTTATACTTTAATTATTTTTCAGCAATCACACACACAATAAGCTAATCAAATCTAAACACAATCAGCTAATTGTTAAATAAATAATAAAAGTAGTAATTTTTTCAACTAAGTAGAAGTGTGTCCAGGACGGGAATTAAATTCAGAACCAGTGGCTTTCATTGCCAATGCTCTTCCAATTTAGGTACCTGAACGACATCTTAACAAACACAGCATTCACTGAGGAAATGAATTTTCGTCTATTTTTTTAAACATCTCAACAGAATAAACCACCGTTAAAGAAACTCTAATAAATTAAGAATGTGTACCTACACTTTATTTAAAGTGTAATTACAGACACGGATATAACAAATATATACACAATAAGAAAATACTAGGTGGCTATAATTAAAGTGTACGTGTTTGAAGAGCTGTACATGATAAACTATTATTAATATTTTTTTTTTAATCGCATTTATTCGGTTTAGAGGATCCGGAAAAAAAAGAGAACTTTTACAACTTTTACTAGTAACAGTTTTTAGACAAAAACATTTTTTTTTTTAAAGAATAGCTTAGTTTAATTTTATTCTTGTTTTTTTCATTCCATTTCAAGTAGAGCGTTTTGTATACAGTGTGTCCACGTGTAACCTGACCGACATTTATTTTCGCAACCGTCGGTCCTAGATGCATACTTTCAATTACAAAAATGGTTTAAATAAGGTATAGAATTGTTTTTAAAGCGATTTGGGTCAAGAAAAATATTTATTAAAAAATTACGAAATTTAAGTATTTATACGGTCCCCTGGTCCTATACGTGATACTTAGTAAAAATTTACTGTGACACCAACAAATAAGACAAAAAAAGTCCCATTCAACTAACATTAAAATTGACCGAGTTATGAAACTTTGAAATTCATGACTTATATCACTTTTTTGCAACTCAAAACAGATGATTTCTGCTTTGCTTTGAGGGGTCATATATAAAGTACTTAAATTATTTCAAGGTATCTGCGCTTTGAAAGAAATCGTACAACTATTATGATTCAGGTAACATTTATTAAGTTTCAGATTATTTAAAATAATTGTGTTTTAACATATGTTTTATTTTGTAAGGATTTGAAGCTATGATTTCTTTTAACAAAAATTATGTTATTTTCAAATGGTTTCATTTAACTTGCAACGATCGTCTTTGCAGTTTAAAATTTGTACTCGAACTTTAACTAACTTTCAAATGTCCGATCAAAATTACACTTTACATACTGACTTAAATTCGATGACAATGCAATATTATTTTGATTTTCGACGCTTACCATCTTATACATACTTATATTAGATGATAACAGAGAAAAAAATTCGGATAGATTACCGTCAACAAGTTTAAGAAAGAGTTTTAGATTAGATAATATAAACCTACGATGGTTGTGTTTTTTAACTTTTATAATTACGTTTTATGTATTTTTTAACGCTGAATAACAATAGTACCTGCACTTTTAACCATCATGTCAGGATTTTTCGCAAATCGTAAATTTCAAGGTTAAAAAATAGCGAAAAATCTTATACTAATAAAATAGATGTGAGACTACTTTATTCAGTTTAATTTTAATTACTTCAATAATTAATTCAATTTTTTTACTTATACCGGGTTTCTTACAGCTAAACAGCTCAGGGGTACGATGAGGTTGGGAGGGGATGGAGGATCACTTTTAACTTTGAGCTTTTTAACTTTGAAATTTGCTTTTTGAGAAAAATTCTGACGTGTTGGTTTAAAATAAGGGTCATTTTCGGATTCAGCGCTAAAAAAAGACAAAAGAATTAATTTTTCAGAAAATAAAAAAACATGGCACAACCCAAAATTTGAAAGACAGTGTAATCTAACAGTATTTTAAAATATGTATCATTTTATAAAGAATTGAGGCTGTTGTTTTTCATCCTTTAATTTAACAAAAATTCTGTTATTTGTATCCTCTTATATGTTCAGTACAAACTGTATATTTTGCAGTAATATGTCAGAATGATTCAAAATTTCAAATTTATATTGCAATGCTAATTTTACCCTCAACCATTTCTTTAATATATCTGACGAAATTATATTTCTACTAAATTTGTGAATGACCCCTAATTTGCAGAAAAAAATATGCTCCAACTTTAAACAGCTATTACTCGGTCAATTTTGATCGTAGAAAAACGGGACTTTTCTTTGTCTTAGTTACCAGTGTAATAGGAAAATTTTACTAAATATAACTTATAGGACTGGGGAACCGTATAAAAATTTATATTGTGTAATTCTTCACTAAATTGTTGTTTTGCTTCAAACTTTTTTTAAAATCTTATCTCTGCACCTAATTATGACCACTATTGTAATTGGAAGTATGCATCTAGGACCACCGGTTGCGAAAATAATGGTCGGTCAGATTATACGTGGACACACTGTATAAGGTACTGGTACCAAATATGGACAGTGCTCTCAATATGGACACCCCTATAATCTTTAAAAGTTACAATTTTGATCGAGAAATGGCGCTACAGGTGCGTGAAGAAAAGAAGTTGAAAAGATAATTAAGCCTGGAAAGTGCAAAAAAGCAAGTTGTTCGCCCTTTGGAAGGAAACTTGTTGTTTCGTTGTGTGCTGATAGTAATTACAGGTAAGTTTAAATTCTTATTAGATATGGTAAAATTACTTTAAATATTGAAAAGTGGAGTGTTTTAGAAAGCATGGATTGAACCATGGGATATCAATGAATTAACGAAAGATAATGGAATTTAGTAGAAAGAAAAAAAACTTTTATTAATATATTTTTATGTTTTGTTTCGATTTTCATAAAATTTGAAATGACTCGACAAAATTCTGCAATGATTCTATATATTAAATTTCAAACCATTCGGTTGGGTAGTTCTTTCTCTGTTATATGCGGACAGACTGGCAGACAGACGGACGCAACAGACGGCGATTATAGTTGCTATGTATATATATAATTAAGAACACACCTAAAACCGTACAGGTGGAATAGCTTCTAATTTTTTTCATGTAATATTTTCCCTTAAGGTAAAGTCAGAGATCGCGCACAAAGGGATTCGACAGGGACGAGTAGAGTGCGCGCGCAGCAACTCCAGGTAGTTGTACAGCAGCATTGGTGCAGTGTCTAGATAAATGTGTACATTAGGGTGGTCACAAGCAACATGGGGAAATTTTTTTTTAACGTTTTCTTCGGGGGGACCCTCCTAAAAGTTGTCAATTAGTTAGAAAATGAGGTTGGCAAAGTTTCAACTGAAATGAATAACATTAACCCGTGCCTCATCGAGGTTGAAATCTTGAAAATTTGCAATTTTTGGCAAAAAATTGTTGTTTTTCTTTCTTTACGTGAAAACTATTTGTCTTAGAAACCTGATTCTTATTTTATTTCATAAAAACAGTTGTTGCCTTAAACTTTTACTCTCATCATAACTTATATTTAATGAACATTAGTATTTTTCAGGTCAGCTCGTTAACCATACCCTCAAACTCTGCATTTTTTAAATATAAGTGAAAAATGACAAATTAATAATTTTATTGCTTTTGATAATTTTTTTTTGAATTATTTTCCTTAATAGGCAAAATTAAATTAACAATTTTTGCAACTTTAAAAATATTTCACGAATTATAATTGATTATTAGTTATCTAGTTCTGTGTCTAATAAGAAATAGCTTCTCGATTTGTATTGCAGTTGAACCTCTGAATTTCCCTTTTTATTACAAGGCTGTTTTTGTTACCTGTTATCGTTATCTATTTTTAGAATTGGCGAAACATTCCTTAAAGCCCCCTCCCCCTTTTGATATGATGGCAGAAATGTAAGATTTTTTAAATTGGCCACTTGTCTCTTCAAATCATCGACGGTATGCTACCAAGTAATAGTTAAGTTTCATGTATTTTATTTTATAATATTCGCAAAATGAAACAACGCCAGAGAAGCTGCTAGATTTAGAATTGCATCCACCGGTTAACCACAGACTTTAATTTTAAGTAGGGGAGCAATCGACTCAGCAAATAACTATTTCGTAAACAAAGAACTGAGATCATCAAAAACGGATTTAAAAATTCCGGTTTAGAGAGAACTGTTATTCACTGGGATGGAAAACTGCTTCACCATTTTTTGAATAAAGAAAATGTAGAGAGGATATAAGTTTTATTTAGTTGTGGGGATGAATAACAGTTACTACGAGTTCAATAGCTTAAAAATAGTATCAGAATAATTCAGGCGAAAGCTGTATTTTCAGCAGTTAAAGAGTGGAGAAAGTTAGTAAAATCCAGGCAATATGTTTTGATACAACTGTAGTAAACAACGGTCGCCTCAGAGGAACCTGTTTTTTCTATAGCAATTGTTAAAGGAAAAGTCTTCTGTATTTACCATATCACCACCACAATCTAGAAATTATCCTAAAAGCTGGTTTTGATTGTAAAGTGGGAATAATCACTGCTCCTCAGCCAGATATTAAAAAAACAATTCTGATTGAGTGGTCTAAATTAAACCAGAGTAAATATAAAAATGCTATTGAAGATGAAATACTAGATATAAATAGTTAATTCAGAAGAAATTTCAAGTTTTCTTACAGGACCTTTTAAAAATTAACAGCTCAGGGATGATTATAAAGAGTTTATCCAACTTTGTTTAATTTTTATACGACTCCTTCCTGCAAAAGACTTTTTTCAGAGCACCTGGTACTTTTAATCATGTCAGATGGATAGCACAGGCAATTTTTCCTCTCAAAATTTATTGTCATAGACAATCTCTCAATAACAAATTTAGAAAAAGAAGGTATTAGAGACCTTTGCTTATTTCTAATCAATATTTATGTAAAATCATGCTTCAGTACTCCCACTTTGGACCACAATCCAAGACCTGGAAATAAAATCACTTGTTCAATACAGAAAAATTGATAAATAGGTTGCAGACAAAGCACTCGTTAAAATGATAAAAGACTCGGATTTAATTAACTCGGATCATGTTGCATTTTCATTTTTAGATGATACTTTGGGGAAAAAAAAGTCAACATAAGCATGGCTGTTAAATTAATGTCATTTGAAGAAGAAATGATGATGATAAGAATTTAAAAGCTGCAAAAGTTTTCAACGAAGTTGATTATTTATTGAAGAAATAAGACAATGTTTTTGTTTCATCTCAAACAATGAAAATTTTTACGAGATTTTATATTAATAAGCATTTTTTAAATACTGATCCCAATGTAGGGTGCGAAAATAAACCTTATTTGAAAGCAAGAAAACAGTGAATGGTTTTAAAGTTGTCAATGACACAGCTGAAAGGGGAAGAAAATTAACTCGAGATTTCAATTCCTGTTTAACAAAAGACGAAAAATAAAAACAGTATATGCTATGTAAATGTAGAAAAACTTTTCAAGATTCTTCAAAAGCCACCTTATCTAAGCCATTTACCATGTTAATCCTTTCTGGCGCAGTGGTCGCATGTCGAGACTACGTATTTTTAATTCCAAACTTACTTGTTTCTAAATTTAGGTGTAGTCAATCATTTCATTATTTTACGAACAGAATTTTTCTGTTCTGGAAAGGGTTAATGTGACAATTGTAATGGATAATAATTTATTTTCTTTATTATGCTTCCTTTCTTGACAACTTTAATAATAAAATGCATTTGAGCATTATTTGATCTCATTTCTTTGCGTTTAAAATACGATTTTTTAAATTTTCTTTGGATTTTTTAATAAATTAAACCCTTTATTATGTACAAAATGAAAAAAAAAAGAAAAACAAAAGGTGGAAAGCAGATGAAATAGAATGTTTTAATTTTTCTTCTCATTTTCCTAAAAAGTAAATTCTTAGGATTCGGGTGAAGTCTGGTCCTGAAAAATGCACATATTTTTAAATCCATACATTTTTAGAAAAAAATGGTGTGTGGTTCTTCAAAACGAAGTTTTTTTTATAAAATGAGACCTGAATTATGTTTCTAGGTTCAATTGTATTTATCTCATGAAGGAAAAACAGCATTTTTTTTGCGAAAAATCACGTTTTTTTCAAATTTAACCTCAATGAGGCACGGGTTAATATTATCCAAATGAGCTAAAACTTTGCCAATCTCATTTTCTAGTCTATTGGCAACTTTTTGGGGGGTCCCCCGGAAAAAATTCGAAAATTGATTTCTTGTGACCACCCTAGTGTACATTGATTGTTCAAGCGTCTTGGATAAAGCATTGCTATTTTGTTTTGTTTTTCCAAAGTAAGTGCTTGAATTTTCATAACTGTTCGTCAAACTTTTTATAGAATGTCAGTATTACAAAATATTTTAAACTTAAACGATTTCATATAAACTACTAACCTAGACTAAGAATGCGAACACAAAAAATTAAATTTAGAAGTGGCCATGTTAAAATGAAAGGCCGCGCAATCTCTCCTGCGAAACTGCTCTCTTGCGCATCTGCTACTTAGGAGAGTTGGCACATTTCTCCTTAAGTTTCAGTGCTAGGAGAGATTACGCAGCTTATCGGTAAATTTGCATGAATTGTAAATTACGTGCAAAACACATGACTGAATCAATTTTGAAATAACTTCTGAAAAACACTTAATTAACTAAACTAAATTTGGCGACAAATTAATTCGCAAAAAACTACTTTTGTAAATGGAAATTAATAATACAGTTGTTATTAAATTAATTTTATGTAATTATTTTTGTTAATAAATTAATAATATATTTGTTTATAAATTAATTATATATCTTTATGTAATTTTTTTAATTTATGAACAATTTATTTGCTAATAAATTGATTTTGCTAACTAAAATATATTTTCTAATAACACCTACGATGTTTTGGAATAGCTTTCACTACTTCCAAGTAGTTTAATGCCTATCGAAATGAAAAGGAAACAGAGTGTAACTAATGTTACTGATCCACAAAATGTACTTGAAAAATGACTTAAGAAAGATGCCGTAAAAAAAAACAGCTGAAGATAAGATGCTTGCTTCCAGAAAAAGTGGGATAAAAAAAACTGACGGAAAAAACGATGGTCATTGAGGATGAGTGCATTGATTGTCTGGAACTGTACCAGGAGACAACTTCGACCACTGGCTGAATTCAATACATTGCTTGTGGCAGGTGATTGTACGAAAGCTGTGTGATTTATAACAATAAGTGCATAGATTGTGGACAACGACAACTTCGGTTAGAAAGCAAAATACATTAAAACTGTGGAAATAAAAATGAAGTAATTTTCAAGTTAAGCATGGTATCAAGTAGATTAATTTTATTTTGTAATCTTACTAGGGCTTGCTTTTACTGATATTTCAGTCTTCTTCTTAAATTAAAATTCTTTCTTTTCTTATTATTTAAACATTAGGTTGAAATATCCACTCCTAATACAATAATATTTACTCACAAAACCTTAGGACAATGTCATTTAAGTGAAATTATTATTGTTAATAATTTAATTGTAGTTATTATTAGAGCGCAATCTCTCCTACCCATGTGTGCAGCCTTACCTACCCTGTAAGGAGAGATTACGCAAAATAGTTTTCTTGATTTTATCACTGATGTTCTATTAAATTACAGCGTAACAACAAAATGACAATGGAAATGGATAAAAAAACAAATAACTCAAAATACACTGATAAACAAGAAATTTTTTCTTGGAAAATTTTAACAGATTTAAGTAACCATACCCTTGGGAATTTAGGAAATATTCACAAAAAGGTGTAATTGGTTTCCGTTTCAGAGATATATGTGTTTAAATATACCTCATTATGTTATTTTATTGCCTATTAAAGTACTTTTGTCTACTGTCTAATGACACTGAAAGTGAACAAATATCTGCTACTTATAATACATCTAGGCGCCAATAAGATGTGTTTCGTCCATGAGAAAAATGCAGCGCAGCAGCGCCATCTGTTGGGCAATTTACACCAAAACATAATCAGCACCAATTCATATGAAAGACTATTTTAACTTTGTATAATTATAACAGGGGGAGGAGAAAGAAGAAATAGATATATCTAGATAGAATAATGCAGGGTTCGTACACATTTCTTTAAATAAAAATCAAGGACTTTTAAGGACTTTCAAGGACCTAAATAAAAAAAGATGTAAGAACATACAAATTGAATAAACTAATAAATTATAATATGCCTTTTTAAATAAAGGGTTTTATTTCTGTAAATACAAGTTTTAATCATTAAAATGGCCGGAAAAGGGGGAGTGGGAATTTCAGTGTGTGGTAGTAGAAATTTAGAAAATTTTAAAATAACAAATACAAGACTAGTCGGATGTGCCAATCCGAAAACTTTCTTCTATCTCATACCTGTTAATACTACAAAATTCACTATCAGAGTGCCAACATTAAATGGTAATCTATGGTCATCATGAGGATTCTAAAGATAAGAAATTCCGTTGATTAGTTTTTGAGATACGACTATTGCTAAAATAGCGCAAATCCTGCAAAATGCAGCATAGCAGCGGCACACTGTTGGTTGATTTACAGTAAAACCTAATCAGCAACAACGTGTGTTAACGTCTGACTGAAACTGAAGTTTGATGAAAACCACAGATAGAGCTATTAAAAAAATCGGGAAAAACGCGCAGAGCAGCGGTATCTATTGGGAGACTAACACCAAAACCTTATCAAGAACAACTTGTGTCAACGTCTAACTGAATTTGAAGTTGATTAAAATTCGTGCATTTGTTCTTGAGATAGGGCTATTGTGGAAATCATAAAAAAATCAGCATAGCAGAGTCACCTGTTTGGTGATTTACAGCAAAATATAATCAGCCACTATATTTACCAAGGTATACCTGAATCTGAAGTTTTATGGTTTTCAATCAAGGACGTTGTACATAATTTCTTAAGGAATAACAAAGCAACAAATTAAAAGTGTATAGTTCAAAATATGATAAACAATTTTAAAAAGCTAAATTGTCACATGTCATTAAAGCTTCATTTCTTGCATTCTCACATTGCCTTTTTCCCAGATAATATGGAAGCAATTAGCGACTAGCATGGTGAACGATTTCACCAACAAATTTCTGCTATGGAGTCTCGTTATCGATCGCAATGGAATGAAGCAATGCTTGCCAATTAATCTTAGTTCATCAAGAGTGAAGATACTGAACATAAATTTAAACACAAAAATAGGTATAATGTACACAAATTAATACACTCAAATTCTGTTCAGCTGCGTAAAATATGGGGAAAATATGTATAAACAGTGTACAAGTATACTGATCGTAAATTTAACATTTATGTATCCTTATTATGCATTATTGTACGATCTCATAAATTGTGATATATCGTAATAACCTATAAATACATATCCTTCGTTAAAAAAAACATAAGAACCAAGTAAAAATTTATAATATCATTTTAATTTACTCAAGAGTGTATATAATTGGGATATTAGAAAAAAATAAAAAGTCAATTTTTGTTTATTAGTGTTATTCATGCATAGTTTAGCAAAAAATTAATATTAATATTTATTATTAGTATTTATTTTTAAATGTGTGCAGACTCTCCTACCTTTACCTTTTATATATATATATACGAAATCTGTATATCATATTTGTTTTGTTATTTGTTAAACTATATTTACATTTGCATTTTATACTTGTATCACCAAAATGTATGTAGAAGAACTCTAAAAAATAAGTACCTTTCATTTATCTTCCAAATTCTAATAAAAAAACATTTCAGGTAAATTTGAAGGATACAAATTATTTTCACCATATACGAATAAAAAAACCTAAATAGTAAGTTTGAAAAGAACTGTTTACTAAACAATTTTTTTCAATCTTACTAAAAAGCTACCATTTAAAACGAAATTAAGTTCTTATATATATATATATATATATATATATAAAAATACAAATACAGAGCAAAAGTAAAAGATTCGAATTAAGAATATCTCTTAAATTACCGTGAATAGAACCAAAAGGACCCATTTTAATCCAGAAAATATAAAAAAGACCTTTTCTTTAAAGAGATAACATGCAAAGGAACAAAAATCTCATTTTATAGGGTGTTTTTTATCACTTTTCAATCCTTTTATTTTGTTTTTATCAATATGAATCTACAGCTTTTAGAGATGGATTACTTTTTTAAATTTTGAGTACTGACAAGCAACACTTTTTAAATTTAACTATAACTGAAAAACAACAGACATAGAGATTTTCGTTTTAAAAAAAAATCTTCCTCTTTGTTTTTATATTTAGTTTATTGGGTTTATGAAATTATTCAATAATTATTCTTTTTAATAGGCGAAATATATTTTTGTATATTTACAATATATATATATATATATATATATATAAATTAAATATTTCTAAAGCGAAACTCTATAAATAGGTAATAAAACGTATATTAGAAAATAATTTGAAAAAACAGTTTCTAATTTATATCCCATAACATTATTTTCTGTGATATAGACATTTTACACGTTTTTAATATTCATTTTTGATACGACTACATTACATCATCATTCTCTTAAATATTTGTTAATATATATATATATGGAGTTTACTTTTAAAAGTTGTATAAGGCCCCAGAAAGTAGAAAGCAGTAGGGTAAGGTGCCCTATTTTCGTCCCCCAGTCACTTTTAGGCCCTGGGAACCTTTTATTTTCAGTGAATATCTACCAAGTTTGGATTTTCCATAGACTAACTACCCACGCACATAGAAACATAGGCAAATATCTCTCTATTCTAAAAAAAGTAACTACCGCTGTCACCGTCGCCGCCGATTTTGAATTTTTTGTGACCGGAGGTCTTTCTTCGTTAATATTAAGAAAAATAATGCATACAAAAATATGAAAATCGGTGGTATTATACAGAAAGTTTGATAAACACGCTGATGCAGACAGTTTTCAAATCGAAGAATTATTTTAAGAGATATTTAATGCTAAAGTTGGACAAATTCTTTGCACTAAAAAAGTTTTACAGGATCAAAAACTATTCATGAGAATTTAATCATTTTTAGACCATTTTATACGTTTGAAGTTCCCGGTGTGCAGACTGTATTTCTTTTTTTAATTTGACTCATTTTTTGAGGTTTTATTTCTATTTTAAATTAAAATGTTCACCATTTCTAGAGATTTTTGTACATTATTTTTGAAAATGGTATTAATTTCAACTGTTGACAAGTGTATAAGCAGCGCAAACAATAATGTTTGCTTCAAATTAAAAATTTATTTACACGTGACTATTATAAACAGAAAAAATAATTTGGAATTAGAATTAAATATTTATATACAAAAAGCAGGAACTTATTAAAAATTACGTCATAAAAACTATACACGTGAATTTTAAAAGAGAAAGGATATTGTAAAATAATAAATTCATTAACATGCATTAGAAGTCTTAAATAGGAGAAATTACGTCACATTTACGTCACATTACAGTTATTACATAAAATGAACACAAAATAATACAGCAAAACAGTTGAAATTTAGAAATTGCACTAGACATTTATTTGATATTTTGAGAGGATCTTTTCAACTATTTTTGTTAGGATAGCGCAAATAATATTTCATATCTAACAAAAGTATTTTCACGTGAATATTTAAAAGAGAAAGAATAACTTGGTCAAAATTACGTCAGATTAAAAACGATTAATTTAAAATATCTCATTTAAAAGAACTTTCTTTTCACTTTGTTAAAAAATACCAGGAGACAAAGACTCTGTTTACTTAATTCCTGTTATATTGGCTTATTTTGAAATGTTTAACTTATTTTACTTAATCAAAGACGAAAACTTGTAAAAGAGAAAGGTTGTATCTTTGGTACTACTTAGTTATCCCTTCGACCAAAAATCCATTATTTGCCAAACTATAAGATTAAATGCCAAAAATGGCTGATCGTAAATGTCACATTAACTTGACTTTAAGCAAGTTACATGTGTCTACGTCATCAAGTTATTTTTATTTCGACATTTTATTTGTATTTTTATTAATGTTGTACTAATTTATTTGTTCTTTCGTTATTTAAAATAAAAATTATGTCAATTTGTATAATTTGGCGAGTGGTTTGGCGATTTATATAATTTGGCAAAATTGGTCGGCGGGATAATCAAGTAGTACCGCAGCAGATTTGGCGTTAAAATTCCCCAGTCAAAGAGAAATGAATAGAAATCCGCTTATAGGGAGATCGCCACTGTTTTTAAATTATAAATCAATCTTTCGAAATCTTTTTAAAGCCGGTTAAATTACCGTTCATTTAGAGTCTGCGGTGTCTGGACGGAGGTTGACGAGCGTAGCTCGTAAGGGGCAGAGCTCCCTAGTCGTACAAAAAAATTTAACAATGCCAAAAATTGTTTTTCAAAAGTATCTATATATGCCAAAAGAAAACTAGTAAGTTGTGGCCATCACAAAACTTTCTTCTATCTCATACATGTCAATACTTCAAAATTCACTATCTCAGTGCCAAATTAAATTGCAATCTGTGTTAATCATGATAATTCTAAAAATATGAAATTCCGTGCATTAGTTCTCGAGTTATGACTGTCGCTGAAATCGTGTAAATCCAGCAAAATGCAGCATAGCAGCGCCACCTATTGGGTTATTTACACCAGAACCTAATTATCACCAACTTATGTCAACGTCTAACTAAATATGAAGTTTGAGGAAAATTCGTGCATTAGTTCTTGAGATAGAGGTATTGCGCAAATCATGACAAATGCAGCATAGAAGCGCCACCTGTTGAGCGATTTGCAACAACACATAATCAGCAGCAATAATAATCAAGTTATACTTAAATCTGAAGTCTGATGAAAATTCGTGCATTAGTTCTTGAGATAGAGCTATTGAGGAAATAGTTCAAAATGCAGCGCAGCAGCGCCACCTATTGGGCGATTTACACCAACACGTATTCAGAACCATTTCATATCAAGGACTAACTAAATCCGAAGTTTTATGAAAATGTGTGCATTATTTCTTGAGATAGAGCTACTGAGAAAATAGTGTAAATCCTGCAAAATGCAGCATAGCAGCGCTACCTGTTGGGCGATTTACACCAAAACATAAACGGCATCCATTCATGTCATGGACTAACGGAATCTGAAGTTTTATAAAAATCTGTGCGTTAGTTCTTGAGATAGAGCAAATCCTGCAAAATGCTACATAGCAGCGCCACCTGCAGGGAGATTTACGCCAAAAACTAATAAGCACCAATCTATATCAGGGACTACCAGAATATAGATTTTTATTAAATTCTGTGCATTAGTTCTTGAGATAGAGCGCCCACAAAATTTGTGTCACATACATACATACAGACAGACAGACTCACAGACAGACATTTCGTAAAAACATGTTTTTTGGAATCTCTGACCCGTAAGACGTGTAAATTCTTCGAAAACTGGAATTCGAAAATTTTCATGAAACCAATACTTTCTTCTTGTAAATATAGAATAAAGTAAAAAATTGGTCCCAATTTCACCCCCCCCCCCTTTCAAAAAATCCAATACGACGAGGCTTAACTCATAAATAAATCAAAATTTATTTCTAAATGAGTACATAATTTAATTTACATTAAATTAAGGCACAATGAAATGTACTAATTAACAGTGGAAGAATAACATAACGAAACTTTAGCCATCCAAACATGAGGAATACATAAATTTTGTATTGTTTTTTGCTCCTGAGCATATTTCGTGTGACCAAGTGCAGCATTGAAGTCACTGAACCCATTGATCTTCATGTTTATCACCAGAAAAACGCTTCAAGCAGATACACTCGGCATCATTTTTGCCATTATTATCACTTGTATTATCACCATAAGGAATGCCAACAGACGAGTCACATTCGTCATTACAGTCGCTGGGTAGGTCACTTTGGACATTTTACAAGGTGATTCTCCCCCTTTCCTTGAGAATGGTAGGTGCCAGAAGTTTTTTTTTTTTTTTTTTTTTTTTTCGGCTGAGCGTTTCTTCTTCGCATGGGAATATTTCACTTTTATGTAACATGTTTTTATGTGACATCCAGTACTCAATATCGTCGAACCTCTTCGGGCAGAAGTTGCAGATGTGATCACTGCCACTTCTCTGATCTCTTTAGGGTTGATGGCAAAAACAACTTGGCCTTTTGATGATGATTGATCAGACACGCTCGTAGGCTTCTTTGAGAAGTTGTGCGATTTGTAAATTCTCAACTTTTCTACCAGGATGTTTTGGCAGCGAATTTTCTATTGCTTTAGCATACAACGTTTTAAAGGAAATATAAACCCGACGCCGAGAAGCTATAGTTACTTTCTTCTATCTTTACAAGA
Organism: Maratus speciosus; assembly: GCA_963932465.1. NCBI lineage: Eukaryota > Metazoa > Arthropoda > Arachnida > Araneae > Salticidae > Maratus > Maratus speciosus. The sequence continues at coordinate 64,853,097 of OZ010788.1, forward strand.
AGAAAGTATTGGTTTCACGAAAATTTTCGAATTCCAGTTTTCGACGGATTTACACGTTTTATGGGTCAGAGATTCCAAAAAACATGTTTTTACAAAATGTCTGTCTGTGAGTCTGTCTGTCTGTCCGTCTGTCTGTCTGTCAGTCTGTCTGTCTGTATGTGACACAAATTTTGTGGGCGCTCTATCTCAAGAACTAATGCACGGAATTTAATAAAAGTTTATATTCTGGTAGTCCCTGATACAGATTGGTGCTGATTAGCTTTTGGTGTAAATCGCCCTGCAGGTGGCGCTGCTATGTAGCATTTTGCTGGATTTCCTAAAAAGGACCTCAAGAACTCAAGGGGGCCTCAAGAACTAATGCACGTATTTTTATAAAATTTCAGATTCCGTTAGTCCTTGACATGAATGGATGCTGTTTACGTTTTGGTGTAAATCTCCCAAAGGGTGGCGCTGCTATGCTGCATTCTGCAGGATTTACACTATTTTCCCAGTAGCTCTATCTCAAGAACAAATGCACACATTTTCATCAAACTTCGGATTTAGTTAGTCCTTCATATGAAATGAATGTGACTATGTGTTGGCGTAAATCGCCCAATAGGTGGCGCTGCTGTGCTGCATTTTAACTATTTCTCCAATAGCTCTATCTCAAGAACTAATGCACGGATTTTTATAAAACTTCAGATTCCGTTAGTCCTTGACATGAATGGATGCTGTTTACGTTTTGGTGTAAATCGCCCAACAGGTGGCGCTGCTATGCTGCATTCTGCAGGATTTACACTATTTTCGCAGTAGCTCTATCTCAAGAAGTAATGCACACATTTTCATCAAACTTTGGATTTAGTTAGTCCTTCATATGAAATGATGCTGACTACGTGTTGGTGTAAATCGCCCAGTAGGTGGCGCTGCTGTGCTGAATTTTGAACAATTTCCTCAATAGCTCTATCTCAAGAACTAATGCACGAATTTTCATCAAATTTCAGATTTAAGTATAACTTGATTAATATTGTTGCTGATTATGTGTTGTTTCAAATCGCTCAACAGGTGGCGCTTCTGTGCTACATTTGTCATGATTTGCGCAATATCTCTATCTCAAGAACTAATGCACGAATTTTCCTCAAACTTCATTTTCAGTTAGACGTTGACATGAGTTGGTGATAATTAGGTTCTGGTGTAAATAACGCAATAGGTGGCGCTGATATGCTGCATTTTGCTGGATTTACACGATTTCAGTGACAGTCATACCTCGAGAACTAATGCATGGAATTTCATATTTTTAGAATTTCCATGATGAACACAGATTGCCATTTAATTTGGCACTGAGATAGTGAATTTTGAAGTATTGACATGTATGCGATAGAAGGAAGTTTTGTGATGGCCACAACATACTAGTTTTTCTGTTGAATTGGGAAGCAAACACGCGATTATAACACCATTCCCCGTGGAAAGCTTTATCTCTCTTCTTCCGTGGCACCAACTTCAACGATCAAGAGAGACAATATTTTTTTCTTTTAACAAAATAAAAGTATTTTAAAAGTTTGTTTTAAAATAAGAATGTCATTTCGTTTTAAATTTTATTTTAAAATTTTTTCATTCTATTGTATTTTAGTTTATTGTACTTTTTATTTTATTTTCATTAAATTTTATTTTCATTTTGAATTTCATTGTAAACTTTTTTCATCTTATTTTATTTTATTTTCATTAAATTTTATTTTCATTTTGAATTTTATTGTAAACTTTTTTCATCTTATTTTATTTTATTTTATTATACTTATTATTTTATTTTTTATTAAACTTAATTTTCATTTTGAAATATTTGTCAATAAAAAGCATTCCTAATTTTGTCCCCGGGTCAAAAATAAGAACTGCAAGGGGGACGAATTTGGGACCACGCTACTTCAAATATGGCGGAGCTTCAGCTCCCGTGAGATGAACTGAACTTCCGAAAACTCACTGTATGCTACTAACAGTATCTTTCGTACGTAAAATACATGCAATGAATAAGAAATAAATACTATCAGTACAGTAAATAACGTTCTACAAACGATGTAATAAGAACCCAGATCTTCTAAAAAAAGAAAGCAGGTTTCTTTAATATATGTATGCGTCTTGGCGAACGAAACTTTCGCTACTGAACCCATTTACCTTCCGTTCCCTCTGTCTTGCATGGTAAGTGGCGCCACTTTCGGAGAAGCAGAGAAGTAAAGGCGGGGGGGGGGGGGCGAAATTAGGAAAGGGGACGGAAATAAGGTACTTTACCCTATTAATAAAATGAAAACTATGTTTTTCATTTTTCTTTTAAGTTCAAGCGAAAAAAGAAATGTTTTGGTTACATTACAACTAAACTATTCATCTCCCCTAAATAGGAATAACAAGCTTATAAAAAATAAGGCGTTATGCTTTAGTGCAAACCTGCTTTTTATTCTTATTTTCTGAAAGCTCCTAATTTGCGTAATATTTTTACTGCTAAAATAATAATAATAATAAATAGATGCAGTTTTGTTTCGAGGAGGAAAATCTTCTAATTTGAATTTTTTTTTACCATTTTGTTTAAGAAATATTAAAAATAAATAATACTTTTTTATTGAAATACACATCACACGTAAAAAAAAAAAAAAAAAAAAAAAAAAAAAAAAAAAACCTTACATGGAAGTTTTTAATTGCTTTGTAAATATTTAATTTATGTTTTTGTCCGTATGGATTAACTGCCTGCAGAAGCTTGTGATATTATACTTTTATTTAATAATAGCTGAGAGGCGACAAACACACAGATTTCTTTAATATAGCTTTTAATTTATGTATCATATTTGAATTATTTTTTTATGTTATGTTATAAATAGCTTTTAATTATAGAAACAGTTTTTGTGTTTTTTGAAATAATTAAAATTATATAAAAAGGTAGAGTTGATAAACATATAAAAGCGGTCCCTACGACATTTATGAAAAAAAAATTAAGTATATCATGGAAAAGTAATTTTTTAACAAACAATGCATTTGCATGATGTTTTCTTAATCCAAGACTTAATAAAAATTGTAAAAAATAAAAAAAATAAATAAAAAATAAATAAAAACTTTCTTATTAACATTGACTTTTTTTTTCTCTCTCTCTCTCTTTACATATTGCACGCCAATTGGCATCTCTTAGCGTAAATAAGTGGTTTTCTACAACCAAGTATTTTTGTGATTATTCTTTGGTGTTAATGATATTCAGATTAATTCAAATTGTTTTTAATAGAGTAGATTAACACCTTTATAAATAAAAGAGTGGTGACATACAAAAAGTGCGCATGAATAGTTCCGAAATTTTTGTCCAAATTGTAGAAAACCATATCCCAGTACTTGTGTGTACTTGCATGCATAAGTCGATTAGAGGAGTTAGATAAATTTCTTTGCGATAATGGCACGCTTTCCCGAATTTCTCAGTTTCCAACAAAATTTTAGTGGCCGTATTTTGCCATTTTCATCTTTTTGAAAGTTACAATAATATAGATGAAAGCTAACGCTTTATTAGAGTTTTAAAAAATCCCCTTTTATTCCCAAGTTTAAGCTGGTTTTGTTTTTCAGCCTCTGCAGCTCTACGTTTGAAATTTTGTGGCGTATTTCAGTAAAATACATAGTATAAAGCACAGAAAATTTTAAATAGCTCAAAATGTACATACTAAATAATTTCGCATCCTAAACTGTTATCCTTCAGAGTAGATAATACTAATTTTTCATATATAAAATTTAAAATGTGCACTTTAAAATGACATATTACTTTAATTTAAATGTAATTGGGGTTAAAACATCGACTATAATACGGACAATACTATAGTAAATACTATTTGGAAGCGTTTCTGAAGCTTACGTGCAGCAAAAGAAAGATCTTTTTATAAATTAACTACATTAAATTCAGAAAACCGATTAGTTTTTGAAGTTTTTAAATATAAAGAAATGTTTTTTAGAATGCTGCGTAACTCGGAAATGATAACTCTTAATTTTCCGATATGCTTGAATTACACCAACATTTATCAGTTGACCAAGACAAGAGCAGTATTGTACCTTTGTAGATTTCAAGTTTATAAGACTTTTAATAAATAATGCATTGCAGTATTTGAGAAAAAAATTACCTATTGACTAGTCAAAAAAAAAAACTTTATTTAATTTGTTAACAAATAAATAAATAAATAAATAGATAAAATAAAAAATAAATATAAAATCCACTACGAGTCTTTGAAAGTACCGATTTTATTTTTATGCATTTTAAATTTGTATAATTCCGCCGTAAACAAATATCAGAATGAAAATGTTACCTCCGTTAGCTCTTTCAAGAACAGGTAGAAAATATATGGAAATGAGTAAAATACTAGAAAAGATCTAAACGTTATCAGGTTAGTTGGGGCAACTGGGCAATGATTTTACAATGTGACTCTGGAACTTCTGACAATTCAGCTTCAAAAAGCTAATGTTCACTTGAATTAAAGTCTGAACTTCTGTAAACATGTTCAGTTAGGTTTCCTCTATCAGACAAAAATGCTCAAAATTGCATTATAATATTTAAAAATATAAAAATATGCATATTTCATCTTTCTTTCCTCATAGGTCCAGTTGCCCAATAAAAACAGGGTAAGTTGACCCGGAGGGTCTATTTTCCATATGCGTTTATTTTTTTTTTCATATGGGATTCCAGGTCCTGTTTGAAAAAGTGTAAAAAACTTTAAAAAATTTAAACCAGGCAGATCATGTAAATTATATATCAACTACAGAGCGTTGTAAGGGAAACCTTTGCTGTCAATGTGTCTAAAATAAGCACTAAAAGTGAAAATATTAGATTTAATTATACCAAAAACATAAACATTAAGTAAGTACTTATGTACTTTAGTATAGATAATAAGAATAAAAGTCAAATGGGTATTTTAAGGAAAAAATAGCTCCTCCCAGAACCGTTAATGAGTTACCTTCATGATCATTTTATTTCACATATCCTAAAGAAAGGTGCGATGAAGATATTATTTCCCAAATAGTGGTAGGCACAATAAAAGTTTTCCTATAGAATGCGACCCCTGTATCGTACAATTTCAAGGTTTGACTATCTCGCTTTCAGGGGCAAGGTACTTGCATTCGTAAAATGTTGAAATAATTTACTGACACCAGTATTTACAAGAGAATCTATTTGTAAACAAGTAAAAGTATATTTTCGAGTACTTAATGAAGATGAAATTTTCATTATAAAATTCCGGTGCCAATGTGGCAATTAGGGATTAAAATTATGTGATGCCATAACGGCATCACCGCCTCTCAAGGGGTCAAGAAATTTGGTTTGATACCACCCAATATGCTTTTTTTTTTAAATTTTATTACGTAATTTTAATAAGGTATTCTATAATCTTCTTTATTGCGAGTAAAAAACAATGGAGAAATTTATTTCCCGTAGTAAGAGAAACCCAAAAAAATTATTCATATCTATTGGAGTAATTGGATCAGGCACGGTCCAGTTACCCCGGATACATGTCCCAGTTACCCCATTTTTGAAACAATTATGGGGTAACAGGGACACCGGGCTTACATTTGAAACATGAAGTAAATATGTATAGATACCTAATAATATTAATGTAATTATATGCTTAACCTTTAAAAAAAAAATAAGATTGTTTAATAAAAGCACTTACAGTATTTTAATAAAAAGCCGAGGAAGTTCATCCATATTGACGTTGTTTTTAAAAAAAGAAACGTAAATTTTTGACAACCTATCACAGCAAAGTAAGAATTATGATTGAGTTGACAGACGTTGTTTTAGGAAGTAGAGATTAAGGTCCATTGTTCACAAAAGCTAAAACTTAAAAAAACATTAACATTTTTTTATAAAATAGCCTATGGCCCAGTTACATCGTGGGTCCAGTTACCCCAACTAACCTTATATGTATATATAAATAAGTATGTGCATATGTGTATGTGCATATAAGAGTTATTAAAAAAAAAACATTGACCCTAAATGTTACATATTATTCAAATAGATATAATAAACAACAAAATCTGAAATTAAGTTAAAAAAATCTTTTTTAAAACTTCAATGTGATTCCTATTATATGTTTACCATCCCTAGTCTTTCAACATTTCCAAGCAAAGTTCTATAAATAGCCAAACTATAAAATTTTAAAATGTTAAAAATTAGAAATAACTTTAGGAAAATACACTGCTCAAAACAATTAAAGGATATTTGAAGTTTTATATAAAATAAAGATATAAACGAAATTTTTTTTGCCGAAAATAGAAGAAGAGAATCACAAATGCAAATTTTTCTGGTTTTCAAACTGTGGAGTATGCAAATTTTGAGTTCGACGTCAAAAACGTCGCTTCAGCGGAAGCGAATGAAATTTGACTTTCAACTGGATAAAAGAGAATGAAGACAAGGATGATCGGCATTCAGTGATTGCTTTGTTTCGATGAGTACGATGTCTCAGCGAAATCATTTGACAGATTCAGAAGCTTTGAGAATTGTTGGTAGGTTAGAAGGGGGCCAAACTCAAGCCGAAGTAGCGCAAGCCATTGGAGTGTCACAAAGTGTCATTTCCAGGATCTGGAACCGTTTTTTGGAGAGTGGATGTGCAGGCCGAAGACCAGGACAAGGTCGTAGACGGGCAACAACGCCCAATGAAGATCGGTATTTAGCGTTAACAGCTCGGAGACACCGAACCATGAACGCTGCTCTTCCCCAACAACACCTTCGCTCGGCTACAGGCACCACGATTTCAACTCAGACTGTCCGAAACCGGCTCCATGCTGTAGGTCTGTATGCTCGCCGACCGATGGTATGTGTTAGATTAACATCAAGGCATCGTCGCGACCGCAGGGAGTGGGCAACCGAGCATGTCAACTGGAGGAGAAATGAATGGAGCAATATTCTGTTTTCTGACGAGTCCCGTTTTTCTGTGCATCCGGATAATAGGCGTTTTTTCATCTGGAGGGACATTGGGAGTAGGAATAATCCTGCGTTCGTGCACGAAAGTATCAGATTTGGCGGTGGAGGAGTGTTGGTGTATGGTGGCATCTCCATTGACGGGCGCACTGACCTCTACATCATTCGAGATGGAGCTCTGACTGGTCGCCGATATAGGGATGAGATCCTCAGACCTATTGTAGTCCCTTACGCTGCAGCAATGGGAGATAACTTCATTTTAATGGACGATAACTGCAGGCCACATCGTGCAAACCTGGTGGAGGATTTCCTTTTCGAGGAAAGAATCGTTCGAATGGAATGGCCAGCGTGTTGTCCAGACATGAATCCAATCGAGCACGTTTGGGACGCTCTAGGAAGACGAGTTTCTGGCCGCCAACAACCCCCACAAACTCTACAAGAACTGGAAAGAGCTCTTCTGGAAGAGTGGGGCAGAATACCCCAACTCGTCATTAATAGCCTCATTGAGTCCATGCCTCAAACGTGTTCAACGTTGCTGGCCGCCCGTGGAAACCATGCCCCCTACTGAAAAGGATTTTCAGTAGGGGGTATGAAGAAAACACCTTTTCTTATTCTTTTTTTCTCATATGCACAAATTGTGTTTTTTACTTTTAGTACACAAATGCGCAATAAAATACATTTTTTTCTGCCAAACATGTGTAATTTATTCTCATATAACCTACTATGTCTGTCGACCATGTATCAATCAGCTAAACAGTTTATCAGATACAAAATCCACCTAAAACTGCAATATCCTTTAATTGTTTTGAGCAGTGTATAACATAAGATCTTTTGAGATAGCCATGATTTCGTAAAGCGGTCCATTATCTTCAGAAATCAATAGATTTCAAACCCTTAAAAAACCATTTGTGAAAAAAAGTTTTTTTTTTTTTTTTTTTTTTTAATTTTCCGTTTTCCAAAATAAATAAGAATATCAACGTTACCGAGTAGTTTTTCAGTGTATTAATAAATTGTAATACGAAATTTCGGTTTTTCTCATGCTTAAAAAATTTACGTTGATGGTGCTCAACTGAAAATGTCGACTAAACATGTTTTTTGAACAAGAAATGTTTACTTGTGAATTGATAGCATCTGAAAAATAGATACATTGTGATTTAAAAACTGATTAACAATATAACAATATAGTAATATAATACCATCTAATAACATGTATAAACAATTTGGAAATGTTATTTTTTTTTTTTTTTAACTGGCGACGAAATAAATTTCTGTTTCAGAAATGCTAATTTAAATATGGATTATCTTTTGCTTTCTGAGATTTTTGAGGATAAATAAATGATTTTCGTAATTGTGGATAACTCGGAAGAGGTTTTGCTAGATCTAGAAAATTGCTTGTTTTGAACGCTTTTTAACAAAATTCAAAAGTGTTTATGAATTCAGTTTCTCTGTCCGTCTGTCCGTAGGTCGGTCTGGTCATCTGACTGTCCACCCTCTAACTCACGTACATATTCTCGGATTTACATGCAATTGATATATGTTAATGATATTTGCCATGATCTGGTTTGTATTAAATATGAAGTGTACACTCTAAATAAAAAGTAGTGACTATTCACTCCAGAGAAGTGAATAGTCACTCTATCGCAGAGTCAAAATATGCCCAACCTCTTTAGAGTGACTATTCACTCTGAGCAAAAGTGAAATTTTTGACTCTCTGAAAGAGTGAATAGTCTCTCCTGGGAAGTGAATATTCACTCTAAACAGGGGTGGATAATCACTCTGTCGGAGAAGTGACTATTCACTCTTGCTAAAGGAGTGCGGTTTTTCACCCCTGATAGGAGTGAATAGTCACTCTTTCATAGAAGTGAATGTTAATTTTTTATGGAGTCAATACTTTTTTTATTTTGCTTTTATGGACATTTTAAAAGAATCACATCTTTTACAGCATGCAATGAAAATAGATAGAAGCGTGGTAAAGACTGGAATAAAATACTTTATTAGCAATATTTATATAATTCATTGTTTGTAACACTAATTGATCTTTTAAGGAAAAAATCCGTTACAGATGAATTTAATTCAGATTACTGACATAAATAAACTAATATATTTTATTCCAATCTTATCCTTTGTATTCAAGGCTGGAGTAGCACAGTTGAAGTTTATTCCAACAGAGCGAAAAATGTCCAGACCAGGGATCTCGCTCTGTTGGAATAAACTTCAACTGTGCTACTCCAGCCTTGAATATAATTTAATCCAGTTGAAAAAAAAAAAAAAAAAAAAAAAAAAAAAAAAAAAAAAAATATTCGTTCCCTTCATTATGACTTATCCTTTGTGTTTGCTTTTATTGCATGCCCTATAAAAATATTAATTTTAAAGTTTTATAAATAACTTTTTAATAGGTGGATGTTATATGTTTAACAATGTTTGATGTCATTTTAATTTTTGGTTTTAAATATAAATTCCTATCTTTTTACCGTACTTTTCCGTAAATTATTGCTATTTTTGTAAAGACTTATTGTTCTAAAATATTTTTCATTTTTTTACTTAAAAACAATGCTTATTATAAACTTACCTACATTTTTTAAATGAGTTCTAAGTATGATTTAAATATTAAGAATGTGTATTTTTTATCCGCGTTGATTTGCTTTTGTTTTATTTAATACTAGCAGGCTATGCCCGCTGCGCTGGTCAATATTTCCAAATGAACCTTGGATTAAATGAAATGGTGAATTTGATCTTGTATTTTAAACAATATGGACCTTCAGGTGGACCTTGCTCATTGCTGAAAATGATGCGAACGCATTGCGATATAATATTATCTTAAGCGTTGGACAAAATTTAGCTATTAAGAAGTAATTCTTTTAGTTGATTATTAACAATGCATTTTCAGTAGGGTAATGAGACCATTATGACAACAGGAATTAATAGCTGTGTAACTAATCAACATATAATGAAATGTTTTATACTAACACCATTCCTGAAAAGTCATGTAACAGTGCCACTTGTATCAAAATATGTTCTCTAGATTTTTTTTTAAAAAGGCTAAACTTTCATAATCAGGTTCACTTAATTGTTTAACTTTTTCTGTTGCTCTATAACTAAGTAACGTTGAACAATATGTATACACTAAAACCTTTCCAAAATTATTACCTAACTAATTGTGGTATATTCTATCAAAGTATTATAAACAATCGGAATGAAATACAAATTTCCGTTTTAAATATATAGTAGATGATGATGATGCGATTTTATGTAATAGAAATAATTCATCGTGAAATTTTCGCTTCAAACGTAAACGATGCTTTCAACATTATAGCTAATACACCAGTATGTGAAGTATCCGATTATGGAAGGTTAACTTGGATTCTTATGAGCAATTGCCCAAAGAAAAGTGAATATGTGGATTTTGTGAAACTCCTATGTTAGCCGGGCGCAGGTAATAAATCAACAAAGATTGCTTTCATACCATATTCTTATTTTATCATTTTCATTTAAAATACAAACCTTTTTCACTCATTTCATTTAAAATGCATGCCTTTCACTAATTTCATTTAAAAAACTGAAAAAATAAATAATAACAGGAAATAATTCCATAATTAAAAACAAAGAATTATTTTTAATTTACATGCGAAAATGTAACTACTGCTACTGTCAATTTTAAGAATGCTATTGGCGAGATATGCGCACGGCTGTTGTAAATGTACCCATTTTTTCTTCTTATCGAGGAGCAAATTATAAATCGACAAATATTATTCCAATTCCAATTTCTTTCATTGAAAATAATTTTTAAGTCGTTACAAACATTGCTTTCATATTTAAATATTTTCGTTGGTACTACTTAGTTATCCCGTCGACCAATTTCGCCAAATTATACAAATTGACATATTTTTTTTTAAATAACGAAAGAACTAATAAATTAGTATAACATTAATAAAAATACAAATAAAACGTCGAAATAAAAATCACTTGATGACGTAAACAAGTGTAACTTCCTTAAAGTCAAGTGAATGTGACATTTACGATCAACCGTTATTGGCATTTAATCTTATAATTTGGCGATAGATTTTTGGTCGACGGAATATCTAAGTAGTACCTTTTCGTTTTATAATTCTAATTTCTCAGTAAATTTTTTCCTTTTATTTTACATAAAATCACTAATTTATTTTTTTATTTTTTTGGTACTACTTAGTTATACCGTCGACCAAAAATCTATCGCCAAATTATAAGATTAAATGGCAATAATGGTTGATCGTAAATGTCACATTCACTTGACTTTAAGGAAGTTACACGTGTTTACGTCATCAAGTTATTTTTATTTCGACGTTTTATTTGTATTTTTATTAATGTTATACTAATTTATTTGTTCTTTCGTTATTTAAAATACAAATTATGTCAATTAATATAATTTGGCGAGTGGTTTGACGATTTATATAATTTGGCGAAATTGGTCAACGGGATAACTAAGTAGTACCATTTTTTATTAAGTGTTCGTATTTTTTTTTTTTTTTTTCAAACTCATAGAGCCGTTTTTATTCTTTAGCCAAAACAGTTAATTTGAATTTTTTCCGTTGCTAGAGTAACAGAATGTAATGTTAGATATTTTGAGATTTAGACGCCAAAGACACCGCCAAATTAGAAAAATATGAAAAATGTTATGAACTGTTGGACTATAAGAATTTACTTGGTACCATTCGATTCAGCATACAGAAATACATTAAATTATGCTTATTTGACGCATAATTTTAATATCCGATTTTTAAGGAATTTTTTTCCCTCCCTTGCAAAAACGCCGTTAGGGGTGATACTTTAGAAAATCCTTTCTTAGCGGAAGTCTATGTCATAAGAAGTATTTTTACCACGATTTTCAAGCTTTTAGGTTCAGTAGTTTGCGCTGTGCGTTAATAAATCCCCTAATCCAGACTTTATTTTATATACTATATAGATATGCTATTTGGCGGTGACTCGATGATAGAAAATTAGTCCAATATCATTTGAAATATTACATAACAGAGGAGAAAATACGAAGAAAGACGAAGAAGAAATAAAGAATTGCAAAAGACTTGTAAATTTTTTTCTCAAAATGTTGAAATTTTCGATAATAATAACGCATGATTGTATAAATTTCCTTAAATTTCCTTATCTTCATTTCGTAGATTTCGAAGCTGTGAATTTTCCTATAAATGAAATTGGCGATATGACTTAAGAAAAAATAAAATAAACAATAGATAATATTTGCTTAAAAAATGGATAATATTTGTTGATCTGAGTTCGAGTTTATAAATATCACATGCTTTCGGAATTACGGTGAAAAACATTTTGAAAAGGATGAATTATTTTGCAATATGTATGTGTGGCAGAAATTCGCACTACATTTAAGTATTTGATTCCATTTTTAAAATATTAACTGATATCTATGTGAGTTATAATTGAATATAAAAATGTACTCAAAAATGATCTCGTTAACTTAAAAGAAACACCATTTGTGAGAATATCCTCAAGCTAATGTCACGCTTATGTATTTTTGGCTTAAAATCACATTGTTTGGCGACATAAGTAAAATAAAAATTCGTAAAGAAATAAATAATAATTACGCATGTAACTCACAATTACATCTGCTTGTTTCTTCTATAAGTTACGTGATAGGGTTTAGATAAAAATAAAAAGAAAAGAACAAAAAGAAAAAAAAAAATTCATTAAAAATTCATCTAATCAAATTTTCAGATTCATTTCTATAATCTAACGCAAGCGATAATGAGCCAAATATTGCGTATCAATTGTAATCTTTCTCATTAAATTAATTTTTAAGCATTATAAATATTTCTTTCAGGTTTAAATTGAATTACAAATATTTCTTTTAGGTTTAAATTAAATATTAAATATATTCTTTTTTTAACATAATCCCTCATTTAAATGGATTTTTCTTTCTTTTTTTACAATTAAATATCAGTAATTATTTTTTTCATTTATTTTCTAACGGATACAGCGATTTCAATACATTTGTCGCCAAAAACTAACCTCTGGCAACCTTTTCGTTTAAAATAACAATAAAATGCGAAAATTATTACCAAAAATCATAGTTATTCCTGTATATTTGACTCATAAACCACCACGTGAATATTCTCTATCGAATGACACTATTTGCAAAAAAATCCACCGGGTAGTTTTTGAAAACATTCGGGCGGAACTTTTAGATCTTACTGCTTTATAATATATATGATGATCATGTAGTCTAAATTTTAAGTTCTCTGGAATATGTATATATATTTCTTTTAAACATATTCCTTGGCTTAATCATGATTTCTAATTTTCGCCCATTACTGTTGAAAACAATACTTATTAATGAAATGACACGGTAAGTCATACTTAATTTAATTTTTTTTATTCCAGTAGATATTCTATTTTGGGAATATGAGCAAAATAGATTTGATGTTTTATAGGAAAAGATTGACCTAGGAAATAGAAAAAAAAATAAATATAAAAATAAACACATTACATTTATTCTGTATGAATTTTAATAAAAATAAAGTAAATGACTGCATATGAAAAGTTCTCATTGTTTGAAAAACATTTTAATGTAAACAAGTAGTTATTAATCTCTTTAAAAAAATATCCAGTCCTAAATTATGTAAAAAGATATGAAATTTTTAAAAAGCTGTCTTATCGATAAACTTCAAAACAGGCATAAAAAACATTTTATTTCAATGCTTAAATATCATGTTTTATTTTTTAGTGCCAAAAATTATGTGCTTCAAAAACGTAGAAAATGCGTTTAAATTGAACGAAGTTTAATAACTGATGCAGAATGTCTATAATTAAATTTTTTTTATATTACTCAGTCTCGAAATTTTAAAATCATAAACCGCAGAAAAAGCTTACATACAGTTTTAAAAAATTAATGTACCAACTAGAGATCTGCACGGGCCGAGCCCGGGTACGATTTTCAGTCACGGCACTCGGGCCGGGTCTGGTCTCCACTCTTTTCGGGCCGGGCGGGGCTATACTTTTTTTCCGAAGGCTCGGACCGGGCCTAACTTATCTTTTCTGTAAAGAGCCGGGATTGGTTTCATTCCTAGTCTTCACGGCCCAAAATTTTCAGTCGTAGTTTTGACACAGCACGTATGAAAATTATTGTCTCAGCGTGGCCTGGTCCATTCAAAGGTCAGTTAATTTAGGACTAGCCCAAAAATTTTTGCAAAAAATACATACATTTTTAAATCGTCATTATTCTACTCTTAAGCATTATTATTATTATTATTATTAAAGAATAATAATTTTCTGCGCTTATTAAAATATAATTAAATTAAAATATAGTAAAATGTGTGAAAAGGAACCTGCCTATGACGGAATCCTCTTTTAAACTCAAAAACGTATTGATCCATGCAAAATCACTATACTAATACGTAAGAAAAGAATATATAATACATTTACACTTGCTAAGAAGGGAACTTGTCTATACCGCATTTCTTTTTTTTTTCTTTTTTCTATGCAACTCCGTCTTAGAAGATTTTACTGTATAGCATTTTAAAGATTTTTAACACTTCAATACATGGAATATGGATTAACAATATTAATGATAACTGAAGCATTTACATACAAGCAATAGAGATTCATTAAAAAAATAAATATCCCAGCCTGTGGCACTTCTATAAAAATGAAGATGAACATGACAACATGAAAAAAAAAAGTTAAGAAAAATATTTTGGGTCAGAACTCCTCGTACGAGACAATTTTTTAACAAAATCGACGTAAAAATCAATGTTTTCTAGAAATTCATTCGGGCAGGGTCGAGCTCGGGCCGAACTTTTAAGTTTTTTACCGGGACGGGCCAATATTATTTTTTTCTACGGGCCGGGCTCGGACCAAATTTTAATTTTTGTATCGGGCCGGGCCGGGCTCGAGCCTGGAAATTTCGGTCCGTGCAAACCTCTAGTTCCAACCTTTTCGTAATATCATAATCATCAAACATCATATTTAACTCCGAAACAATAATAATAATGATAAATACTCTAAGTGTGTAAAATCTGAAACCAGTAATAAACAACAACAACAAAAAAATTCTCACAGAACAGCAAATTTGTTTACATCGCTTCTGCTAGGCATTGAAAAAAAAATCCAGATGTCTTCTGAGTCACTCAGCTTTGCAAACGAAACAGATTAAACTTTTTTTTTCTTTCTCGATCGTTGGCTAAAGTTCGAAAGGAATTGGGAAAATTGAATGGGGAGAATAAAATATTTCCATTCATTTATTTTTATTCACATTGGCCGAATTAATGAAGTTTTGATTATCTTTTGCTAAGCATTTGTATGTTTTTCAATTGTTAAAGCAATTATATTATTACTCGTATATTTCAAACTGCTACGTGAAGAAACATAATAGACAATCTCTTCTAGAATCTAGAAATCTCAAATCTAGAAATCAGGAGAATATTCCTCGATCAATCTTTTTCTATACAACATACAACTATTCAGCGCATAATCTTAACATATCTACACTAATAATCGGTTAAAATTAAATAAGACTTACCTTTATTTTATGTATTCGATTAAGAATAATTTTAATGATATCCTAATCTGTTAATCCTAAAAGGGCGGACGAAAATGTGATCATTTTTCTTATCTTACGAGGGCGCTGTCGCCTTGCTGTTCTGATTAGCTAATACGCAATGCATACGCAAGCCACTCTTTCGGGAGTGACAACTTCACTCTCGATAACGGAGTGAGATATTGCACTCCTTTCTATAGAGTGGAAAATTCCACACTTTAAGGAGTGTATTTTTACAAAATTCACCCCAAAAAGTGTGAAAAGGCCTGTCATTCTTTCAAAGAGTGACCTTTTCACTCCTTCCAGTTTTAGAGTATATAGCACTAATAGTTCATTTACAGGGGTACTCAAAAGAATTTCGTTGCATTATGTTCCATGCGGAAAAATCGTTTGCAGAGTATTATAATGACATTTTGCTATTTCAAATGCATTGAAATTTATATAACTCACTGAATTTCACTACAAGATGATTACTATAAAACAGGGCATTAATAGCATTTGTCGTTCATTTACAGGGACACACAAAATAAATCGGTTACATTACTGTCTTTAAGCATGGAAGTGCGTTTTCCATTTCAGTATGCGCTTTTAAATTTAATAAATTATTTGTATTTTACTCGTTGTGTATAATTTTTGTATCTCGTATAAGGAGCTGCACGAAAGAATTCACGTACCATTCTCCTCATTAGCGTAAATTGCTGAAGGTGAATTTTAAACTGACGTATGTATTTCTTAACTGAACTAATTTTTTGCATTAGTTAATATATGTATCATACACAGGGCTACTTAACGAATTCGAATAATCTTCCGACTGCAGATGAGAGTTACTGAAATTCGGATTTCGCGTTTTTAAATGGTTTAATCAGACGTCCGATTTCAAATGTTTAAATGGTGAAGTTTTTTTGCATTATTCTGAATGTTTTGGAAAGTGCTTCATAATCTATGCTTGACGCACGATTTTACATTATTATTTTACAACCTATTGAAACACATATGTCTTATAACAGTTTTTAGTTGTTTTGCAGTAGATTTTTTAATCCTTCAAAGTAGAATAACATATTTTGTATTTAATTTTTGAAATGACATCAATGCATAATAATGTTCTTTTTTTACGTTAAACTTTATATATATTTCATTTGATAGAGTTGTATAAAGTCCTGAATGATGGAAAGTAGTGCATAAAAGAAGAGTATATTTCTCTTTGACGCAAAAAATCAATTAACATTTAAAAGCAATTATGAGTTTTCACCAATTCAAACAAACCAATCTCTACACATAGAAAAAATGATATCTTCCTGCGTTGAAAATATGCTTTTTATTTTTAATTGCTACTGTCTCATTTGCACATTTTTTAAAATTAAATGCTTTGTAGCAAGAAATAAATGATTTGAATTTAGAACTACTTTTAAATTATTGTGAATAGAGAAAAAAGAAGCCACTTTTATCCGAAAAAAAAGAAGTTACTTTCTTTAATAAAATTCACATCACGCCGAAAAAAAAAATCGAATTTGAGAGGTTTTTTATCGCTGTACAATGCTTTATTTCTTTTTTATCACTGTACATTGACTACTTACGCAAGTCATATATATATTTTTTCAATAATAACTGAAATGCAACATAGATCTGACAGTTAAATTAATTTTTTTTCTTTATCTTTAGTGTATTTGCTTTATTAGGCTATCGGATAATGTATTTTCTTTTTACAAAAAAAAAAAAAAAAAAAAAAAAGTTTTTGTGAGTTTGAAATAAAACATTTACCTAATGCACTGCCTTTCAAACTAAGTTTTAAATAACTAAAAATACGTTTAAAATAATAAAACGACAGAAACCATTCTATTAAAACGATGACTAATTGATTTTTTATATTTTTTTTATAATTTGGCAAGATCTAACAAATGTAAAAAACAATAAACTTTTAGAAGTCGTTTTTTCATTATCGCTGACTGAAAAGTTCTCATTAGTACATTTTTTATAAACTACAGTTTTACAGCGATATGTAAAATATTATACGTGTTTATAACTGCTTCTAAATTACTATGAAAAGAGCAGAAGTTTCACTCAAAAAAAAAAAAAAAAAAAAAAAAAAAAGGGGGTAACTTTAGGATAGATGGCCATAGTTTTTAAAGATTTAAATGAAAATTCTTAGAATGCAAGTACAAGCAATATTTATGCATATTTAAAGTTCTTATACATATATTCATAACATTTCATGCAAAAAATAATGAAATATTGAAAACAAAAAGTGTTAAACAGCATTGAAATTAAAATGGCAGGTGACCATCTCTCCTTCAAGCAGAGGAGAGATGGCCATTCAATACAAGAAAGAAAAAGTGAAGTTAAATAGCAAAAAAATAACATATTTCTTATAGTTAATCATGAAAAACATATAGCAATTTGTAACTATGAAGTTATATGATGGAAAATGAGTGAATAAAACTCGAATAAACAAAATTTGAAGTATAATTTCAATACTTCGCTTTTCGTAAAATCTTACAACACATGTTTGTCAAAGGTCTTAATAATTTGTACACGTTTCATGGAACCACTTCAGGTACCTTATGCATGGTATCCAGACATCCTGTTTTGGACCTTTTTTGATATTACATTGTTTTGCACAACCAACACAGTGGTCTTAATCCAATTTTATTTACTCGGAATCTGTAGAATCTGATAATTTAAATGTATTTCGTTTTCTTCGCTACTGGAAATGTCGTGATTTTTTTTTCTCGCGTTAATTTTAGGCTTATTACGTTAATTTAGTTTATTTATAAACTTTATCAGTTTCTGTTATGAAAGTTTCGGACTTTTTTCATTTCTTCTGAAACAAATAAATCGTTAGATCTTATTACATTATTATTATTATTATTATTATTATTAAAATATTTATATTAGTTAAAATTTAAATAACTATATCAATTGATACATTTATAGGCATAAACGTTATATATTTATTTTAAATTTAATTATATTTATTTAAAATCACCACTCCGTATAATTTGGAAATATTCATTAAAGGTGGCCATCTCTCCTAGATTTCATGTGGCCATCTCTCCTGAAATTGAGGGACTGATGGTCGCCCAATTTAAAGCATCAATAGCCATTGCAGGTCTTTGTTTCAGGCTTAGAAGTAAAGATTAGATTAGATACGTGCCTTAAAAGTCCATATAGTAAAAAATATATATAACGCACGTACTGCAAAACATTCAGATACCTAAGTCAAAAAAAATATTCAACCACTAAATTAAATAAACATTAAAATTACACTTACTTTTTATAATCGAGAAACACAACTGCACGTCGCAATAAATAATCTCGTTGAACTATTTCATACAAACAAAATTTATGGTGCAATCTATGATGTAGTTTTTAAAATATTTAGACTGGTCATCTCTTCTCTATGGCCATCTGTCCTAGAGTTACCCTATATATAATTTAAAAAAATAATAATAAATTACTTTCTTTAATAAGACATATCTGACACCGAAAAAATATTGAACATTTTAAATCTTGTTTGTTGTTTTCTGTTTTTATAATGACAGATTGTTTATTCAAATCATCTATTATTTTATTTAATATTAACTGGGGTGCAACAAACAAAAACATGCAATTAATATAAATATTTCTCCTTGTTTGTATATTTAAGATATTTCGCTTATAACATTATCAACTAAATCATTTTTTTAAAATAAAAAAGTCTCTGACGATTTGAAATAAAACAATGTAAATAAAACTTCTGAAGAGATTTCATGCATTTCTAATATTCCATGCAAAATACTGAAAGAAATCGAAATCATAGTTTGAAAACAATGTCTAAGAGATTTCTGGGATTTTTTGTGCTCTGGCTAGGAATAATAAAGTTTAAAAAGGCCATTATGCTTTGTTTACACAAATTATGTATTATTTTGTTAAACAAAAAGTTGAGTGCAACAAACATAAATATGCGATCATAAATAATTTTTTTTTTCTTGTTGATACATTTAAGATATTTGGTTTATAGCCTTATCAAATAAATATTTTATTTAAAAGAATAAAAAAGTATATGACTGTTTGAAAAATAAATAAATAACACTTATGTAGAAAATTTTATACATTTCAAATACTGCATGCAAAACACTGAATAAAATCGAAAACATAGTTTTAGAATAATGTTTAAGAGATTTCTGGGATTTTGTGTCCTTTGGCCATGAATAATAAAGTTTAATAAGGCCATTATGCTTTGTTTACACAAATTATATATTATTTTGTTTAATAAAAACTTGGGTGCAACAAACATAAACAAGCAATTTTGAATAAATGTTTCTCCTTGTTGATACATTTAAGATATTTGGTTTATAGCCTTATCAAATAAATATTTTCTTTAAAAGATCAAAAAAGAATATGACTGTTTGAAAAAAAAAAAGTCCTTCCGGCCAGTGCCGGGAGGAAGAGGTAGCTTTCATAATCCTTATTTAAAAAAAGCCAACTTATATCATGCAAACACACGAAGCTCAATTTAGTGGAAACCGAATATAGGAGATTCAATACTAATTTTTATCAATATAATGAATGAGAATTTCGTGAAATTAGTCAGCTTTATCCAAGCTGCTTTTCTTTAAAGTAACTTATATTTGGCTGCCAAATTCGGCAATTTCTTAAAGTGCCTGTCATTTTAAGACAACATGGTGGATGAGGCTAAGCAGTGAACTTGGTCGAGACCTTAGTAATTGCTGTGCACATGCTCACTCACATCGGAATCGGTTAATATATAGGAGTGCTGTCGCATGCAAAAAATCAGATTTTTCAAAATGTCACCCACAATAGAAATTGAAACTGCTATATCTGAGCCATTTTTTAAGGTAAAGACAAACAAAAAATGCTCCTGAATCCTTATATCAAGATCAAATACTTAAGAAAGAAACCTTTTTCAATTTCTAATTTTTTTGCACCTCACTTTAAATATATATATATTTTTTAATTTAATGTCGGCCATTTTGAAACAAGATGGCTGATGAATCTGGCCAGCGAACTTGGTCGAGGTGTTGATGTATACTATCCACATGCCTTCTTACATCGAAATAGGCGAATACGTGTGTTATCGCGTGACAAATACAAGATCGTTTCAAAATGTTAGCCATGCTAGAAATTCAAAGTGCTATAAATCAACCATTTTTTAAGATATCAACAAAAGAACAAATTTTCAGAAACAAAAACTGCTCCGGAATCTTTGTATCAAGGCCAAACACATAAAAAAAATCTTTTTCATTTTCGAATTTTTTAATACCTCATTTTGAATTTTAAATTTAATTTTTTTTAAATGGCAACCCTTTTGAAACAAGATGGCGAATGAAGCTGGCCAACGAACTCGGTCGAGACATTGGTATGTACTATGTACAGACCAAGTTACATCCAAATAGGTTCATAAATACGCCTGTTATCGCGTGACAAAAATCAGGTCGTTTTAAAATGTCAGCCACAAGAGAAATTCAAAATGCTATTACTCAGCCATTTTTTTTTAGATATAGACGAAAGAAAAACTGTTCCGGAATCTTTGTATTAAGGTCAAACACATACAAAAAAATCTTTTTCGTTTTCCAATTTTTTTGGTATCTCATTTAAATTTTTTTATTTTTTAATTTTTTTAAATGGCCGCCATTTTGAAACAAGATGGCGGATGAAGCTGGCCAACGAACTCGGTGGAGATATTTGTATGTAATATATACACACCAAGGTACATCCAAGTCGGTTCATAAATACGCCTGTTATTACGTGAGAAAAATCAGGACGATTCAAAATGTCAGCCACACTAGAAATTCAAAATGCTATAACTCAGCTATTTCTTAAGATATAGACGAAACAAAAACTGCTCCCGAATCTTTTTATCAAGGTCAAACACATAAGAAGAAAATATTTTTTCAATTTTCAATTTTTGGTACCACATTTCAAATTTAAATTTTTCTTAAAAATTTAAATGGCCGCCATTTTTAAACAAGATGACGGGTGAAGCTGGCCAACGAACCCGGTCGAGACATTGGTATGTACTATGTATAAACGAAGTTACATCCAAATCGGTTCATAAATACGCCTTTTATCGCGTAACAAAATTCAGGACGTTTCAAAATGTCAGCCACGCTAAAAATTCAAAATGCTATAACTCAGCCATTTTTTAAGATATAGACGAAACAAAAACTGCTCCGAAATCTTTGTATAAAGGTCAAATACATAAGAAAAAAATATTTTTCCATTTTCAATTTTTTGGTACCACATTTCAAATTTTAAATTTAAAAAAAAATTTTAAATGGCCGCCATTTTGAAACAAAATGGCGGATGAAGCTGGCCAACAAACTCGGTCGAGAGATTGGTATGTACTATGTACACACCGAATTACATCCAAATCGGTTCATAAATACGCCTTTTATCGCGTGACAAAATTCAGGACGTTTCAAAATGTCAGCCACGCTAGAAATTCAAAATGCTATAACTCAGCCATTTTTTAAGATATAGACGAAACAAAAACTGCTCCGGAATCTTTGTATAAAGGTCAAATACATAAGAAAAAAATATTTTTCCATTTTTAATTTTTTGGTACCACATTTCAAGTTTTAATTTTTTTTAAAAATTTTAAATGGCCGCCATTTTGAAACAAAACGGCGGATGAAGCTGGCCAACGAACTCGGTCGAGACATTGGTATGTACTATGTACACACCGAATTACATCGATATCGGTTCATAATTACGGGAGTTACAGTGTGACATAGGTCAGATATATATATATATATATATATATATATATATATATATCAATTTTGAACGGAGGGTGGTTTCGGGGTCTGGGGGTCATGATCGATGAAAATATACCAAAATTTTTTGAAATCGCTTTCCTCCGAACGGCTGCAATAGGTAGCTTTTTTGTAAAGAAAGCTACCTAAAAGTAATACTTATGTAGAAAATTTTATATATTTCAAACATTGCATACAAAACACTGAAAACATTCGAAATCATAGTTTATGAACAGTGTTTAATATATTTCTGGGGTTTCGTGTCCTTTGGCCAGGAATAATTAAGATTAATAAGGCCGTTATGATTTACTCAAAATATGCTTCTTATTCTTACTTAGTATTGTTTCATTTGCATATTTCTTAAAGTAGCTGATGAAAAAAAATACACTTTTGTAAAAATAACTAAAAGATTCGAATTTAGAACTACTTCTAAAGAACTGGGAATAGAGGAAAACGAATCCGAATTATATCTGAAAACAAATTACTTTCTTTAATGAGACACACATGATGTCAGGAAAAATTGTCAATTGTATGTTTTTTTTTTTTTTCGATTATTTTATTCAGACTTGGATACTATGGATCGACTGCGTACACAAATTATCTTTTATATTTACAATGAATTCGTTTTGTCTGTCTCTCTTTCTGTCTGTCGTTTGTCCGTGCTGCAACTCGCATAAACAATGTCCGATTGCTACGAAATTCATAGATATTATTGGGTGGTCACGATGGCATTACCGGTATTGAAAATGAAGTGTGTAGCATTTACGGTTCATTTACATAAAGTTCAAAAACTCCACTCAAAGAATTCCGTTACATTACGGTGTATGGGAAAAAATCCTTTCCTGTATATTTTAATGATATTACATTATTTTAAACATAGTGCAATTTATGTTATCACTGATGTGTGCTACACGGCGCTTACTGTAGAATTGGGTGCGCATAAAATTTATCGATTATTTACCGGGACAAACAAAAGAATTTGGCTGCAGAAGAAATTCAACAATAATTGAACTATTGCCTATGAACATGCACAATGATTTCTGGTAGTGCGTTTTCAATTTGAAATATTTTTTTAAGTATTACTTGGTGCGTATAAATTCTATAGATCATATACAAGGCTGCACAAAATTTCTGCAATACATTTCTGTTTATTCACGACTGAATGGAAATTTTCAACTGTGGATTCGTTTAACTGAGCTAACTTCTATGAATTATATACAGGGCTGCACAAAATAAAAAATCGGATATTTTCCCGACTATTGATGGTAATAGCAGAAATTAGGTTTGCAAATGCATCGCATGTTTTTCAAATTATTTACTCAGACATCATCTATCACCTTAATAAACTGCGAAGTTTTGTTACACTTTTCTGAATGTGTTGGAAAGTGTTTCATAATCTATGTTGCAATCATGATTTTTAGTTACTGCTAATTAATAACTGAGGTGCATCAAACAAAAAGATATCATCTAAAGCAAGTATTACTGTTACGCTATGTATTTACGATAATTGATTTGATAGGTTACCAAGCAATTATTTTATTTTATGCAAGAAATACACATTGTGTGTTTAAAATAGTTACTAAGTGCAATGAAAAAAAAAATATGTTTCTCAATCTACAAAACCATAATATAACCACGAATGAACATATACAATAACCCATTGGGTTTTTACCCATAATTTCGAAAAGCGTTCTTTATTTTTTATAAACCTCGGAACCCAATATAGACGGTGGTCATAATTAAAACACCCTTACTCCATCCTCTCTATATATTGAACTACAGTTTAGGATCTTCACGTTTTATGCATATGCAATTCAAGACATGAGTAAACAAATTAAAATAAAAGATTTCTGAAAACAAAAATACTTTATGAACGCTGAATAGCAAAGTTTCTGCATAGTAAAAGAAAAAGTTTCTGAAACCATAGATAATATGGCGCTGTACAACTGGCCATACGCTGAAAAGGTGTATCTCTACAAATTTTATTTGAACATACGAAATGTTCATCTGACAAGGGCCTTATCTACGCACGGAATGCTGCTCAATATGGTTTTCTTCATGAAGATGTAAGCCAGTGAAGCGCTGGTACAATTGCAGGCCTTAACTAGTAGACTGAGGTGATTATTATAGGCAGAGTGATATCTTGTTCCAGGTATGCCAAGGCTAATAGAAGTCCTAGATAAACAAGATTTTTTGAGTGTCCCTACAGCAAAAAAATCACAGGGGTAAGATCCGAAGAACAAAACAGCCAGGCTGTCAGAAACGCATGACTGGTTGTTTGTTATTATTGAAATGTTGCAGATGAAATAACATTCTCTCCTTTTTTTTTTTAATCTTTTATACCCAGTAACTTGGCTTGCAAACCATAGGTTTAATATTTTAATGGAATGTTTTGGGCTTACAAAGTGAAACCATTCTAACTATGAGAGTTTAGGATTATTTACTTTTTTTCCATTAGGGCAATGGAAATTATAACGGAAAAAGCTTATTTCCCATGTGTTTGTTTTATTATTATTATTTTTGTCTTTTTTTCCTGTTTTTTTAAGCTCCCTCTATCGGTGTTCCTGTAACTTTTTTTGCCTAATTCGTTTTCCCATGACTTGAATAGCATGTTCACAGAAATTGAAGCATTTATACCCAGCAATTCGATATACAGGGGGGTCGGAGTAGGGGTGTTGTAATTTTGACCATCCGATATTTTCTAAATGACGCATTGATAAAAACAAAGATTATTTTGCTGTCTCTGATTATCAGATCATTTCCGAGTAAATTTATAGTGTATTAATCAGTTTTCTCAAACCGTAATATTGGTTTCTAGAATGCCATTAATTCTCAGTTAAATGTTTTTAGTTGCTTAAGTGAATTTGCACATGCAAATGCAACAAAAAATATTAATGTTAATATTCATGTTAATATTGTTTATTAAATATGAAAATATTTTTTCATGAAATTTGATAGCATTTGAAAAACCTATTTTCCTACTAGGTAAAACAGACTAATATAGGAGAGAGTGGCTCACCTTGGGATACGATACACCTCGGGACAGCTTTATTTTTTTTTTGTCTTAAATTTTAAATTAACTCTTAACTCTTGCAGGTGCAGATAGATAGCATTACACTCTAACTTCCAGACATGTTTTGATTCCATTGATGAAGCAGGCAAGAATTTATTAAAATTTTTATTTTGCAACCATGTCTAGTAACTTTCATACAAAAGTTTGATAAGTTGCAAAGTGGAATTTGATTGAAAATATTTTGAAATTAAAGGTAATATAATGACATTTAAGCTTCCTCTATTTCCTGATGTATAATAATAGTTCAAGTGCTAAGTTTAACAGCATGACATTCTAAAATTTTATAGTAGGTATATGGTGCACCTTAGGACAGGTGGAGTTGTGCACCTTGGAACACAAGATATGCCTCGCTAACTTTTATTCAAAATATTTTAACAAAAAGATATTGTGTTAAAAAAATTTTTATTTAATCTACTTAACATGTATTTATTAATAGTTATTATTTCTTCTTTTAAGAAATCATTAGACTTATCAATGGCAAATATTATAAATTTAGAATATAAAAGAAATGCAGCAATTCATGCTGACAATATTCAGAAAGCTGCTGCAAAAATTTTATCAGCTGAAGCGGCTTTTCAGTTAAAGTAAATTTCTTTTCCCGAACAAACAAGTCTATTTATATTGTAATTCAATTATTGAACTTTTCAGATCTATTTTTAACTGTCCCAAGGTGCCCCACCATGTGGTACATTTTGGGACAAAGCACAAGTTTAATAAATATATATATATTTTAATTTCTATAATGGATGTAAGATCAAAAGCTATTTAATAATGTAGGCAAAGGTTTTAAAAGAATGAATACAAGGTAAAATTTTGACAATTGATCAATATAAAAAAAAATTAAAAAGAAATAAAAAAAGGTCCCAAGGTGAGCCACTTTTCCCTACTACTAAAACTACTCCGATTTTTTTCCGAAAATAGTGGCAGCAAAAGAAACTTTTATTTCATTTAAAAAAAAAACTATTTTAAGGGGACAGTTAACCTCAAAATTGATCAAAAAAATTGATTTTTGTTTTTAAATATTAAATGAAAGCCTGTTTAATTTTCAATATTTTGACATTTAAATTTTACCCATACGGCAATTATATCGCGATATATTGTAAATTCTGTTAATACATCCAGCGCAATTACCCAAACAAATTACAACTTTAAAAGGCTTTTTCTCCATGGTCATATTTTTATCACTTTCCTGTTTTCAAAATGCTAAGACTTTTTTTGTATTTGAGATAGAGATTTAAACTTTTTTTGTGTATGTTCTGTATTATATATGTGATAAATCTGAGCGTGGAATTAGCGTTCATGTTTTCTATTATTTAAAAAAAAATAAAAGTATATGAAAATGTATTATATTACATTGTTTTTTACTGTATATATCAGTAAAAAAATTACAGGGTGATTTTAAATTTATTTAAAAATTAAGTGGGGTAATAGTACCAATCCAGACGACCAATAATTACATAGAAACATAGGGTCGCATTCCATTCTGAGAGACAGAAAAGAGGAAAGTAGAAACGGATCCTTCGAGATCAAGTAATATAAGTCATCGCCTCTTACGTCATTTTGTACCTGCCTACGAAGCATATTTCCTAAGACTATCAAGAATTTACCGTATGCAAATTTCCCCTGAGAAGAAGCAGCATTTTGCCCTTAGTTGGTAAAGAAGAAAGGCAATCAGAGCAAACGTTGTCCTTTAAAAACGGCACAAGACCATCGCTTCAAGTATTATCTTGATAACATCGCCCGAAACTTTTCGTGAATGCTATGGCGGAGTACGCGTACGAGGAATTGGCAGACATGCACTTCGCATACGGTGAAGTAAAAGAGAATGGACGCGAAGCACGAAGATTGTACGAACAGAGGTTTCCAACTCGTCGTATTCGATATCATCCTACCTTTTCCAGTGTTGGTCGACGACTGCGAGAAACCGGTTCGTTTCCCATCTCAAACAGGAATGCAGAACGTTCGCGAAATGCACAAATGCCAGAAATGGAAGAGCGAGTTTTGACAAGATTTGAAGCGACTCCTTCCACAAGCACACGAGCGGTGGCATACGATATGGATATTACTCAGCCAGTGGTGTGGCGTATTGTACACGAGGAACGCATGCACATCTACCACGTGTAAAAAGTGCAATCTTTGCAGACAGATGATTATCCCAGCCGGGCAGACTTTGTGCATTGGATGCTGGGAATAAAAATTAACGATCCACGATTTCCTGGATTAGTATTATTTAGTGATGCGGGAACATTCAGCAGAAAAGGCATTTTCAACATGCACAATCAACACGTTTGTTCTGAAACAATCCCCACTGCACTACTTCTCGTAACAAACAGCAGAAATTTTCCGAGAACGTCTGGGCAGGTACCCTTGGTGATTACATGGTAGGCTCACACATCTTGTACGACTGACTGACCGACGAAACATACCGTATCTTCTTTGAACAAGTGCTTCCCAGTTTATTGCAGTTTATTCCCAGTTCTGCTCCCTATCCAGAGAGACATGTGGTTTATGTACGATGGAGCCCCATCATATTTTTCCATCAGAGTCCGTAACTTCTTGAATGCCACATACCCCGCACGTTGAATCGGACGGGACGGATCTGTGGATTGGCCTCCTTGCTCATTGGACCTCAACCCAATGGACTTTTTCTTCTGGTGAGACATGAAATCTTTAGTGTACGAGACGCCTTTGGCCTCGGTTGAAGATCTCGTGGCGAGGGTCGTTGTTGCCGCGGACAAAATTCAGAGCACACGAATAATCTTCAAAAGGATACACCAGTTGTTCCTTCCCTGGTGTCAACTGTGCAGCGATACGCGTGGTCCGCATTTTGAGCACTAGTTGTGAGTTTTTCACTAAACAATAAATCTGATTGTGCATATTTTTGTATCGTCCATTCGCTTTCCCAACTCTGTTTTAAGTTCAGGTTGGAATTCCAATATTCCTCTTTTCTGCATCTCAGAGTCGAATGCGACCCAATATGCCTATGTAATTATTGGTCGTCTGGATGGGTTGGGTACTATGACTCTTAATTTGTAAAATCAATTTAGAATCACCCTGTATATTAAATGTAACATTAGATGTATCTAAAAATATATGCGCAGACTTGTGTAATACACATTTGATAGTATTAAAAAAAGAAAACAGGCAAAACTATCAATATTTAAAAAAGTAGTAGGGATTTTTTAAAAATGCAATTTTTTTAACTTTTTAAAAATTTTAATAAAATATGCAGTTAATTTTTTTCTTTCAAAATTCCCTGTTAGTTAAGCATTGAAATGCAGTGAGTTCACCATTTGAAACATATTTTTAAAAATAAACAAAATTGTTGAAAGGAACTGTCCCCTTAAATATCGAAATACTAGGTTGAGCAAAAAATTTTAGGAAAATTGTGAAAGTTGCGAAAACGATTTGTCTTTTTTCGCAGCGAGTAACGCTTCAGAAATGAAATTTTATAAATGGCTAATATTGTATGTAAAATATTGTAAACATTAAAAACCCCTTCTATTAAAAAAATGTCTAATTGATTACCATTTTTTATAATAATCTTGTATATTTTATCATGTTGCAGTGGATAATAAACATAAAAGGTCTTATGATTAACTCGAATAATGCTACTTCTATATCAATAAAAAGCTCTTATTTTTACATTTTTTACATGACTATAAAATCGCTAATCCAATTTTCTAGCTAATGGTAAAATATTCAGATTTAGAACTGCTTTCTTAAATTACAGTGTAAACAGATTAAAAATAATCATTTTTATGTAAAAAAAAAAAAAAAATACTTTCTTTTATGAAATACACGTCCCATCGAAAAAAAATCGAAATTTTTATCATATAATATTTTTTTTCTTTTGTTACTATGCATCGATTGTTTTAAGTAGAGAAATTGCTATGTACTTTTTTTTAAAATATCGATAAGCAACAAAACGAGAGTATTCGTTTATTATATTTTTGTTTTGTTTTTATATTTAGTTATGTGGTTTATTTGATTATGAGACGATATTTATCTTTATTATACAAAACAAAGTGTTTGTATGTGTGAGATAAAAAAAAAATCACATGCATAAATGGAATATTTTTGAAGCGGAATTCGACAAAATGCTAATAATAAAACAAAAAAAAATATATATAGATATTCTATTCAAACAACTTATAATTGATTTTATTATTTTTCTTTTCTTTGGAGCACGGAATATTAAGAATATTTTCTACTTAGTTTTTATAACGACAGCGCTATGCATTTACCGCGGGGATTTCAAGAAGCAAGAAAATTATAAGACGTTTATATCACAATAATAACTGCATGTTAAAATATACAAAAAAAAAAAAAACACACACACACAACGATTATTTTGCTTGAAAAAAAAAAAGTAGGCAGTTTAAATAAAATTGAATGAAAAGGCATCACAGTGAATAACATCTTTTTAAATGTGTAGTACAGATACTTAAAAAGATTGTTGTTTTTTTTAAAAAAAATGTATTTATATTTTACTATTTAGAATTTAATGAAATTCCATGGATTAAAGCGGTATTAAAACTAGATGGATGTGCCAATCCCAAAACTTTCTTCTATCTTATACATCTTAATATTTCAAAAACTAGTTACACATGTTAATACTTCAATATTATTAGTTCATTTCTATACCAACTTTGATATTCATCTTAATCATCTGCTTCAGTCAATTAAATGAACTAATAAAAAAAGAAAAGTGTCCAGCTAAACTGATGGCATTGAGCTCACAGGCTATTCACACT
Organism: Maratus speciosus; assembly: GCA_963932465.1. NCBI lineage: Eukaryota > Metazoa > Arthropoda > Arachnida > Araneae > Salticidae > Maratus > Maratus speciosus. Next base: position 64,883,113 of record OZ010788.1, read on the forward strand.
AAATGTATATCATAATCTTATTTTAAAGAATAATGCCACTCAAAAAAATAAGTGAAGGGGAATTAGCCCCCGTTTGCCCCTTTATACTTAACCAGTGAACCTCCAAATCTAATCAGGGAAGCTCCTTATCATAATAAACCGGTATACCAAATTTGGAGCAAATCGAATAATCCTGCAAAAAAACTATTTATCTAAATTAAGGGGGTGGACTAGCCCCCCTTTATCCTTAACCAATGAATCCCCAAAACGAATCAGGAAAGCTCCTTAACATAATAAACCGGTATACCAAATTTGGAGCAAATCGAATAATTCTGCGTGAAAAACCCATTTATCTCGATTAAAAGGGGTGGACTAAACCCCCTTTTCCCTTAACCAATGAACCCTCAAAACTAATCAGGGAAGTTCCTTAACATAATAAACCGGTATACCAACTTCGGAGCAAATCGAATCATTCTGCATGAAAAACCCATTTATCTAATTTAAGAGGGTCGGGCTAACCTCCCTTTTCCCGCTTTATCCTTAACCAATGAGCCCCCCAAAACTAATCAGGGAAGTTCCTTAACATAATAAACCGGTATACCAAATTCGGAGCAAATCGAATCATTCTGCATGAAAAACCCATTTATCTGGATTAAAAGGGGTGGACTAAACCCCCTTTTCCCCCTTTTTCCTTAACCAATGAACCCTCAAAACTAATCAGGGAAGTTCCTTAACATAATAAACCGGTATACCAAATTCAGAGCAAATCGAATTATTCTGCATGAAAAACCCATTTATCTGAATTAAGGGGGTGGACTAACCCCCCTTTCCCCCTTTATCCTTAACCAATGAACACCCAAAACTGATCAGGGAAGTTACTTAACATAGTAAACCGGTATACCAAATACGGAGCAAATCGAATCATTCTGCATGAAAAACCCATTTATCTGAATTAAAAGGGGTGGACTAACCCCCCTTTTCCCCCTTTATCCTTAACCAATGAACCCCCAAAACTAATCAGGGAAGTTCCTTAACATAATAAACCGGTATACCAAATTCGGAGCAAATCGAATGATTCTGCATGAAAAACCCATTTATCTGAATTAAGGGGATGGACTAAGCCCCCTTTTCACCCTTTATCATTAACCAATGAACCCCCAAAACTAATCAGGGGACGTTCCTTAACATAATAAACCGGTATACCAAATTCGGAGCAAATCGAATCATTCTGCATGAAAAACCCATTTATCTGGATTAAAAGGGGTGGACTGAACCCCCTTTTTCCTTAACCAATGAAACCTCAAAACTAATCAGGGAAGTTTCTTAACATAATAAACCGGTATACCAAATTCGGAGCAAATCGAATCATTCTGCATGAAAAACCCATTTATCTGAATTAAGGGGGTGGACTAACCCCCCGTTCCCCCTTTATTCTTAACCAATGAACCCTCAAAACTAATCAGGGAATTTACTTAACATAATAAACCGGTATACCAAATTCGGAGCAAATCGAATGATTCTGCATGAAAAACCCATTTATCTGAATTAAGGGGGTGGACTAACCCCCCTTTCCCCCTTTATTCTTAACCAATGAACCCCCAAAATTGATCAGGGAAGTTACTTAACATAATAAACCGGTATACCAACTTCGGAGCAAATCGAATCATTCTGCATGAAAAACCCATTTATCTAATTTAAGAGGGGCGGGCTAACCTCCCTTTTCCCACTTTATCCTTAACCAATGAGCCCCCCAAAACTAATCAGGGAAGTTCCTTAACATAATAAACCGGTATACCAAATTCGGAGCAAATCGAATAATTCTGCATGAAAAACCCATTTATCTGGATTAAAAGGGGTGGACTAAACCCCCTTTTCCCCCTTTTTCCTTAACCAATGAACCCTCAAAACTAATCAGGGAAGTTCCTTAACATAATAAACCGGTATACCAAATTCAGAGCAAATCGAATTATTCTGCATGAAAAACCCATTTATCTGAATTAAGGGGGTGGACTAACCCCCCTTTCCCCCTTTATCCTTAACCAATGAACACCTAAAACTGATCAGGGAAGTTACTTAACATAATAAACCGGTATACCAAATACGGAGCAAATCGAATCATTCTGCATGAAAAACCCATTTAACTGAATTAAAAGGGGTGGACTAACCCCACTTTATCCTTAACCAATGAACCCCCAAAACTAATCAGGGAAGTTCCTTAACATAATAAACCGGTATACCAAATTCGGAGCAAATCGAATGATTCTGCATGAAAAACCCATTTATCTGAATTAAGGGGGTGGACTAACCCCCATTTCCCCCTTTATTCTTAAACAATGAACACCCAAAATTGATCAGGGAAGTTACTTAACATAATAAACCGGTATATCAAATACGGAGCAAATCGAATCATTCTGCATGAAAAACCCATTTATCTGAATTAAAAGGGGTGGACTAACCCCCCTTTTCCACCTTTATCCTTAACCAATGAACCCCCAAAACTAATCAGGGAAGTTCCTTAACATAATAAACCGGTATACCAACTTCGGAGCAAATCGAATCATTCTGCATGAAAAACCCATTTATCTAATTTAAGAGGGGCGGGCTAACCTCCCTTTTCCCGCTTTATCCTTAACCAATGAGCCCCTCAAGACTAATCAGGGAAGTTCCTTAACATAATAAACCGGTATACCAAATTCGGAGCAAATCGAATCATTCTGCATGAAAAACCCATTTATCTGGATTAAAAGGGGTGGACTAAACCCCCTTTTCCCCCTTTTTCCTTAACCAATGAACCCTCAAAACTAATCAGGGAAGTTCCTTAACATAATAAACCGGTATACCAAATTCAGAGCAAATCGAATTATTCTGCATGAAAAACCCATTTATCTGAATTAAGGGGGTGGACTAACCCCCCTTTCCCCCTTTATCCTTAACCAATGAACACCCAAAACTGATCAGGGAAGTTACTTAACATAATAAACCGGTATACCAAATACGGAGCAAATCGAATCATTCTGCATGAAAAACCCATTTATCTGAATTAAAAGGGGTGGACTAACCCCCCTTTTCCCCCTTTATCCTTAACCAATGAACTCCCAAAACTAATCAGGGAAGTTCCTTAACATAATAAACCGGTATACCAAATTCGGAACAAATCGAATGATTCTGCATGAAAAACCCATTTATCTGAATTAAGGGGATGGACTAAGCCCCCTTTTCACCCTTTATCCTTAACCAATGAACCCCCAAAACTAATCAGAGAAGTTCCTTAACATAATAAACCGGTATACCAAATTCGGAGCAAATCGAATGATTCTGCATGAAAAACCTATTTATCTGAATTAAGGGGATGGACTAAGGTCGTTTCCCCCCCTTTATCCTTAACCAATGAACTCCCAAAACTAATCAGGGAAGCGCCTTATCACAATGAACCTAGAAAAAAAAATTTGAAGCAAATCGGATGTTTCTATCAAGAGTTATCGCGTTACGTACATACATATATACATACATACATACATACGTACATACATACATACAGAACGGGAGGGCACATTCTCAGGCTTTGATAGCCTGTAAGCTAAAAACGAGGTAATCTATAGCATGATATTTATTAAAATTAATAATTTTTCTTTAGTCTGTTGTTATCAGGTGTTTGTGAATAGCCGGCTTAGCAGAAAGTGAGTTCCCGCCTTTGCACGAGCCGCCGATGGACAATACAACTACGAAAAATCAAGAAAAGTATACAAAAATCGCTATCACAGAGCCCCTTTACTGCGCGATATTTTCAAATTCAAGGAGGACCTGTCGGCCACAGCCAAAAACATGCACAAAAAATTTGGATCAATTGTATGCATAATTTTATACACTTTTCGATTGTACAATAAAGAAAATGGTACAGACAGCGTAATTATAGCGCACCCTTCAAGCGGAATTTTTCCAAATTCAGGGAGGACCTTCATGCTATGACTAAAAAGAAACAAAAAAAAAATTTGGCTCAATTCTATGGATAACTTCATACACTTTTCGATGTTACAATATTCAAAATGGCACAAAAATCGCTATTACAGCGCCTCCTGTCAGCGAATTTTTTCCAAATTAAGGAAGGACTTGCTTGACATAGCCAAGAAGTTAAAATAAAAATTTGGTTTAATTCTATGTACTTCTAATACACTTTTTGATGGTACAATATGCAAAATCGCTATTACAGCCCCCCTAGCGGCGAATTTTTTTTCCAAATTCAGGGAGGACCTGCTTGTCGTAGCCATAAACTTAAAATAAAAATTTGGTTCAATTCTATGCATAACTTCATACACTTTTGGATGATACAATATTCAAAATTGCACAAAAATCGCTGATACAGCGCCCCCAACCGGCGATTTTTTTCCAAATTCAGGGAGGACGTACCTGCTATATCCAAAAACTTAAAATAAAAATTTGGTTCAATTCTATGCATAACTTCATGTACTTTTGCATGGTACAATTTTCAAAATCGCATAAAAATCGCTGTTACAGCGCCCCCTACCGGCGAATGTTTTCCAAATTCTGGTAGAATCTGCTTGCCAAAGCCAAAAACTTAAAACAAAAATTTGGTTCAAGTCTATGCATAACTTCATTCACTTTTGGATGGTACAATATTCAAAATCGCACAAAAATCGCTGTTACAGCGTCCCCTACAGGCGAATTTTTTCCAAATTCAGGAAGGACCTACCTGCCAAATACAAAAACTTAAAATAAAAATTTGGTTCAATTCTATGCATAACTTCATATACTTTTGGATGGCACAATATTCAAAATCGCACAAAAATCGCTGTTACAGCGCCCCCTACCGGCGAATTTTTTTCCAAATGCAAGGAGGACCTAGCTTTATACCCAAAAACTTAAAATAAAAATTTGGTTCAATTTTATGCATAACTTCATATACTTTTAAAGGGTACAATATTCAAAATCGCACAAAAATCGCTGTTACAGCGCCCCCCACCGGCGATTTTTTTCAAAATTCAGGGAGGACCTACCTGCCATATCCAAAAACTTCAAATAAAAATTTGGTTCCATTCTATGCATGCATAACTTCATATACTTTTGGATGGTACAATATTCAAAATCGCACAAAAATCGCTGTTACAGCGCCCCCTACCGGCGAATGTTTTCCAAATTCAGGGAGGATCTACCTACCATACCCAAAAACTTAAACTAAAAATTTGGTTCGATTCTATGCATAACTTCATATACTTTTGGATGGTACAATATTCAAAATCGCACAAAAATCGCTATTACAGCGCCCTCTACCGGCGAATTTTTTTCCAAATTCGGGGAGGATCTGCTTGCCATAGCCAAAAACTTAAAATAAAAATTTGGTTTTATTCTATGCATAACTTCATACACTTTTTGATTGTACAATGGCGACAGACAGACGGACAGACGGACACACGGACAGACCGACATTTTCTATAAACATGTTTTTTGGTATCTCTGACCCCTAAAACGTGTAAATCCGTCGAAAACCGGAAGTCGAAAAAAATTTCGATTACAATACTTTCTTCTATTGAAAATAGAAGAAAGTAATAAATGCAGTATGTTGAATTTTTTTTCCCTCAAAGTCAATCTTAAATTAGTCAGGTGGGGCAATCTTTCTTCTATCTCATACACGTTAATATTTCCTGAAAAATAAAGCATATCAGTGCTTTTGGTTAGTTACACCAAAATCTAATCAGCAACAACTCATGTCAAGATGTAGCTAAATCTGAAGTTTGATGAAAATCCGTGCATTAGTTTTTGAGGTAGAACTATTGCGGAAGTCGTAAAAGAATCTACATAGAAGCGCCACCTGTTAGCAAACTAATCAGGGCCGATTTATATCAGGGACTAACTGAATATGAAGTTTGATGAAAACTCATGCATTAGTCCTGCAGATTGAGATGCAGTTATTGCAGAAATTGTTATAAATGCAGCCTAGCAGCCCCACCTGTTGGGCGATTTACACTAAAAACTAAACAGCATTAATTTATATCAGGGACTAACAGTATCTGAAGTTTGATGAAAATTTGTGCTCTAGTTCTTGAGGTGGAGCTATTACGATAATCATGAATAGAGCCGCATAGCAGCGCCACCTCTTCGGCGATTTACACTAAAAAGTTATCAGCCCCAAATTATATCAATGACTAAAGGTATCTGAAGTTTTAGAAAAATCCGTGCATTAGATCTTGAGATATAGCTATTGCGAAAATCTTGAAAAATGCAGCATAGCAGCGCCACCTGTTGGGTTATTTACACCAAAAACAAATCAGCACCAGTTTATACCAGGTACTAACTGAATCTAAAGTTGTATTAAATTCCGTTCATTGGTTCTTGAGATAGAGCGCCCACAAAATCTGTGTTACACACAGACACATAGACAGACAGACTCACAGACAGCCATTTTGTAAAAATATGTTTTTACGGTTCTCTGACCCCTAAAACATGTAAATACGTCGAAAACCGGAAAATTTTCATGAATCCAATACTTTCTTCTTGTAAAGACAGAAGAAAGTAAAAATAGTTTGGTTGCAATTGTATGATTTGATTTATTTTAAACAAGTACACAGTCAAATATCCCAATAAACAATTAAATTTAAAAAATAAAAAAAAAACACGACTTCGTAAAAGGCGGACTAATTACTTATTTCTCATCAGTATGAAACTATTTTTTTTTTCAATTCCTACTATTAGCTCACACTCTCGCTAAATATATCATGTTCAAATTTTCAATCGTTAATAAAATACTTACAGTGCGTCTCAAAAGTATATGGACAGGAGATTTTTTGAAATAACAGTTCAAAAAATGAAGCCATAATCACGTAAAAAATAATAAGCATATGGAATTATAATACAAGTTTATGACAACAAAGAAATGCAGTATAGGTTTTACAGAATTTTTGTAAAAAAATAAAAATCAAAATAGGCTGTCTCAAAAATATAATGACTTTTCGAGTTTTTTGCATTTAAATTCGAATTTTGGAACCGTTTCTTTGAATTATCTTGAAAACCGTAACAAGTAAAATTCAAACTAGTGTTTTGAGAATGTGTGGATGTAAAGAGAACCAATTATGCTTCACCTTTTGCTTTAATTCCTGAATAGTAGAAAATTGACGACAATGAGCGCATACATCTCGTGCAAATACTCCCCAAAGGCCTTTAATTGGATCTAGGTCTGGGCTGATAGCTGGCCAGTCTATAACAGTCACTTGATTCTGCGTAAACTAAGCTGTTGTTGAATGACAATTGTGAATCGACGCATTGTCCTCTTGGAATTTTCAGTTATCCCTTCCAAAAATGTTTCCAAATGGAAGTAGATTGCTTTTAAGGAAATTTTAATAATACTCAGAGAACTGTTGATCATTAAGAGAAGCAATATCCGTTGTTCCATTGAAACAAATCACACCCCACACCATGAGAGAATACCCTCCTTGTTGTCGACTAATGAACTCCCGAGATTCTCGTCGCAGATCATGCCGATAGTATGCCCAGCCATCAGAGCCATCCAAATTGGTTTTGTTTTCGTCACTGAAGAAACACTTAACAATTCATCTTCCCAAGGCTTGTCTTTTTTAGTTCAAAGAACGCATGCATTTCTATGATGCAATTTCAGCATAGATTCCGCGCACATTCTGCGATATTTATGAATTGTGCTTGCCTGTATGGAACGGTGAACAGTAGATCTCGCAATAGGAAACGCTAAAGTCTTCAAAATTTAACGAACGAACTTCTTTTGGGTTGAAACTGCTCGAAAAATCTCTCTTTCTTGTCGTAGAGTTGCTTTTTTGAACGACCTGAACGTTGTTTTGCAATCGCATTGTCACTTTTTGATAAAATTTCATAAATTCCGGGTCTGTTACTCTTTATTTGTTTAGCAATATCAGAAATTTTAACATTTGAGTCTTTAAACGCCAAATTTTAACTATATCAGCAACAGAGAATTGAACATTTCGAGGCATTTTCCCACTATTCGATAAATGAAGAATGAGCAGTGATTTTATATTTTGCAGTGGGTACTTCACATGTACAGAACACAGAATATGCAATTTTTTTTTATACGGGGAAAATAAAAGCAATTCTCTTCATTGTCCATATATTTTTGGGACAGTTTATTTTGAATTTAATTTTTTTACAAAAATTCTGTAAACCTATATTGTATTTCGTTGTTGTAACAAACATATATTATGATTCTATATGCTTATTATTTTTTTCGTGATTATGATTTCATATCTTGAGCTACTATTTAAAAAGATCGCTTGTCCATGTACTTATGAGACGCACTGTATTATTCATCCAATCAAGCTCAAATAAAAATTTTTTAACTTGTAGTGGATGACACTTGATGTTAATCCAGTTTTTTTTATTAATTCATTAATTAAATTAAATTAATTAATTTTCAGTAATCGAGAGAGCCCTCTTCTTGATCAAAGTATTTTAAGACCGACAGAGCCCTCTTCTTGATCAAGGCATTTTATGCGTCACTCAAGAGGCAAGAAGAATGGGAGAAAAAAATTGTCTTATTGACCTAAGTAGGAATTGACTGAAAATATTTTTTTATGTTACTTGTTTGTATTACTTACCTACTTTTTTTTATTTACTTGTATTGATGTCTTTTAAGTTGAGTTTATTTGTTAGTTCCTATCTATAAATACTGTTTTGATGAGGTCCATAGATGTCTATGATGGTTAGAGTTACAGTAAAGCTAGAGATCCTACATACACAACTTCCAGGTTGTATAATATTTTAACGGAGCTTCTGACTGTAAAATAGTCAATGAAACATCGTCTTCATTTTAAAAGAACTATCCAATGATATGCCACTGAATAGGGTGCATAATTTTTTTCGTCTCTACCGCCATTTTGTATTTTACGGCCGCCTTTTTTAATTTATAAAGACAAAACCTAGCCTATAACAATAGGAACGTTAAGACAAATTGATAGAGACCTCATTCATTAAAATCCATCCAGCCGTTGGGATGTTCCGAGGATATAAAGAAATCCACATACACAGATACGCGTGAAACACATAACCCTTCTTTTCAGTTGGGTAAAAAGATAAAAGGTGGATTATTTTACTGAGTAGATTTTTCTTCTTCTTACTTAGTAAAACTATCTCATTTGTATATATTTTTTAAATAAAATAAAAAAAATATATATTAATTTGTTGTAGCAAGAAATAAAATATTTAAACTTAAAATTGGTCCGAATTATTTTAACTCAAACGAAAAAGCACCCACTTCGATACATAAAATATACAAAATTAATTTTTTAATGAGATGCAAATCATAAGAATACATTTCTACTTGGAAGGTTTTTTTTATCATTTTGCGAATATTTTATTCATATATTTGTCTCTATGAATAGGCTGCTTACTCAGAATAATTATTATAGAATAATTATGGGTCGCATTACAGAAGTCCACCCAGGCAGTGATGGATTCAACAGAGTGGTGACTGTGCAACGCGGGTCTTCATTAGTCAAGCGTCCAATCAACAAAATAGCATTACTCCCTCAGTATCAGGACTAAGGCTCTGATAGGGGGGGGGGGGGGCATGTTTAGTGAACACATACATTTGTTACCCAACTATTATAATTTATGAAAAACCATTTACAGAAAAATCACTTCAACTTAAATCACTTTAGAGTTATTTATTGCTATGACTGTTATTTAAGGAAAACCTTATTGATATTTCTTGAAATAATAATCTAAAAGCATTTATCCATCATACATCAACATTTAATTTCCTGTTGTAATAGAAATATCTACGCAAGACATAAACAATCCCATAAATTCGTCATTATTGTGAAATATGTTCCTTTAGCAATTAGCAATTTTGAAACTATAAATCATCTGAAATAGTATTATACTTAAAAACATTATCTTTCACTTTCTTAGTGAAATAACTTTGTTTATCATATCAAGAAACTTTTCTATTTAGACATTTTTCTCAGTTGTTTAAAAATAATTATTGTGATTTATGTGTGTTGGTCAAGGACACTTCCTGGTTTCAGTGCATTTTGCATTAGAAGAAGCAGTTGAACTCGAACATTCACGCTGTACGCAACAGCTCATCTTTCTAGCTGTGATTTCCTAATTATCGCAGCCGGGTAACAAAATCCCCGGTCCTTGTAAACCGCAAGCACTCTTTCCTGTGCACATGCAAGAAATTGTATCATGTTAATTCTCAATATAGCTTTATTTACATCTCGTGTTAATCTACTAATTCTATAAACACACACAGTTTTCCATACATTAAAAGTTGGAGGCACGCGGCGTTATCTTGGATACTTTTTTCAAGCTTGGAATAAGTGTACGCTCATCATATCTTACTGCAGTTTTTTAAATAAAGTTTTCACCAGTCTTATGTGGAATTGCAACAGACGACGGAGCACCTCGCATCACATTTATTACAGATAAGTACATTTTATCTTATTATTATTATCGGTTTGACTTAGTGATGGGCGATAACGAGATGTTTTTCTCGATTTTCTCGATTGTATGGACATCTCGATATTTTTCGATTGTGTAAATTTTTTCTCGATGAATACAGTTTGCAAATTTCTTTTATAAATCATATATTATGTATTATATACGTCATACATTTATCAAGAATCGTCTGCGGGTAAACTGGAATGAGTCGATGTTAATAAAGACTAGGTGACTTCGACCGCTAGCGGGCCCCTCCTTTAATCGGAGCCCCTAATTTATACGTAATCTTGTAATATGAAATCACGAACAGGTTACCCGCTATATACGGCACTGATATATGATAGCAGGCGGGTGTGGTGTGCACGCACTACAAAATCTTGTAAAAATATAATATCGAAACGAATGAACCTCGGACCAGATCTCTTGGGGGAAGGGTCAAAGCGAGCGGAGGGGCACAGCAGCTGCATAATATGATTAAGTCGTCACAGGTCTTTAGGTCTTTCCAACCATATGTCACATGAGAAGTCTGGGTCTGAATTTATAAAAATGCCCTCCCCGTGGGGGCAAAGGGGGGGAGGGGTGCGGAAGGTGGATAACATGAGTAAGTGGTCATAAGCCTTTCCAACAATATGTCACATGAGGGGTCTCGGCTAAATTTAGAAAAACAACCCCGTGGGGGAAAAGTGGGGGGCGGTCACCGGAGGTGCATTACATCCATAAGTAGTCACAGACATTTCCAAAGATATCTCACATGTGGGGTCTTGGCTAAATTTGGAAAAGTGTCCCCCGGGGGGTGGCAAATTGGGGGAGACTGTCACCGGAGGTGCATAACATCAATAAATAGTCACAGACCTTTCCAACGATATCTCACATGAGGGGTCTTGGCTAAATTTGGAAAAGTGCCCCCCGGGGGGGGGCGAAGTGATGGTAGGGACACCGTAGGTACATAACATCAATAAGTAGTCACAGACCTTTCCAACGATATCTCACATGAGGGGTCTTGACTAAATTTGAAAAAGTGTCCCCCGGGGGGGCAAAGAGTGGACGGGACTGTCACCGGAAATGCATAACATCAATAAGTAATCACAGACATTTTCAACGATATCTCACAAGAGGGGTATTGACTAAATTTGGAAACGTGTCCTACGGGGGGGGGGCAAAGTGGGGGGGCGGCCACCGGAAGTGCATAGCATCAAAAAGTAGTCACAAACCTTTCCAACGATATGTCACATGAGGGGTCTTAGCTAAATTTGGAAAAGTGTCCTGGAATTTCATATATTATAAATAATATTTAGCGGAGGACTCCATAAAAAAAATCCCCCTGGTCCCCCACTTAATTTAAATAAATGGGTTTTTTATGCAGAATTACTCGATTTGTTCCAAATTTGGTATATTGGTTTATTATGTTAAGGAGCTTCCCTGATTAAACTTGGAGGTTCATTAGTTAAGTATAAAGGGGGGGAAAGGGGGATAGACCCCCTCCTTAATTTAGATAAATGGGTTTTTCATGCAGAATTATTCGATTTGCTCCAAATTTGGGATACCGGTTTATTATGTTAAGAAGCTGCCTTGATTAGATTTGGAGGTTTATGGGTTAAGTATAAAGGGGAGGGGCTAGTCTCCCCCTTAATTTAGATAAAGGGTTTTTCATGCATAATTATTCGATTTGCTTCAAATTTAATATACCGATTTATTCCGATATGGCGCTTCCTTCATTAGATTTGGAGGTTCATTGGTTAAGTATACAAGGGCAAAAAGGGGGCAAGTCCCCTCCCCTTAATTTAGATAAATGGATTTTCATGGAGAATTATTCAATTTACTTTAATTTTTTTTTCTTCTATGTTCGTTCTGATAAGGAGCTTTGCTGATTAGATTTGCAGGTTCATTAGTTAAGTATAAAAGGGTTAAAGGGGTTAGACCACCCTTAATTTAGCGATATGTTTCTTTTGTTCATGCAGAATTATCTTATTTGCTTCAAATTTGATATACTGATTTATTATAGTTAAGGAGTTTCCCTGATTAGATTTGGAGGTTCATTGGTTAAGTATAAAAGGAGCAAACGGGAGATATTTCCCTTCATTTATTTTTTGAGGGACATTATTCTTTGAAATAAGAGTATAATATACAATTAGTGTGAATAACCTGTGAGCTCAATGCCATCAGTTTAACTGGCACTTATCTTTTTATTGCTATTAACCGATGTGGGTTATGAAGCATAGTGGTTTATGTATTCAGTTCTGTATAGTCCTAGTTTCAAACTTTACTGTTAAATTTTGTGTCATTTTGCCCCGAATTTTCAATGTTTCTCTTATTTTAGCTCTGCCAAGCTGCCCATACCTGGAGACTCAGATAAATACTATTTATTAAATATAAAAAGTTCAAAGAGGAAGGTAAGAGAATTCTGGGTGGCGCGAGTGTGGAAAAAGGGGGGGGGGGGGTAATTTTCAAACTTTTACCAAACCTCTCCTTGACATATCATCGGAAAGTCCTTTCACCACTCTTTCATGTTATGAACCTTTCTCCTCCCAGAGTTGAATTCCGGAAGGGGGCGGGGGAGCGGTGCGGGGGTGATTTTTTTTTTTTATTGTAGAGATTTCTACAATAAATATCATTAAATGAGGTTTTTTAATGGAGCCCTCCGATAAATGTTATTTATTAAATATAAAATTTTAAAAGTGGGGCTGCGTGATTTCAGGGTATATTCTGGGATAAAAGAGGGAACCCACGTGGGAGGGATAGATTTCAAACTTTTTTTTGGACGGGTCATTTGATATATCATCGGAAAGTTTTCGGTTATCATCGGAAAGTTACTCTTTCATATTATGAACCTTTCTTCTTCCCTCCCTAGTTTGGCGCTCCGAAAGAGGCACTTTTTGAACTTTTTTGAAATCATAGCGTTTTTAAACATTTTAGATCGGATTTTTTTACGGAGCCCTCCGATAAATAATTTTTAATATATGAAAATTTCAAAGAGATGGATGGGCAGGGTATATTTCGGGGGGGGGGGGGGTGCACGATAATTGGATTCCTAGGAATTGGGACTATTTACTATCTTTTGCTGTCACCCCCCTGTGATATATCATTGGAAAGCTCTGTGACTACTATTTCATTTTATATATCGCCCGCGCCCCTTCCCTTATTTTGCCCCCGCGCGGGGGCGCTTTTCTAAATTTAGCCGACACCCCTCATGTGACATATCGTTGGAAATTCCTGTGACCACTTATTCATATTATGCACTTTCCTTGCCCCTCCCCCTACGTTGCTCCCCGCGAGGGTTCGTTTAATGTATTCCAGTCGAAGACTTTCTAAAAACGGGTGAAATTAAAGATCCAATCTCAAATGACGTAGACAAATCAATAAAAAATTTTGATCCCTTTTATCATCCTTTAGTTCATGTTTTTGCCACTAGGGGGTGCTTTTGATTCTTATTTATTTGGCCATTTTGGTGCTAATTGCCGAAAAATTCTAATTTTTGATACTTCCCTTACCGCTTTATAGCTACTTGCGTTTTTTTTCAGCTTTTTTCAACCAGGGGGCACCCTTACAAGACTTTTCCAGTCTTATGGCTCCTTTATAGCCTCCCTTTGGTTTGTTGTTTTTTTATTCCATCTGTTTTCAGTTACCCTATATTTAATAAAATCTGCCTTATATATATGTAAAAACAATGATTTCAATAATCGATTCTAGAACATCTCCTTTGTAGATTCTCGAAAGTAATCGATGACTGTATCGATTGTGTATTTTACGATAACGATTTTTTTCGATTGGTAAATTTTCGAGAATCGCCCATCACTAAAGGCCTATCACTACTATGAAATTGTCGGCCAGAATAATAGCTAAATTTTCCAATAACTGTTTTTAGCTTTTCTCGTTATAATCGATTGTAAAACATCTCGATTGTAGATTCTAGGAATTAATCGATGGCTGTATCAATTGTGATTTTTTACGATGACGATTTTTCTCGATTGTCGAATTTTCGAGAATCGCCCATCACTAGTTTGACTTTTGTTTTTTACGCTATTCACCTCATTATTTGAATAATGAGTATCGACTTATAAGCCGCCAAAAGGTCTGCTGAAAAATTGGAAAAAGCAGCTATAAATTTACGTGGCAGGGCTAAATCTGCTCTAACAAGGATAAACAACTTCATTAACTCTGAGCAAACGTTTCAAAAGAATGATTTGTAAAATAAATTAGAAAAATTAGACACAGTTTACTCAGACTTTGATAAATATGATGCTCAATTACCAGCTGAAGCATCTGAAATTGAGGAATTTGAAAAAAATATTATGAAACCAAAGCCAATCTGCAAACGGAACTTGAAAAAGTTACCTTAAATGTGCATGCACAATCTCAATTGATAAATGATCAGATTCCAGTTGTTAGTTCTACTATTTCTAACAATTTTAAATTGCCTAGATTAAACATAAAACAATTTAATGGTGATTTTAAAACTGGTTGTCATTTAAAGATTTATATTTATCATTAGTTCATAATAATGACAGCATTACTAATATACAGAAGTTTCAGTATTTAAGAGGGTTACTAGGGGAAGAGCCAGCCTCTATAATAAAACATATTCCTATTTCTGAAAACAGTTATTCAGAAGCGTGGGAAAAATTGCTGTCGAGATATGATAAGAAAAAACAAATTGTTTCTACTTTAGTTAAAACATTCTTGGACATTTACCCCATTACTCAAGTGAATGCATTTAGCTTACGCTGTTTATCATATGTATCAGATGAAGTAATTAGAGCCCTTAAATCAATCGATGATTAGGCATCTGGCCGTGACTTATGGCTAATTCATATTTTATTACAAAAGGTTGATTCTAAAACAAGGGAGGAATGGGCAAAATTGACCTCAAGGGAAGACTTTCCGTCTTTTGATCAATTTATTCAGTTTATAAATGATAGATGTTCATCTTTAGAGTTGTATAAAAGGGAAAATGAAGGTTCGCATAAACAAGAGAAACAATATAACGTCAATAGATCTTTTTCCAGTGGCATTAGCAAATGTTTACTTTATAAATTTAATCACTCACTTTACAAGTGTGTTAAATTTAAGGAATTAAGCACCAGGGGTAGGAGACAGTTTGTTAAGGAAAACAAGTTATGCAGTAATTGCTTCTCTGACAAGCACACTATTTGGCAATGCAATTCCTCTTACTCTTTTCACAATTATAAGCTGAAACATAATACTAGTTTATGCGAAAATAAGCTGCAAAATTACGCGATATCAACTTCTCGTTCAAATGAAAAACAGAGCCGCAAAAACAAACCTGATTCAGAGGCCTCTTTGATTCCCGATGAGAATAAAAAGGAAATTTATCCTTCCATAAATGCAGTTCAAACATCTTTCGCACTTTTACCCACTGCTAGTGTATATAAATGGGTCAAAAGCACACTTTAAAAATCATGTGTGATAGTGGATCAGAGTCTACGTTTGTTTCTGAATCCTGCATGAAAATGTTAGGAATTAAAACAAAAAATGCTAGGTTCCCCGTAAAAGGTCTGTCTAATTCAAAGATCGAAGTAACTAAGGGTTACGTAATGTTT
This sequence comes from Maratus speciosus, assembly GCA_963932465.1. Classification (NCBI taxonomy): domain Eukaryota; kingdom Metazoa; phylum Arthropoda; class Arachnida; order Araneae; family Salticidae; genus Maratus; species Maratus speciosus. The sequence continues at coordinate 64,899,090 of OZ010788.1, forward strand.
GATCTTACATCAATTTATAATGCTGACACCAAATTGTCTATGAAGGCATTTATTTTAGATGATTTAACTGCTCCGTTACCTGCGGAAAAAATACATGAGAAGCATTTTTCGCATTTAAAGAATATAAACTTAGCGGATCCACATTTTGAGACACCAAGTAAAATAGACATTATTTTAGGATCTGATTATTTCTTTTCTATTTTGCTTCCTGGTCAAGTAACAGATACGCAGAGCAATTTAATTGCTCAAAATTCAATTTTTGGCTTTCTTGTATCAGAGAAAATGCCACATTCTAGTACAGCTCCAAATTCTATACATAATTTACACATTTATGAAGTTAATATTGATAAAGAATTAAAGCGGTTTTGGGAAGTAGAAGAAGTATTTAATAACAATACTCAAATGTTGTCACCTGGAGAGCAATTTGTTGAATCACATTTTCAGGAAAATTATTCAATTAATTCCGAGGGTCGTTTTGTGGTTAAGTTACCTTTTATTCAATCTAAATCTGAATTAGGTAATTCTAAACCTGCCGCAATTTCTCGCTTACTTGCAATGGAAAAGAAATTTAGAGAAAAACCAGAATTTGAAATCAGTACAAAGAGTTTATGTACGAATATGAAGAATTAGATCACATGGAATTAGTTGCACAAAATTACATTAATAATTATGAAAACAAACACTACTTTCTTCCTCATCATGCGGTTATTAAATCTTCTAGTATCACTACTAAATTAAGAGTAGTTTTTGACGCTTCATGCAAAACTTCAAGTGGTGTTTCCTTGAATTCCATTTTAGGTGTAGGCCCTAAGTTACAACGGGACATTTTCGAAATCTTACTTAATTTTCGATTTCCAAAAATAGTCTTTTCTGCGGACATAGAAAAAATGTACCGCCAGATTTTGGTTGCCGAAGAGGATCAAATTTATCAGCAAATAGTTTGGAGGTCTAATCCTAATGATGAAATAAAAAATTATAAATTGAAAACTGTCACATATGGTTTAGCGCCAGCATCTTTTCTGGCAACTAGATGTATAAAACAAATCGCTCATGATTACACAAAAAATCCTTGCATTTCGCGCATGTTAGAAGAAGATATGTACATGGATGAGTTATTATCCGGTACGAATACTGTTAGGTAAGCAATAGAAACTTGCAAAGAAATTACAGATTGTTTAGACGCGCATGGTTTCCACTTGAGGAAGTGGAATTTAAATTCACAGGAATTTCTTAATGAATTTATAGATTCTTCTAGCACTGAATCAAATTTTGAAATAATTCTTAGTGACAATGGAAGCTCCAAAGTTCTAGGCTTAAGCTGGAACTCTTCATCACATAGTTTTATTTTCATAACTGCATTAACACTCGCTCCATCTCTTACAAAGAGACATGTTTTAGCTGAGTCTGCACGAATTTTTGACCCACTAGGTCTAATTTCGACCTGTACTGTAACTTTAAAGGTATTTTATCAGAAACTTTGGCTTACAAAAGGGGACTGGGACTCTATTATACCGCAAAATCTTGCAGACGAATTGCTACAATTTCAAATTTCCTTTAACGGACTAAATCAATTGTCTGTTTCTAGATGTGTCACGATTTCATCCGGTAACCCATTTGAATTACACGGATTTTCTGATGCCTCAACATTGGCATATGCTGCCGCAATTTATTGCCGACAAAGTTAAAAGGGGAAAATAAACTATTTTTTCTTTGCTCCAATCAAACAGATTTCAGTGCCAAAATTAGAGCTTTGCGGTGCGCACCTACTATCTAAGCTGTTCCGTTCCGTCATGGAAACATTAAAGAGTTACAAGTTCGATATTTTCGCCTGGACGGACTCAAAAGTTGTCCTTTCTTGGCTATCTGCACATCCGCGTAAATGGAGAACATTTGTCGCGAATAGAACATCTCAAATTACCGAAATTCTACCTACAAAGCACTGGAGACATGTCCCATCCAAAGAGAACCCCGCAGATATCGCTTCACGCGGTATTGATCCAAAATGTCTTCCAGGTTGCGATTTGTAGTGGAAGGGGCCAAAGTGGCTGGTTTTGGACCCATCCAATTGGCCCAAGGACGACTCAAATGCTGAGGAATTTGATGATCAAATCAAAGCCGAACAAAGGTCTGATCCAATTTTTTCCTTTCACACCCGCACATCAAATGATCTATTTGATAATTTGTTTCAAAAGCACTCTTCGCTTACAAAAATTATTCGCATTTTGGCATATTGCCAAAGATTTTTCAAAAAATACAAGAAGTCTAACAAAACAGAAATTTCTTCACCATATCTTACTTACAAAGAAACAAAAGCTGCCGAAGAAAATATTGTTCGTTGGATTCAGAATTCTTACTTTCAGGAAGAATTTAAATGTATCCAAGAACAGAAAGCTTTTCCAAAGAAAAGTGCGTTACAATCCCCCCACCCATTTATTGATGATAAGTGTCTGTTACGGGTGGGAGGACGCTTACAAAATTCACAATTATCCTTTAATCACAAACATCCGTTAATCTTGCCCTCACAGCATAAAATGGCTGAGTTATCAATACAGCAACAACACGTTGCCCATTTACATGCTGGGCCTTCATTGCTATCCCACATCATAAGACAATCTTATTGGATAGTTGGTGGAAAAAAGATCATTAACAAAGGCATCAATAGATGCTTGAAATGCTACAGATATAAAAGGTCCATTGCAACCCCTTAACTAATGGGGAATTTGCCAAAGCATCGAGTAACCCTGGAACGTCCAATGTTTTTCAGCGGTGTTGATTACGCAGGCCCTATATTTATTAAATTTAGTAAGGGTCGGGGGCAAAAACAACTAAAGGGTATATAGCTTTGTTTGTTTGGCTACAAAAGCTGTGCATATTGAAGCTGTGAGTGATATGACAGCTGAGGCATTTATAGCCGCCCTTCGACGTTTTAGTACAAGGCGAGGCGCCCCACGGCATCTTTATAGTCACAACGGCACCAATTTTGTGTGCATCCAGAAAGCTGGATAAAATATATGAACTATGGCGTTCATTTACAGAAAATGAAATAATGCCACATTATCAAACTGAAAATTCCCTAGAATGGCATTTCATCCCTACTTCTGCCCCTCATTTTGGCAGGATTTGGGAGGCTGCCATAAAATCGATAAAGTATCACATCAAGCGAGTCATAGGAGAGACATTGCTCACTTTCGAGGAGCTAGCTACGTTACTCGTCCAAATTACTAATCCTACGTTACTCGTCGCCTTGCTCAACTCGAGGCCGCTTACACATTTAAACGATAATGATGCTAATTCAATAAATGTTCTCACTCCCTCACATTTTCTTACAGGGGATGTTTTGCATTCCATACCCGATGAGCCAGCAACCCGACAATGAATCTAAAGAAACGATGGGAACTGATCCAAAACATGAATGCTGAATTCTCAAAACGTTGCACCAGAGAATACCTGGCCTCGCTGCAATCCAGAGCCAAGTGGAAGATTTCCACGCCTAATATCGAGGTGGGTCAGGTAGTGTTACTAATGGATGCAAATCAACCGCCTGGAACTTGGCCGTTGGGTCGCATTACAGAAGTCCACCCAGGCAGTGATGGATTCAACAGAGAGGTGACTGTGCAACGCGGGTCTTCATTAGTCAAGCGTCCAATCAACAAAATAGCATTACTCCCTCAGTATCAGGACTAAGGCCCTGATAGGGGGGGGGGGCATGTTTAGTGAACACATACATTTGTTACCCAACTATTATAATTTATGAGAAACCATTTACAGAAAAATCACTTCAACTTAAATCACTTTAGAGTTATTTATTGCTATGACTGTTATTTAAGAAAATCTTATTGATATTTCTTGAAATAATAATCTAAAAGCATTTATCCATCATAAATCAACATTTCATTTCCTGTTGTAATAGAAATATCTACGCAAGACATAAACAATCCCATAAATTCGTCATTATTGTGAAATATGTTCCTTTAGCAATTAGCAATTTTGAAACTATAAATCATCTGAAATTGTGTTATACTTAAAAACACTATCTTTCATTTTCTTAGTGAAATAACTTTGTTTATCATATCAAGATACTTTTCTATTTAGACATTTTTCTCAGTTGTTTAAAAATAATTATTGCGATTTATATGTGTTGGTCAAGGACACTTCCTGGTTTCAGTGCATTTTACATTAGATGAAGCAGTTGAACTCGAACATTCACGCTGTACGCAACAGCTCATCTTTCTAGCTGTGATTTCCTAATTTTCGCAGCCGGGTAACAAAATCCCCGGTCCTTGTAAACCGCAAGCACTCTTTCCTGTGCACATGTAAGAAATTGTAACACGTCAATTCTCAATATAGTTTTATTTACATCTCGTGTTAATCTACTAATTCTATAAACACACACAGTTTTCCATACACCTATTATTCAACAAAAACGTAAATGTAATGAACAAGGTGAATTTATTTAAATAACTCTTTTTCGTTGCTCTCATTTTTAATTTAACTGGTTTATTAGATTGATAATATATATATATATATATTATTACATGGAACAAAAAACTTAGTATGTTCGAAAAGGTATCACATTTATAAAATTGAATATTTTGCATACAGTATTCTACAAATAGCTCATATTAAAACAGCAAAAAGAATAGAACGTCATTCTATTAAAAACATTTTTATATTTACTTCTGTATTTTTATACCTTGCCAGAAGAGAATAGCAATTATTGCTTATATTTATTTCCACAAAAAAGAAATATACATTTATCGTATTTTTTCCGAGAAATTCGAAGTTCGATTACGGTTCGGTTTAGATAATAGCAACTGCAATTTTAAAAACATAAAAGAAAACATAGCCACATAATCGGTTTTAATAAATTAGATAAGACGCAAAATTTGCATAAAATTAAAAAAGGATTTTAAAAAAGGGAGTCAGCATAAGTTAAATCGGATTAAGTGGCAATGCGTATTTACAAACAGCGCAGTTTTTATTAATAATATGTGCCGTATATTTATGCGTATAACACAAATGAAATAAATGTAAACCATAAATTTTATTTAATAATGAAGTACTGCAGAATAAGATGTTACATTTTATTAAATAGAATTTCTGATTCTGAATATTTTTTTTTATCTGCAGATTTTTAATTAGTATGATTTTGAGCAAAATAAATCTATTTAAAAGAAATTGAATTATTATTCGAAATCTAAGCAAAAAGATATCCTTGTAACATTCAGGTTATTTTATTACATCTACAACAGTTAATACCTATAATGTGACGCTTAAAGTGCCTAAATGTGACAATATTTTTATACATTTCAATTCATGTTAAGCCTTTTACTTTGAAACTCGAGATAACACTTTCACTAAGTTTCAGTTTTTTCTTCAATACATGCAATTTATGCGTATAACACATTTGAAATAAATATATTTTAAACTATAATGTTTATTTAATAACGAAGTACTGCAGAAGAACATGCTACATTTTATTAAATAAAATTTCTGATTATAAACTGTTTTTTAATCTGCACATTATTAATTAGTATGCTTTTGAATCCATATAACTTTATTAAAATATATATATATATATATATTATTTGAAATATAAGCAAAAAGATATCATTGTAACATTCAGGTCGTTTTTATTACATTTACAGCATTTAAAACCTAAATGTGATGCTTTAAGTACCTAAATGTGACAATATTTTTATGCATTTCAGTTCATCTTAAACCTTTTACTTTGGAACTCGAGATAACGCTTTCACTCAGTTTGTTTTTTCTCCAGTGTAATATAATCCATCTTTTTCTCCTATTATTTAAATTCTTATAATTTTAAAGATTTAGTACTTTTTTAAAAAGCTGCGATGTTACTAGTACTCTCAAGCTTTAACTTAAGTACATAAGAAAGTTTATGATACCATGTTTAAAAAATCAACATTTTTTTTTTGCACAAAAAAACCGCAGTAAAACAGAAAGATTTTGATCTATTGCTCTACAACTAAAGGGTTAATATTTATATCTTTTCAATTAATAAATAACAAATAACATATGAATGGCGAATACAATATATTTTTACCACAACAATGTTTATAACTGAAAGTTCTACACGGTTGTTATTCCTGGAATTCAAACAATTCTGGTAATGCCATAGCTGCCAACTTTCAAGCCCTGTCTTTTTCTCCCAAGTCAAATAAGAACATAATAAAATAAAACATGTTAATTCCATTAGAAAAATGAAATTATATATAGCTATAAACAATAATTCTGATCATTTCCCTTTAGCTAAAATTAGAAATTTGTTGGCAGTATTATCGCGTACCCCATGGTTTCAAATTTTGAACCTTTGATCATATTTGTTTTTTTTGTTTTTTACTTTAATATTCATTTTATTATTCTGATAAATTTTCGATTAAATTTTTATTAAGTTATCAGTTTTTCTATTTCGATTATTTGAAATGCGCAATTCAGTATTCAGCTATAGAAACACAGTATGTGAAAATTCCTCAGTGTATAAATTCAACAATCCAACATTCACAATTTTTCATTTAAACATCATGTATAAATTAAATCATGCAAATGCCATATAAACTTAACTTAGTAAGACTTTTTCAAATTTGATAAATTCTATTTATCACTAATAGATCTAACAAAATATCAGCCACCAAATGCGATGAAAATTTTAGGAAATCTCTAATTCAAAACGTGTTGTCTTTTACCGCTTTCAATTTCGGCAAATGGAACACAATTTCACTGGTGTGAGGTCAATAAGGTTATTTGATATTCGAAGTTGAAAAAGTTGGAAATTGTACGTGAAACGTGGCAAATGAGATGAGTTCGTACTATTAGTTTTATGAATATTTAGATCTTGGTGCAACAGCTATTGCACTCTTGTGCAAAAATGCATAAATACAAAATTTATTACAATTATCTACTCTACTTAAATCTGTACGCTTACCTATGTAGCTTCGTTTTATCGTTTGCTGCACATAGCAACATGATAAATTAAATTTCCTTAAAAAAATGCCACAATAGTTAAAAAATATTTTCCTAAATCGAATAGTTATTGAACAACTCAACACTAGACTAACACCTTTTATCTAAATCACTAAAATATAATACGTAATGCCTGATGTATATGTATGTGTATGTGCATTCATTTATATAGATATAGATATAAATATATAAGGTCAGATTTACCATTCGTTTGATTCGAGGTTCCTTTGTAAAAAATGACCAGCGCACCGGGCGTAGCCTGCTAGCATATATTAAATTCATTAATACGGAAATAATATGACTACATCTTAAATAGGACGTATACACCTAGAATCATGACCTATGTTGGCATACCATTGGATATAATGAAGGAACCTTTTATTAATATCTTTTAAAGTTTTGATTAGATATTCATAAAACATGAAATGACTCGACAAAATTCTGAAATGATTATATATAGTCTAAAATAGGGTCGATAGATGCAAAAATTCTGCTAGAAGATTTTATGTTTTTAAAGTGTTTATGGGGATGCCAATAACAAAAATTAATTGTTTTCCAACAAAATATCTCGAGGCTAAACTTTGTGGAGCCAACAAAACACGAAATTGTTGGACGTTTCCTGTAACTCGAAAATTATAAAATTTTTGTAAAAATAAATACTTAATTGTAAAATTAAAGAACATTAAATTCTACCAATTTCTTAACAAATACGTTTTTCTCCACTCAATGCTAAGCGCGAATGGCTTTTTGAAAACAACACTTTTTTTCAACTTCAAAGAAAGTGACCTATTTTTCGCCTCCCATCCCCCAAAATATTCGTTTCATCACTAACTGTGGAAATGAAATGTACCTATTTATGAATAAGTGAGGAGGGAAATTTTCAAGAATGGTGGGCAGAAGGTAGAGTTGCCAATTTGTACGTTCTTTTTTCGTAAGTCGTATGTTTTTTAGTGCTTTTTATGTCTAATAGCACTTTTTAGGTATTAAATTTGTCCGTACGACGATTTCTTCGGTTTTCTACCACATCTTGCGTTTGATAGTTAAAAAAAATATTTTCCAGTGTGGTTTAAAATTTTCCCCTTTTGCCAAAAATAAGTTATACACATTTGCATCAAATGTAAAAACGGCTTGTTTTAGATCAGTAATACAAAGGTCTTGGGAGATTTGTGTAATATTAACTGCGCATTTGCTGTAGCATGAGATCACTTGAACTTGACCTTATTATAGATTATAAATATCTACATTATGAAATTTTTAATTTAGGATAACTGTATCCTAAGTTTAAATATTTTGTTTGATTTAAAATCACCCTTTATGGTTAACCCCTAATCTTCGAGCCCAATACATTCACGTGTAGCTTGTCCGTGTATATATTGGGTGCGACGATTATAGGATTAAATAAAAATGTTAATTTTTGTAAGTTGTCCATTGCTAAAATTTTCATGATCATCATTTAATTGTAGGATGGTCTGATTTATCTTTATTCTTACAATTTTTTAAATTTTTCTTTAATAATTGTATATGACTGCAAAATAAGTTTTAAAATGTTAACAGAATAATGTAATACAAATACAGTTGGATAAAAATGATTAAATCGATTATTTAATAATAACCACTTTTTAAACAAATTCGTTAACGAAAACATTACTGGCACATTCTAATAATTTAGCATGGTACGAGGATAGACGATAGCGCGTTAAAACAAAAACTAACTTGTGTCAATCATAAACTTCCGTCTCTATAAATTTTTAGCTAATCACAAAAACAAGAATCGTTACATTTCACTGCATAAAATAGAGTTTCAAAATAACAGAATTCAAGCTGGCCAGGCAGAAGAAGACTCTGATGTCACGATTGTTACCTCAGCCATTTCAAGAGCCGAATCCTTTGAATGTTTCTTATTATCGGAGAAGACATTGACCTTCTCGTGATCATGACGAGCTTGGGACATCAATACAAAAATCTGTTTTTATAAAAAACAGGGAAACGTAACATCGAAATGGTTTTCAACAATGTATACAAATACAATTACAACAATGTTCTTTTCACTTAGCGGGTGCGACACAACATCCGCTCTTTTATGGCAAGGAAAGTCAACATTTTGTAACACTTAAAAAAAAAAACATGATCAGCATTAGGAAATAGTCTGTTTGTTCAATAAACTAGAGTCTAGCGGTCAAGAAATCATCAAGGCTGGAGAACTATTGCACTATACAGTGGATGCATAGACACCAAACAGACATCGAACACCTTGAGGTTCCAATTATTTGTCAAATCTGCCACCAAAAGCAAACTTCATCTTGCAAGGCTGCCACCAACGCAAGAGGCTGCGCAGCATCACTTCCTCTGATGATATTTCAAATGAAAATCAAATTTCAAAGTAATTGCTTAAGAGGCGCAAAGGCCTACATAGTGAAAAAGATTCCATGCCGGGACTCGAACTCGGTCCATCAGTATAGCGCGAATGTTTCTTTCTGGAATAATTTCCATGTATTAATATCCTCTGATGATATCATCAGGTTCAAGCTTTGCTGGGAAACAACATCTTCCTGAAGAATGTAGTTGGTTTAGCAAGCCTGACGGTCACTCTCAGCCAGTTTAAATGTGCCAAATCCCAGCACCTGAATACCTGCGGCATGTTGCCTCATGTAGCTATTATAAAAGGATGCAGGAAGGCATGTTATAGCCAAAAATTAGGACTCAAATACTCGGCCATTTGCAAAAACGTGATCTGAGTCAACTGCGAAAATGTGGACGACATTATTTATCCAGAATAGGAGAATGATGAAGCTCATGCCTGGGAAACCATCTATCGATCAAACCAGCAACAACATTGACTTTTACGACTAAGTTGATGATGTCGTAACAAGCTCAAATAAGATCAAAGCTGTTGAAAAACAAGCAAACTGCTCGTTTTCTCCTCAAACTGAGGTTGACGGACCAAACCCATCAATCCGCAAGCACTACATACAGAAGTTACTAAATACATTAAAAATCTTACCGTAACTCTTACTTACATTCATGTAAATACCTACTATTAATGTTCTATCTTTAAGTTCTGAATACAAAAAAAAAAAAAAAAAAAAAAAAAAAAAAAAAAATCACAATATTGTCAATTTTTTTTTGCAATGTTACCGTTGTAACTAATCATTATTGCTATCATGTAAATACCTGTAATATAAATAAGTTACATTAAAGAGGACAAAATGAATAAAAAATTTAGTCAAATGTTGATTTTTGCGATTTTCCACAAATTTAGTAAAAAAGTGTCATTTTTTGAAAGCCGTAGCGCTCTTAGTATTGAGCGTAGAAAATGTTGTTATTATAAAATTTGTAGAGAATTTAATGTTCTTTATTTTTACAATTAAGTATGGTACACAAAAATTTTATAATTTTCGAGTTATAGGCAAAAAACTTTAAAAAAGTCCGACAATTTCGTGTTTTATTTGGCTCCGCAATGTTTAGCCTCGAGATATTTTGCTAGAAAACAATTAGTACCTGTTATTAGCATGCCCATAACACTTTAAAAACATGAAATCTTCTAGCAGAATTTTTGCATCTACTTATGACAATTTGACTGGACTAATACATTAAATTTCAAACCATTCGCTAGTGTGTTTTTGCGCGGTTATACGAGGGCATTTCAAAAAGTAAAGATACAGCGTACGCCGGAGGAAAAGAAAAGTTTTGGCACGCAAGTTGGCAACACAGGTGTTAACCTTGAACCGTTAGCTTTCTCCTCGCGGTCGTTCGGCATTTCAACGTTGATTCTGGTTGGAGTAGGTCGTGTTTAAAATGGTTCCACCGATTCAGAATCCCGCCAAATGCGAAGTGCGCTCGGTCATACGTTTTCTTCATGCAAGAGGTCAGCGACCAGCGGATATTCACAAAGAAATTGTTTCTGTTTATGGGATCATTATGAATCGACAAAATGTAACGAAATGGTGTCGTCATTTCTCTGAAGGTAGGACCGATGTTCATGACGAACAAAGAACAGGTCGGCCATCTGTGATCTCTGATGCCCTTCTTCAGAGAACGGAGGATGCAATTCGTACGAATAGACGTCTCTTGTTACTTGAAGTCACATTTTGGAGGAAAATCATTCCACGACGATGATGAGATCAAAGATGAAGTTGAAATGTGGTTCCGACAACAGGCAGAAACCTTCTATGTCTGTGGGATACAAAAGCTGGTGCCCCGACTTAACAAATGTTTGGATAACGGAGGTGATTAAGTCGAAAAATAATAAATAATCCAGTTAATAAGATGTAACTTACGTTTTCTAAATAAAGGTTTTTTTTTAAGGAATGCGAGTCATTGTATCTTTACTTTTCGAAATGCCCTCGTATGCGGGTAGACGGAGAAACAGGCTAACGGCCAACACCACGACTGATCAATATAGATGTTACGTATTTATATAATTAAAACGCACCTAAAAACGAAATGGCAAACTCGATTTTTGGATAATTTACCGCATTCAGGGAGTACTGCCGAAGATTTATAATTAACAATCTACCCCTAGGAAGACATTCTCTTAGAAGTAATGGTTTAAATGCAGTAGCATATTTTGCGTTTTATTCCTAAAGTAGAGAGGTTTAAAACGTCACATTTATATACAATTCTTAGTTGAAGTGTTTGATACAAGAATTTTGTGTTATTCGTACTTATTGGTTATCACATTTAGATATATTGACCTTATTAAAAAAAACAAAAAATAATAGTTATTTTCAAAATTGAGAAAAAAACACTTTTGTTTATACAGTGGAACTTCCCTTTAACGAAGGATCTATTTAACAACGTTTTCTACTTAACGAAATTTTCTACTGAACCTTGACTTTGGACACCATTAACATGTAATAATCTCTATATTACGAAACATATATTCTATATAACGAAGTTTATTCGACTATCGTGCGTGTACAGCATTCAAATGGAGAGGTTGCTTTTGCGATGTATGGATGAATTTATTTCTGCGGATAGTATGAAAATGAAATTATTTATTTATTTAATAATTTCTGTTGTTCTTGGTGCTAAACAAAAAATTAGTGCTAAACAATTTTTTTTTTCACTAAAGCTGCGTACGCACGTTCTGTCTAGTTGCGGTCAGCACGGTTTTATTGTTCTCGCCAGCCGGTGCGTTTGATGTATAATGGGTTTTTCAGGACAAGGAGGGACAAGTTTCTGGACAGAAAATGAACACCAAGTGCGTTGACAGTTTTATGACTGCTATTTGGGGAGATAATTGCACAGAAAACTTTCACTCCGATTGTCAAATCCAAAAATATTTTACGTTGTGTTCCTTCCCATTCCACTTAAAAAGGGAGCTACCACCTTCTTCAAAGGTAAAGTTTATGGCTTTTTCTAGACGATCTTTTACAGGATCGTCCAAACGCCGCCTAAGACAAACACTTGCTATCGCCACTCTCTCGCAGTGACATTCTGGCGCTGACAGTAGGGAGAAACCTTCCATGCAATAAGAAGAAGATTCCAGTATCACGAAAATGCAACAGACGAACTGTTCGGATATGCGAAAATTGTATGAACAATGTTTTCTGTTGTTGTTGATGTTGATGTTTTTTATTAAGAAACCTGTACAAAGTAATATTACAGACTTTTTTTTGTAATTAAGAATCTGCAATACTGAGAAAAAAAGAAATAAATACGCTAAGCTTCAGTTTTTGTTTACGTCTCTTTATTAAGAGTTTTTTTTCTTTTTTTTTTTTTTAGACATAGTTCTAATTAAATATTCTCGTATGGCTACGCTGCATGAAGAAAAAATATATATACTGCTTAAATTTTAATACGTTTTTCCAATATTTCCATTTTGTGTGTATTTTTCATTTTATGCATGCGTATTTTATTATACAAATTTCATGAATTTAAGTTGATTTCTATTTAACGAATTTTCTTCATAACGAAGTGTTTAGGTGTAACGATGAGACTTCGTTAAATGGAAGTTTCACTGTATTTATATTATATGAATCATTTTAAGCGGATATTATATTATATGAATCATATTATATTAATGAATCATATTATATTATGAATATTATATATGAATCATATTATATTATGAATATTATATATGAATCATATTATATTATGAATATTATATATGAATCATATTATATTATATGAATCATTTTAAGCGGATAAAAGTAAAAAGTATGAATAGATAAAAGGCAGTTTGATTTATTGAAAAGGTACCTTATCTTATTACATATTAAAAGATTTTATGTGCTGATTTTGTAAAACCCCATAAGTTAAATAAATAAAAGTTTTGTTTTTTTTTGCAAGAAAAAAAAATTCACCGTTAGACCGGCTTTATATGGCTGTGAGAAAAATGTACCCATTTTTCACAAAAAATAAAACGTCCCTTTCTTTAATAAGATACACACGACATGAAGAATTTTTCAATTGAAAGATTTTTTTTTCTCTTTGCAAATATTGAATACCTATGAATCGGTTGCTTAAAAAGAACAATCATCGCATTTCACTCAATAATAACTATGAAGAAACAAATGCGGATTATTCATTTTAAAATAATTTGTTTTTATTTTGAGTTTATCTTGTTTAATAGAATACAATATTTTTTAAACACATATATAAAAAAAAAAAAACCTTTTTGTATTTGAAATAAAAATTCCTATCTATAAATGGGTTGATTATGAAGCAAAAATTTTTAAAAAGTTAGTCATGAATATAAAAAAATAATTAGAAAAACTTTCTATTAAAAACAAACTAATTGATTCCCGTATTTTTTTTTCCTCGGCAGCAGAGGATAATAAAGAATTTTTTATACTTCATCTTTGCTACGACAACAGCGTGTATTTTTTCTATATTGATTTCATGTAATAAAAAATTATATTGTGTATATGTCTGTAATAATTGCAACATAAAAAAAATGCAAAAGAAAAACATAGCTCTTAATTTTGTCGGGAAAAATAAAAAATGTTCAATTAAATAAAAAAGTAAATAAAAAAGGTGATATCAGACAAGTGAGATACGCGTGAGCGTGCCAAGTCCACGCAGTTTTAAACAATTCTGCAAATATGTATTTACAGTTTATTCCGTAGCGTTGAATAAACTTTTAAATGATTTTTTTGTTGTTGTTGTATAAGCTAAAAAATAATTTCTTTACATTAAAATGATTCATTATATACAAATACTATTATGAAAAACTAAAGATGTAAAAGCCAGTATGCTTTATTGAAAGAGTTTTTATTCTTAGTTGCGCAAAATTTCTGTAAGCATTTTTTTAAGTCACCATAATAGAAACCAATGAATGCAATTTTATAACTGAAGTAAAATGCTAAAGTTAGACTATCTTGATATTTTTGTGAGTACAAAAGTACCCATTTTGATACGAGAAATATGAAAAGTCCAATTCATTAATACCATACGCTGTAAAAAAAAAAAAAAAAAAAAAAAAAAAAAAAAAAAAAAAAAAAATCTTGGAAAATATAATATAGTCATTAACAAAAATATATAATAATCGCTTCCCAGTTCGCCATTATTCCGAAGAGCTCCATCTCGATCTTTAGAAAGCTCAGAAACAATTTATTTTTGAGATATAAAGAAGGATTTTTTTGTTTCTTTTGCTGCCACTGATTTTTGGAAACGTTTCCGAGTAGTTTTTATAGAATATTAATCAGTTTTATCGACTTGGAATGCATGTTTTCCATATGTTTTGTATTCTGAAATAAACATTTTCATGTACAAAAAACATGATTAATCAACAATGTTAACATTAACATTAAAACTAATATTATTTTATTACTCTTCCACGTGTAAATTCAATTAAGCAACAGAAAATGTTTAATTAAAAGCTGATATTATACGAAAAACATATTCTATGGGTTTATAAAACATATGTACTTTAAAAACCAATAGGAAAAGCTTACGAAAATAATTAGCAGCAAAAGAAACTATATTTTTATAAATGGCCGTTTAAATCTTCAAAGTATATTGGATTCTATTGTTTCTTAAAGGGTATCAGAACATAAAAAAAAGAGTATTTTCGACATTTAATATCTTTAAACGTGTATAATTTTAAAACACAATTTTTAGAGGTATCTAAAGATATAAGTATGTTCTTTCATTTCATATATTTAAAAAATTACGATAGCAGAATTAATATTTATAGCGGACCTTCAAACTACCAGACGTTTGTCGATCAGAAAATTGGTATGACAGTTTATGCGCAGGATAACAAAATAAATTTTGCAACCAGAATGAAAATTTTGGTGCCAAATAATATTACAGATTGTTATAATCAGCCTGAACCTAAATAAATTTGTATTTAAAGCATTTTTATATTTTTAGTAAAAAGTTGTATATAGCTAATACAAAATTTTGAGAATTTCAACAGCATAATAACCTAAAAAAATATTTTTTTGAACAAAAAAAAAAAAAAAAAAAAAAAAAAAAAAAAAAAAAGGAAATTCAGTTTATACAGACTAATATGAAACATAGGTATTGAAATTTTCATGAAGAAATATGGAAATGGTTTTGAGATATCTTGCGCGATATGCCCAAAAACGTCATTTTGAAAAAAAAAAAAAAAAAAAAAAAAAAAAAAAAAAAAAAAACAAGTTGGAAATTGCACGTCAAACGTGGCAAATGAGGTGCGTTCGTACTATAACTAGTTTTATAATTATTTTTTGCACCCCATATTGTACTGAATGTATATTTTTTTTTGCACTTCGTAAAGTGCATAGTCTGATACATCATTAAAATGCACTTCCAATATTTTTTTCGGAACACTTTTGACTGTCCCTGTAATTAAACTATACATCCGATTTTCCTAAAATTTGAAATAGCTCAACAAAATTTTGCAACAATTATATCTTTAAAATTTCAGACCATTCGGAAGGCTGTAATATCATTAAAATGCACTTGCAATAATTTTTCCCATTGGCCGTAATGTAAAGAAAAACTTTTGACTGTCCCTGTAATTAAACTATACATCCGATTTTCCTAAAATTTGAAATGGCTCGACAAAATTTTGCAACAATTATATCTTTAAAATTTCAGATCATTCGGAAGGCTCTAATATCATTAAAATCCACTTGCAATAATTTTTCCCATTAGCCGTAATTTAAAGAAAAAATTTGACTGTCCCTGTAATTAAACTATACATCCGATTTTCATAAAATTTGAAATGGCGCGACAAAATTTTGCAACAATTATATCTTTAAAATTTCAGATCATTCGGAAGGCTCTAATATCATTAAAATCCACTTGCAATAATTTTTCCCATTAGCCGTAATGTAAAGAAAAACTTTTGACTGTCCCTGTAATTAAACTATACATCCGATTTTCATAAAATTTGAAATGGTTCGACAAATTTTGCAACAATTATATCTTTAAAATTTCAGATCATTCGGAAGGCTCTAATATCATTAAAATCCACTTGCAATAATTTTTCCCATTGGCCGTAATGTAAAGAAAAACTTTTGACTGTCCCTGTAATTAAACTATACATCCGATTTTCCTAAAATTTGAAATGGCTCGACAAAATTTTGCAACAATTATATCTTTAAAATTTCAGATCATTCGGAAGGCTCTAATATCATTTAAATCCACTTGCAATAATTTTTCCCATTGGCCGTAATGTAAAGAAAAACTTTTGACTGTCCCTGTAATTAAACTATACATTCGATTTTCATAAAATTTGAAATGGCTCGACAAAATTTTGCAACAATCATATATTTGAAATTTCAGACCATTCGGTTGGGTAGTTTTTGCTCTGTTACATGCGGACAGACGGACGGACGGACGGACAGACGGACAGACGGACGGACAGACGGACGGACTGAACGACGACTATAGGTGCTACGTATTTATATAATTACGAACGCACCTAAAAAGACTCGAAAGTTTCGGAAATTCAACTATTGAGCGGGTATAATTCTAAAAGCCATATTTTTTTTGTTCTAATGGGAATTTGAAGGAAACAATTATATTAAAATGCTCAGAAAAGATATGAGTTTGATACCAAAAAAAAATTTAAATTTCCAAAATTTTGAAGCTTTAAGAGTCCTGAAAATGAGGAAACGCTTTTCGGATAAGTGAAAGAGTTTATTGCATATTTTCGCAGAGCTGTAATATATTTTTATGAAACATTTGCCTTATTCTTACAGGGTACGAAAATATTTCCACATGAGACATTTTTATATCACTCTGCAAATATTTTACTCCTATTTTTCTAATTATGAATTACACTTACACTGAGTAATTATCATATTTTATTCACTAATAACTGCAGTGAAATAAACACCGATTTTTAATTTGAAATACACATTTTTTAAATGCTATTTTTATATTTAGTTTATCCAGATTATTGGACTATTAAACAATATCTTTTCTTAATCTATGATAAAAAAGGTCTTCGAATGAACGAAATAAGAAATCGCTTATAAAATTAGATTATTTTTTAAACAAATAATTCTGGAAACCGCTAATAATAAATATGAAAAAAAAATATTAGAAAAACTTGTTATTGATGCTAATAGATTTTCGTACTTTTGATCCTTGGCACCGTGGAATAAAGAAGGTACATCACTTTTGCTATGACAACAGTGAGAATTTTTATTTTCAAAATATAAGAATTTATAAGCGTATATCACGATATTAATTGCAAAGTTTAAAAACTTAAAACGGTAATTTAGTCGGAAGGAATAAAAGGACTGAAAAGAATTTAAAAATAAAATAAAAAATAAAATTATATAACCCATGAAATTTTAAATAAGATACACTGAAAAAAGAAATTTTGAGACAGTTCGGAAAATGTACTGCAGCAAAGCCAGTACCATCTATTCTCCGTTTTACTTAGCCATCATATGTAGTATAGAGTAAGTCTTGTAATCGTTTTAAAAATCGAAAAAAAAAATTGTTGACGGATTTACACGTTTTAGATACTGAAGATTCCGAAAAACATATTTTTAGAAAAAAAATTGTCCGTCCGTCTGTATGTGTGTGTGTCTGTAAACGCTCTATCTCCCGAACAAATTTAGATAGAGACTTGAAATTCGGTGTGTACTTAGGGAGTAATAATGGAAAGAAGCCTATTGAATAATAATAACATTGATTAATCGGAACTATTTTTTCAGACATTTGAAATATTCGTTCTGATAAAAGGTAAACAAAAATTTTCGAAATTGTTTATTTGAAGGAGTGAATATAAAAGACAATACAAAAACATAAATTTTGCATCATGAATGAACTTGTCCGGATAATTAGTTGCCGAGATATTTGTAATTCTATTTTTCACAATCTTCGATTTTTCATGACCCTGTATTTCATTCAAATTTCAATTCAAAGATATATTTTAATTGGAAATGAGACGCTTAATCTGACGCAGTAAACTGTTAGTTAATAGGATTATAAATTTTCGAGTTATAATGATTTTTCTTTTACGCAATCCGGTACTCGATTATCCCGCCAACCAAAAAACTATCGCCAAACTTAAGATTAAATACCAATAATGGCTTATCGTAAATGTCAAGCATTTAATGCCTCTTCATACCTATAAGGGGGTTTACCATAGGGGGGACCCTGTTGTGTCACCAAATACAGCCAAGTTTGTCTCCAACTTGGCGGTATATCGCCAAATTTGGCGGCCAAAATGAGTCGCCAAAATGACGCCACATTGGCGGTATCTCTAATATTGTGCCAAATTCCCATAGACTTCCATTGTAAACCAATAGCGTTTACTTGCTTACAGAAAATCAACAAATTGAGATATTTTAATGCAACAGAAAGTAATATTAGCTTAAGGTGTTATATTAAATATATTTAAGGAAGTCCAAATAAATTAAATTATGAATAAAAGTAACATGGTACAATGCTTAGCAAATATCATATGTTTTATTTTCATATTTTATATTATCTATATCCATGATGGGTAAGTATTTCAGTGGCCCCCAACGACTATTTTTCCAAAGTTTCCGTTTTTTTTTATTCCCCTGTTTCCGAGATCGAAGTGTTCCGCTATTCAAGACAGAATTTTTCTGTTTTTAAAGCTAATGTGGACAATACCGCAATATTAAAAGAAAATGCACATAATAAATTTATGTAATAAATATACTAAATAATATTTCACGGAATAGGTATTGGTATCGCCTATTATCGCACCCTTTTTTTTTCGCCTTGCTTTCCTACGGATTCAAACCTCAAAACTCGCCATTAGAGGATGGATGCTTTTTCCCTACAATAACTGGCCACACCCAAAGACTTGGTTATGGACCAACATATCAATCACGAAAAACTAAGTTTAAAGTAATTTAAGTTAATTAATTTAAACGAAATTTAAGTTTACGAATTCTTTTGAAGTTGACAAATCGTGAAAACATTAATTCTGAGATAAATGAAGTTAAAGTTCTCGTCACAGTATAGCTGAGGAATCGCTTCTTAAGGCAAAAGTTGTTATATCTCTGGATCTAATGAAGATAAAATCATGCGGTTTGTGGTATTTAACGCTAAAAACTCATTATTTTTTTAAGCAAATAAAAAAAATTGCATTTTTTTTTTTTTTTTTTTTTTTTTTTTTTTTTTAGAATTTTTAGCCCCGGATCCCCCTAAAATTCATATTTGTAATAGGAAATTATAAAATTGTGCGAATTATTTAGATTTAACTACATATTTTATTTCAATTTCAAAGATTTTTTAAAGTAAAGATATGTATATCTGGCCTGCTGAATGAGGCTCAGATTTTCAGACATTGCTCCTTTTAGAAAGCAAATTTTGTAATTTAGCGTCAACTTTTTTAATAGGAAGTCTGTATTCAAATTGCATTTTCGCATTTTAATAATAAGATTTTTTTTTCTGAATTCTATTTTAACAGATTAATTTTTCTATTACACCGAAAATGGTTATTTCGGAAATTGACCACAATTAAAACCAAATTTTTTTAATTAGTAATTTCATATTGCATTGTATAAATTTTATTGAGATACTTTTCAAGAAGGATTTTTCGGTGTTTGATGAACACTTACATAGCTGCATACTTACAACGGAATGTATTCTTGAACATAATTGAGACTGTGACTTCATTAGTTCAATGTGCATCCTATGAATCCTCGACCCTTTCTTAAAATACATATAGGGCGCTGCAAAATAAAAGTTTCTGTTGCAGTTTGAACATTTGTCAACGGGTAACATCTGCCCTAAATATTTTGTTCAAAAGTGATCTGTCGATAAAGTTCAGAGTCTACGCTAGTCATGTGAAAAGTCTTCCAATACAATGTTAAATGCAAGGGAACGTTCATTTCGAATTTCTAGTTTGTATATTAATATTTTGAATATTTATTTATAATTAATCAAAATGTTTTATCTGCTGATTGCAATAATGATGTAGCTCTTTCTGATGACGTGCCTAATTCTAGATTGTAATGATTGCAATGATGGCCCCCTCGGTTCCCCCAGGGGAAATCGATTGCTAGGCAAATTAATATCTCACCACGGCTGGGTCCATCTAACATAAATAAAAGCTTTGATGTTGTTGTCATCCCGCCCCTCATTCCTGCTTTTAGCAGCCCTCCAGTTTTTGATGATAGAACTAAGGAGAAAGGTGAGTCTAGCTCAATTAGTGATGTAGATGATTTCGATGGTCTATATTCAGAAAAAGATCCTTGTGCCTAGACAAAATGATGATGTGAGTGAAGAAGTGCCTGTTTTTAATAATAGAGTTTTTACCGATTTTAGCAATAATGCTTTAAATTCACATGCACCTACTGAAAATCATGGTTTTAACGGGACTTTCTTTTTTAATAATAATAGTGCTCATAATGACGAAAATAACATGCATGATTCTGCTCGGCTTGCTTTTGGGTGTGGGGGTGACAACCCGTTTCCTACCCCCACTGAGTATGCTAATGTGAACCATGTTGGTGATGAAATTCAAAATGTTGAAAATAATGAAATTCAAAATGGTCTGATTAATAATAGTAATCAAGGAATTGATATGTCCAATACTGACCAGATGAATGACAATGAGATAATAGTTAAAGACACTTAGACTAATGTTGTGACGAATGAAAATATAAATGTAAATAACAACCAAGTTAATGAAGATAATTCAGGTGTCCAGCCCACTATTAGTGGTGAAGAAAATCAAAATGGTAACAGCAACATTGGCGTCAATATTCAGGGTCGCCCTGCGAATGAAGATCTTGTCGCCGGCAACGATGTTATCGATATTAGAAATGTAGATCCTGAAGACCTCAGTGATATATCAGAGTCACAGAACTCTAACACGAATAATGACTCTCTGAATATTTTAAATGATCACATCGGTGAGGGTAAAGACCATGATGATGGTGAAGTTATTAACGGTGATGATGATGCCGACGACTTTGACCCTAGTGGTATAGGCGCTGGCACTCCAATACCAGGGGACATACAGGCCGAGCCTGGGTTCCTGGTCCGATTTTTTACCTGATTCCATCTACTGCTTAAAGAAAATAACCTACGATTTGAGAAGTTTGAAAGTTTATGTGAAGATTTATCTGTTTCTATGAAAAAATAATTAAATTTCAAAAGTTCTTCCACCGACGGGACAACCAGACCATATAAACCAATAGATGCAGATGATCCAAAAGAAACTCAAAAAGTATACCGAAAACAAGCATTAAGAAGTATATATAAAGAAGAGTATGATTTCTGCAGTCTGGACCCGGAAGTGGTGGCTAACCACTATGTAACTGATTCCAATCCTTGTCCAGCTGATACTAGTTTCATGAAGACGATAAAACCGGCAAACAATAGCATAAATACGAATCCATTTTCAGCAAGAGAAATTACAAACAGATTAACAAAATGTGAAAACACTGCCCCGGGTCCAGACAGGATCACTTATAATCATATTAAATTTCTGAATCCTAAAGCTACAGTTCTTACACCCCTCTACAACCTATATCTTAAATTTAAAGCTGTCCCAGAGGCATGGAAGAAAACAACCACCATTTGTATTTATAAAATGGGAGACAAACAGGACCCAGGCAACTGGTGGCCCATAGCCCTAGGTAACACTATTTACAAGTTGTATGCCAGTTGCCTTTCGAACCGCCTTTATAAATGGTTGGAGGAGAATAACACCTTATCCTTCAACCAAAATGTGTTACTTCCGCACGAGTCTTCGAAAATAACTATGTCCTAAATCAAACCTTGAGAAAGTAAAAAAAAAAACAAAAAAACAGAAGAAAAATATGCTGCTTACCTCATTGGATGTTTCTAATGCGTTTGGCTCCCTCCCGCGCTGTGTAATATTTGAAGCTTTGAGAATTGCCGGTGTCAGAGAGGAGTTCATCCAGATCATCAATGATATATACCATCAATCTGTAACTCAATACAAAACCTCTGCTGGCTTATCGATCCTTCGTGTGGCAACTACTGGGGTCAAGCAGGGTGACCCTCTCAGCGGGGTCTTATTCATCCTTGCAATAGACTTTCTTCTTCGTAACATTCAAAAGGAGGGTTGCTGTAGAAATCCAAGCAGTCGTAACTTATTTCACTACATTATTGCTTATGCTGACGACGTCCTCTTGCTTGCAAAGGACATTAGGACTCTACAAGCTCTCCTCCACCTGATAAACAACTTAACTACAAAAATAGGACTTAAATTTAACAGTAAGAAATGCATAACTCTGCATTATTGTAACAAGCCCCCTGCTCGGTGAAGGTAGACAATCTTTAACCACTTCACGGTCGCTTAATATTTGAAAAAACCATCAAAAGTGTACCTATTTTTTTATTACAGAAATTGAATAATTATAAGGTTTCTAAATAAAATATGCAATTAGTTTATTTTTAAGACGAAAAAACAATATTTTATAGCCATATTCATATTTGTATAAAAGCCATCATGCGAGAATTGCGTGTCTTAACCTCTTAAGCTCCGCCTCCGATAAATGTAGGTTACTTTTTTTATTATTCAGATTGTTTGATTCCCACCGCCGTAGTTTACGGCAGATAAAATGATGCGAAAATAAAGCCATTTACACAATTAAAAAAAAACTGGTGGGAGTCAAACAATCTGAATTAAAAGATAGTAGCCTACATTTATCGGGGGCGGAGCTTAAGAGGTTAAGACACATAATTCTCGCATGATGGCTTTTATACAAATATGAATATGGCTATAAAATATTGTTTTTTCGCCTTAAAAATAAACTAATTGCATATTTTATTTAGAAACCTTATAATTATTCAATTTCTGTAATAAAAAAAATAGGTACACTTTTGATGGTTTTTTCAAATATTAAGCGACCGTGAAGGGGCTAATATTCCAGTTATCATCTGAAAGGCTTGATTCATCAGAATCTATATCAAAATGACAAAAATATTACAAATCTATGACAAATCTATGGCAAATTATAGATCGTACAAATCAAACCAGAGTGCTAATATTCAAAGACTTCAAATGGAAATCCCAGTTCAATTTTTCTGGTTTCAGAAGTTTTTTCCAGCAATTAAATCTCCAGCCCGAGAATATGACGGGCACGAGAAATAACGAACGACACCTCAGCCCGAGATATTGACGGGAGCGAGAATTAAGGGGTTAATATCAATGGTAGTAATACTCCTTGCATCCGTGACGGGTGTCCTTCTGTCTTCTTGGGGAAGCCCATAGGAGCTTTCTTGCCAAAGGACACCGTTACTATTGACCATCTAAAGCAGAGGGCTCTCACGATTATGCAGTCCAAGCTCAGTCCGTTTCAGAGATTGGACTGTCTTAAAAAAAATTTCAATCCGTCATTTCTCTTTATGATGAGAACAGACCAGCTGACGAAGACAGACTTGCAGAACAACGATGACTCGATCAAACCTTTAATAAAGAGGACGTTAGGTCTCCCCCCGAATGCAGCCAACGAGTACCTCTATGGTGCAAGAGATGATGGTTTATTTGGAGTACCGTTGGCTGCAGAAGATTCAGATATTGTCATCATTGACGGGGGGTATAAGTTATTGACCAAAAAAGATCAGTTGATCCAAGACATGGAGTGGGCGAAGCTGAGGGAAGATGCAAATTTTAGATACCAGCCCACTAGGATGAAAATACACAGAATTTCCTCAACGCTGAAGATGAAGATCATCCAGAAACCAGTGCCACAAATAGGTACACATCTCAGTGGACCCGTGCCCGCTAAGCGACAAAAAGATTAAATATTAAAGTAGGAGATAGATGAAAATAATGATGTGACTTTGATTGCCGGTGAAGAAACTGTTAGTGAGCGACGAGAAATCTTTACCCGATTAAGAAATTTGCAAAGGAAGAAGCGTACTGCCTCACTGCGGGATCTTCATAAGCACCAAGGTAAAACCAATATATGCACTGCCGCCGCTAAAGAATCTAGTCACTTTTTTACTTCTTCTTACACCCATTTTCGTGACTGGCGTTTTATACATCGTGCTTGCCTGGGTTTAGTTAAACTTAATGCCTATAACAAACCAACCAGAGCTAACATAGGGCCAGTCAACAAGAAGAGCCGGAAATATCCTCAGATTGAAACACTTCCTCACGTTCTCGACCATTGTATCGTCCACAGTACCTTATATAAGAAGCGACATTACGCAATCGTTAGCAGGTTGAAGAAAGCTGCTGCTAATAGGTGGGCCATCATGAGAGATGATCGTGTGGGTGGTACCGAAAATTTACGTCCAGACCTGGTTGTCAGGAAAGGAAACGAAATAATAATATTTGATGTCGTTGTCCCCTTTAGGATGGGCTCGAATCATTCGATGAAGCCAGAAAAAAGTTGAGAAATACAAGAATATTGCTGCTGAGTTATCTGAATGTGGCAAGAGAGCTATTTTTGAGGCCATCGTCGGGTAGGGGGGGGGGGGAGCTTGGCTCTTGGGATCCGGAAAACGACAAATTAATCAGAAGATTATGTGCCAAGTCATACATGAACATGATGAAGAAGATAATAGTCAGCGAAACTATTGCTTATTCTAATGACATCTTCCAAGAGCACATTCTCCAGGTCCCACAAGTTGCTAATGGACGCCAGGTCTGAGGCCCATTACCTCTTTTTCTGCCATAGTTTTCTGTTATCTTTTTTGTCTATTTGACATAAAATAAAGTTTTATATATTATATATTTACATATGTATAAATAAAGTTTTCAAATATAAGTTGTTTTCGAACAACATAGACAAAAGGCGATTTTCACCACAGCTCCACATGGACACACATACTTTCTGTAATATTTTAGACTTAATGATGACTGACTTTAGGCATGCCTATTTAACATTGTACCGTTGGGATATTTTGACGGAATTTTTTTTTTTTTAATAGGGTAGCTGAGGTTAATCTCTAAACGGTTAGTTTTCACTTTTTCGATTTTAGTTACAGATTTTTTTTATAAAGTTACGTTCACTTTCGTTTCTTTACGTGACTAGTGTAGACTCTTAAGCTTATCTTGCAAAAATAAAATGCATTAGTTGAAAGAACAAGACAGAGTTTTATTTTATTATTACTATCACATTTTGCAATAATTATTATTAATGAATAAAAAAATAAGTTTGTTTTTATTTTAATAACTTGAAAGTTTTAGTTACAAAATGTCATTTAAAACAAATATATTGCAATGATTCCAAAATGAAATAGCCGATGGCACTGCAAATATTATTACTACTGCCAGCTATTACTAATTTTTTGAACATTTTAATTTCAGTTTAAGGAACATTTTAAATTCATTTAAGTTAATCAGACCCATTTTCAATCTTATCCTCCCTTCTTCCCCTACAGAATTTTTACATTTTATATTTAACATTACTGATGAGAAATTCAAAATTATCGATTTGTTTATGTGCAATTTTATTTTAAATTTTCTGTTACTTTTTTTAAAACTTCATTTTCGTCTTTTCTATATTTTAAGAACATTTGTCTGAAGAAAAATTATAATGAATAATTTTATATTTATAACTAGGGGGCTCTGCCCCCTGCAAGCTACGCTCGCCAACCCCCGTTCAGATGCCGGAAAATCTAAAAACACGCTAATCTGATCAGTTTACAAAATATTATAGAAGATTGAATTATATTGAAAAAAGCTATGCAGATCTCCCTGTAAACGGGTTTTCATTCAATTTCCTTTGATTTCAAAAATTTAAGGCCGAATCAGTTGCTGTTAAGACATCCAATGGTTATTTTCGCGTTTTATTAAAGAGGATCAGTTAAACGTTTGAAAAGAAGCTAAAAATAAAAGGAATTAAGTGTACAAAGTCTTTATCTCCCGGTATTTTAAAACAATTTCTATAACAATAGCCAAAATCATGTGACTATCATCTAGAGTTCCGGGCGAACCACTTCGCTTTTTATATTCCTGGTGCCATTTTGGTACTTTGATATTAGCCAGGTACAGGTGATAAGTCGCCAAATATTATTCTATCGCCATCATTTCATCTATATTATAATAGTCCAAGTCATGTAACTGCCATAAATAAATACGCTCTGATCCCTTCGCTTTTCATATGAAAGTTTGGCTCAGATATCATGTACGGCCCCATATTGGCGCGATTTTTTTCCGACGCTAATTTGGGGAAAAGATCAACAGCATAAACAACAACATCCGGCTTATCAAATCAAGCAAAATAACGATACTATGGCGCCAGTTAAGTACCCGCTGCGTATATGACATTGGCGTCAGAAAAAAATAGCGCCAATATGGGACCGTATGTAGCATCCGTGCCGAAAGTTTTCCATTTCGATTTAAAAAAATCAATTCTTTTTTTTGAATAATACTACACAAAAGCATTGTCGCAAAGAATTCTTGGTACTGTTACGCTAGCCGGGTGCAAATCTCGCCAATAACTATTTTTCAACTCGCCAGTTAGCATTTCTTTTTATTTTTCGAGTGGTAAATTATAACATTGCTTTGAAGTTGGAATTAAATGTCATCGTTTGTTACATCATTTAATATTTGGCCAGATGTCATATACGCATCCGGTTTGGCGTGATTTTTTTTACGAAAATTTGGCGAAATCCTCGTTTTCGAATACCAGTTACATATGAATTTTTGGTACTAATTAGATATCCCGTCGACCAAAAATCTTTCACCAAACTATAAGATTAAATGCCAATAATGGTTGATAAATGTCACATTCACTTGACTTTAAGCAAGTTACACGTCTTTACGTCATCAAGTGATTTTTATTTCGACGTTTTATTTGTATATTTATTAATGTTATACTATTTTCTTCGTTCTTTCGTTATTTAAAATAAAAATTATGTCAATTTGTATAATTTGGCGAGTGGTTTGGCGATTTATATAATTTGGCGAAATGGGTCGATGGAATAACTAAGTAGTACCGAATTTTTTAATTATTTTCTATTATTTTTTATTTTTAAAGGAAAATAACAAAATAAATAATAAACTATAGAACAAAACAATTTATGCAATTTAAAAAATAAAATAAAATAATAAACACTTATTATTAAATAAACAACAATAGCCGGGTTACCATGCCAACCAAAATAATGCCATTTTGGCGCCAATTAGGTACCCCAGTGCGTATATGACATCTGTGCCTAATATTTTTCTTTTCATTTCGTTTAAAAAAAATAAAGAAGTGAAAGCCATTTATTTTAAATGTTTCTGCTTGTATTAAATTAAAATGATAATGAAATACAAATTGAATTATGAATAAAAGTAACATGATACATTTCTTAGCATACATTTAAGGGAGGCCAGACTTCTCGCCAAATTAGTTTAAAATAGTAACCTTTTCTAAAATCTGAAAAAAAAATATCTGTTTGATTAAAATTTGAGTTGCCATCATTAGAAAAATGTATATAAAAATAGAAAAAAATTAATATTTCGAAAACTAATTCGAATTTAAAAATTCTAATACCAGTTTTGAAATCTGCGGATCAATATTGATTTTTGGTGTTAATTTCATCGCAAATTATTCCTTTTTATAGGAGAAATCACCGTGAAACATAATCAGCTGTTTAATCAGTCGATTCAAAGAATCGTTACATTTCAGGCGTTTCATATATTCGTTTCATAAATTCGTTTCATTAGGATTTTATATATATAGGGTAGATTTCTGTGACATGTAATTTACCTTGGGAAATTGTTGATAAAATGATAGTGTAAAGCTAATATTAATATTCCATTCATATACGTGTTGTCAAAAAATGTTTTATGCAAACGTTCGGGTGATATACGGATTATATAATACATATTAAGACAAACATGTTTTAAATAGGAACCCATGATGCAATCTCTTTGTTGTGTAAAAATAAAGTATTGGTCGTACCCTATATAGTTTAACTTTATACATTAATAAATTTAATATAATTATTGTAAAAATATTTTTTATGATTTAAATCAGTTTCCTTGAATTGTTATAGCAGCATACATCATGAAAATAACAACTATACACTTTGAAATAACGTTGAGCTAGGCACTCCATAATTTAGAATAGACCTGACTAAACGGTGTCACTTGCCAAATAAGATGTCATAATCCTTGCTATGTAAAATTTCACTGAAAGTAAACAAATGTGTTATAAAATCGTCAAAATATCTCTGTTATTGATAATACCATTATCCTAACAAAATAAGATTGTTTTAACGTGTATTATTTCTAACCCCCTAAAAATTTATTCTGACATTTTTAAACATGCTGCATGTGGAAAAGAAGTAGAAAATATTCTTTATATTTATCTGATTCTTTTCCCTATATTTCTCTTATTAAACATCTATGAGTGTCAGATTTTATATCTTGGGGCGAAGTAAAATTATTTTCTGTAACAGAGCAACTTCCATCACAGAGTTTCTTACTAACTAATTTTGTTTCTTTTTTGAAGGCCATGAGATTTCTTTCTCAAAAAGTTTATTTCTCAAATTTCTTTCTCTTAAGAAGTGCGTCAGATTCATCGTTTTTTTGTTAACTTTTTCTTTCAAATTTTAGCCTTTAGGGAGAAGCATTTTTTGATGACTTGACAGAAACTTTTATTGAACTTTTTTACAATATTTTGATTGTCGTATTGGCAAAAACAGAAAAGAAAGAGTGGCAGGTTTACCGATAAAAAAGAACAAAAAATCAATGCGATAATATAGCTGCTTACCGATTAATATCTCTCGTTGTAAAATGTATCGCTGTCGTTATAATATATAACCATCTGAACAGTATTAACTAACTTGTTTATATGTAATTTGCATTTGTAAACCTAATTTTGTTTTCCTTTGGTGATTTTGAATAAGAAAGCGGTGGAGTCAGAGTTTACCAAAATTAAAAAATATTTTTTTTTTTTTTTTTGAAAATATTATTTTCATTCAAATATTATATTCGTACATATCTTTTCTTTTGAAAAATGACCCTTAAGTTTGATTTTTAATACGATTTCCTGCATTTATGTGTTGTTTGGTATTTTGCTATACTTAAAATTTTTCTTGGATTTAGAGTTCTGAGAAGCAGTTTTTGATAACTTGACACTAACTCTATTGAACTTTTTGCAATATTTTGATTTTCTTACTGAGAAAAGAAAGAGAAAGATTAACAGATTTACCGAGCAAATAGAGCAAAATATTAATGCAGTACTATATTCTTGCTAAGTTTAAAATATATATAATATGTCGTTATAATATATAAACGTCTGAATTGCATTTAACAAAATTTGTCTATATTTAAAACAGTTTTTTTTTCATTTCTTTTACAATCAATTACGTTTAATTAAATTAGAAGATTTCTTGTTTTTTGTTGTCCTCCCCATGAGAAATTATCTAGCGACATATTCCCACCGCCAATAGGGGTAAGAAGAAAATAATTGTAATTTGAATTTGCAAATCTAATTTTTGTTTTACTTTCAAGATTTTAAAGAAGAAAGTAATGATATTTATTATATTTTAATGGTTTAAACAAGTAAATACTAAGAGGCAAAGACTGTTTCGACTGGAGTATAGATTGGCTACATCGTGAAAGACAATTTTGAGTAACGTTCCTATTTTTATGTTGATGTTTCAAGAAATATCTTAAACGGGAACTTCAGAGATGGCAGCAGAACGTTTCAAAAAAAAAAAAAAAAATCCTGTTTTTGAAAAAAGACAGTTGAACCTCATGTTTTGATTTTTAGTATATCTTATTTGTTATATTTATGTACTGTTTTTATTTGGATAAGAAAATAATGATATTTATTATCTTTAAATGATTGGCTGCTCAATCTTATCTTTAAATGATGACGGCAGAGTCTGCCAAATTAAAACAATAATAATAATAATCATAATTATTTCTTTTGGAAAACGACGTTTGAAGATCCTGTTTTGTTTATATCTTTTTATGGTTTCGTTCTTCTGACGAAACCCTATTCGTCTCACTCCTCTATCTGTCTGTCTGTCTGTTCGTCCGTCACAGCGCCCGTTCTAAGAAAATATACATGTTGGAGACTTGAAATTTTGGATTTTTATAGCTGAACACCTCACATCAAACGGCAAATCATAAAACTTTTAAAAAGTCTTATATTTACCCCTCTGGACTAACCTACTTGAGTATTTTAAGCAATGTTTGTAACTCTGCCCCTAATTAAGTTGGTGATGTGAAATTTTGCATACTTATAGCCGAACACTTGCTATCACGCAAAAGATCATAAAATTTTCAAAAAGTCTTATATTATTTGCCCCTTCGGGCTCTACCTTCTGTATATTTAGCAATTTTTCTAACATACACCCTTTTCACCCAGGATGACTTTTCTAACTTTTGCCGACACTTCTTTGACCACTCTTTCATATTATGCATCATAGCCGTACATATTTTAGTTTAAATTTTTACCGCCAGGATGGCGCCTATCTATCTCGGGTGCTATGGGCCCGATCCCATCGCCTAAAATATCTACGGATAGTTTGTAAAACGGAGTTTCGTTCGGAAAGAGGTTTGTTTAGAATAGAGTGCGCCCCCTAGTTGCGAAAGTGGAGCTAACAGATTTTGCAAAATGATAAAGTGTTTTGAAAGGAATATTAAACGAAACCCTCTGTTCGATCTGTGATCACACTTGCCCACTTGTTTTTTGTATTTATTTATTGTTTTTTACTATGCAATGTTCAAAAATTGTTTTGTATATGGAGTGTTCTCACGAAAATTTCTTATTTAATATATTGTTCACATATTCCATTTTAAAATATTTCCTTGTCTGTTGACTAGAGGCAAATCCGTTATATACAGGCATATTTCAAATAATCTCCCCCCTGGCTTATAGTATACGGGCGCCCCTGTAATGCCATGAATAGCCTTCAAAATTTAAATGACAATTCTGAAGTAGAGCTGCTCAGTTTTGCATGATAAAGGAAAACTTGTGAAATCAGAAAATTGGAAAGAACAATCAAAGGCATGACTTGTAAAGTACTCTAAAAAAGTAAACAACTGGGTATTTGTAATCACAGATCGCACAGAGGCTTTCGTTTAATATTCCTTTCAAAACACTATATTCTTTTTCAAAATCTGTTAGTTTTACATTTCGCAGCCAGGGAGCGCACTCTAAACAAATCTCTATCCGAACGTAACTCCGTTTTACAAGCTATCCGTAGATATATTAGTCAAGGGGATCGGGCCCATTGCACCTCAAATAGGTAGGCGCGCCTTGGCGGTAAAAAATGGAACTTAAATATGTACGGCTATGGTGCATAATATGGTCAAAGGAGTATCGGTAAAAGTTAGAAAAGTGTGGAGGTCAGAAAAATTACTAAAAATACAGAAGTTAGAGCCCGGAGGGGTAAATAATATAAGAACTTTTGAAATATTTATGAATTTCCGTGTGATCGCAAGTGTTCAGCTATAAGTATGCAAAATTGTACATCCCAGCTGGATTAGAAGCTGAGTTAGAAAAATTGCTTAAAATACCCAGAGGATAAATATAAGACTAAAAAAAATTATGATTTGTCGTTAGATGTGAGGTGTTTAGCTATAAGGATCCGAAATTTCAAGTCTCCAACATATATAGTTTCTGACAACGGGCTCTGTGACAGACAGGCAGACAGGCAGAGAAGTGAGACAAATAGGGTTTCGTCAGAAAAACGAAACCCTAAAAAAAGACTAACAGCTGAAAAAGGAAAACAAACTGAATCCTATCCTTTTACTTTACACATAGTCCAAAGAAAAACTTTTGTTCAAACTCTACTGATGCTGGTTTTATGAAAAGATTGAAATTTCATGAATTTCTAAATAGCAAGGCAGTAATAAAAGGCATTTTAAAATTTTGAAAGGTAAAGAAAAATTCTAATATTGAAGTCTTGAATCAGTCATTTTTACGAGATATGAGCAAAATATTGTCATAAAATGTATGTCGTAAAGGAAATGTTTTCTGATTATAATATTGTAATTAAAGTGATGGAACAGAGAAAAAAATAACCTTTAAAATACAGAATTGTTTAGACGCAAGCGAAATTTTAAAGCCTGAATGAGATTCTACACTTTCCAAAATTTTGTGTTTGCAATTTTAATTAATTATTCAACTACTTTTCAGCAGTGAAAATAAGCTTGAACTTATTGAATATTAAAGCAGTGAATTATCACTTTTGCTAACAAGACGTAAACTGACATAGTGAAAAATGTCCAAGCCTGGAATCGAACCCGGGCCCCTGGAATAGCGCTCCAGTGCTCTACACTGGAGCGCTGGAGCAAATAGAGCACTGGAGCACTATTCCAGGGGCCCGGGTTCGATTCCAGGCTTGGACATTTTTCACTATGTCAGTTTACGTCTTGTTAGCAAAAGTGATAATTCACTGCTTTAATATTCAATTTTGTGTTTTGTTTGAAAAAATTTTTAGTGTTCCAGAAATTGCAAATGCAAATTTTTTTGGTACTTTACATGTCCAGAAAAATAGAATGTTAAACCATAATAGTGTGTTTTGTTAAACCATAAACTAGCGTACGTTAAATAATTCTCTGTTAAACAATTGAGCTGTGATTTGGTAAATTGCCATAAAATAAGTTGGAAACTGTACGTCAGACATGGCAAATGAGGTGCGTTCGTACCCAAACTATTTTATAAATATTCAGATCTTGGTTCAATAGCTGTTGCATTCTTAAGGAAAAATGCATGAATACAAGACTTATAACGATTATATATATTAAATTAATTAATACGGCAATAATATGACTCCATCTTAAATAGTACTTCCGAACCATAGCAACCTAGAATCATTACTATCATGGGATATCATTGAATTGTGACAAAACGTGTGACAAAATTTAACGGAATGAAGAAAACTTTTATTAATATAGTTTTAAGTTTTTATTGGATTTTTATAAAATTTGAAATGACTCGACAAAATTCTGCAACGATTATAAATACTAAATTTCAAACAATTCGGTTGGGTAGTTTTAGGGCTGCTACATGCGGCCAGACGGACGGACCAGACAACGACTATATGTGCTTCGCATTTATATAATTATGAACGCACCAAATAAATTGTAAAGCTGGAAGTATTAATTAGCTAGCGTTATCTTTTGCGAATAAGGGTTAATCACAGTGGGACCTTTATTTAGCACTCGATTACTAATCATCTAAATGTATGAGAAAAGTTAAATTCTTAAGGTTATAATAAGTTAATTATATGTTTTGTTACTTTTATAACTATGTTTAAAATAATTTTGATTTTTATGATTGGCTGCAGGATGTACAGGGTGTCACAAAATGATTAACCTGTTTTAAATTGCGCATTACTTTTTTGCCTCATTTATTTCCACGAATCATATTTGTCACGGACACACAAAAGTTAATAAAATTTTATTTAAGACCGTTGATATGAGCTCCTCGAGTGACACGTAAAATGTCCAACCTGTAGTCCATCTCCTGTCTCCTGCAACACACTTAGCACCATGTGGGAAATAACATAATAGCTATACCGATTCATTCTTGCAAATGTAGCAGGTTTGGAATAGGTGTCGCATATGCCTGATCTTTAAAATATCCCCAAAGAAAGAAGTCCAGTGGAGTCATGTTTGGAGATCTCGGTGTCTAAGGGCTTTGACCGTCGCGCTCAATCTACCGATTTGAAAAATGACGGTTTACCAGCTCTCTTAGAAACGTTTGCCAGTGAGGAAATGCTCCATCCTGTTGGAAAAATACGTTAAGCTGCAATGTCCTGCAACTAAGGTGTTGCATAATTTTCAAGTATATCTGAATACACATTTAGCGTTCACACATTTTTCATAAAAAAAGAAGGGAACAATAACGGTGCCATGGCGTGATGAACACCACACATTCACCTTACCTTGGGACTATCCCGAATGTTCGTTCTCGCGGTTTGTGGCTTTTCAAGCCCTGAATTTGCCCGTTATGTCGATTGACATAACCATTGATGTGAAATGTCGCTTCGTCGGAAAACAATATACTCTGCAAGAAATTAGAAACGCCATGTAACTTCTCAAACTTGCTGACAGAAAACTGCATTCGCGTATCATAGTTCTTTGGTTTCATTTCCTGAACAATCTACACCATGCGCATGCAATTTTAACCGCTTTCGTAGTACCCAGTGATCTTCGGTACTAGCTTGTCGTAGTAATTTTGTAGATGATGCATGGAAGGCTACGCGAATATTTTCTATTGTCTTCTGCAGATTTAGATGTTTTCCCAGCATTTTGACCTTTTTAAAATGTACCTGCTACAAAACACTTTTTCATCAAAGATTTTATCAACTTCACATATTATGGTTGTTTACCATAGCAAGTTGCAAACTTTAGTTGCAAGGTTGATTTGATTTCAGCCAACCACACAATACACTGTACCTTTCCCTGTGTAGAAGCCATGTTTTCAGATAAAACAGCAGCAGTGTCTCTGGTGACGAACCTGCATAATAATATCGCACAGCCAGAAAAACTTGACGATTTGTTAAATAGTTCTTTAAATAGTCTAGCATTGGAATGAAGGTTGTATTACTGTACAACACCATAAAATTTATGAATTAAGTTTAACTGCAGATATACTTTAACCCTAGAACTACCGGAAATTTTACTCAAGTTTTATAAAAACATTCTACACCAGAATTTTTACTTAAAACTATTTAATTTGTTTATTTAACTTATTATTGTCTGATTTATACATTTAGTTTGTTTTGAAGAAATTTCTGGTTTGAATAAATATTTTGAATGTACATGTCGGGTCCAATGGAACCGTCTGGTAGACGGAAGGTTAATGAATAGAAAATTTATTTTAATGCACAGTAAAGAAAATTCTAAGAGCAAATTGAATAATTTAACAAATTTAAAGGTTTCACATTGAAGGCTCTCTGTAAAGTAAATGAATTGAGAAAGAAATGTAAAAGTAGTACCTTTCTCATGAAATGCCGTTTTTAAATTTATAAACTGTAACCTATGATTCTAATAGTGAAATAGTGAATGTGTCTTTATACTAAAAAGGAGCAAATTTTAGTAAAGTTACTAATTTATTGTTTAGATGATGTAAAGAAAACATTTTCCAGTTGTAATATTATACCTAAAACTAAAGATAAAAGCAAAAATTACGAATCGTTTCAATACAGGAATATGAGTAGTTAAATGTTGAGAGGTATTTCAAGTTTACTAACTGGTGGATTCAAGTTAGTTTTTATATAAGGAGAAGAAGTATATTAAAGCTTTTATATTAATTATCAAATAATTAGCGTTTAATGAAAAGTTATAGATATCTTTTCAAAGTAATAAGATAATGAGATGAATTATGCTTTATATTGTTTCAATCTGTGGTACCTTCGAAAACAACTCTATAGTATTTTTGCCTAGCTTGCTGAGTGAAGTATACAATTTCGTTAAAAGTCTCCCTTCCATCAATTTCAATTTCAGCATAGTATACTGTATTTTCTTGTATAACTAAGAACTATGTGGAATTTTCCATATAGTCGTTGCAATCATTTATCAACCTAAGCTCGACCTCAAGATTTTCTACCTAGTCCCCTTTAAGGTGTTAACTTATTGAGGTGTTTTAGATGTTAACTAAATTTACCTTTTTTCTAAACCACTCATACGATCACCACATTTTTTAAAAACTTTATTGAATCTAGTTTATCAAATGAATTAAGGTTCTTTTTTTTTAAGAGTAAATTTATTTTATTGAGCTTTTGAAATAAAAAGCCCTTTTGTACCTTTTTTGTGTAAAAAAAAAAAAAAAAAAAAAAGTTTCTTTGAATATCGTCAATTCAAATGATGATCAATGGGGTAAACTAATAGTTAACAAAAAGTCCCAGGTTGGTTATTAATGGTTATTGGAGAAAAGTACAAATTGTAATAAAAAAATTGTTACTTCTCATAAAGAAGCAAAAAACCAAAAAGTGGCATTTCAAATAAATTTATGTTACTTCTTGAGAACGTATCAGCATTGAAATTTTTGCATTTTGTGTATTACATAGTGTAGAATAATACTTTGCAAAAAATGAACATGGATTCTTTTTTTAATTTTTCGAGTAGGTTACTCCATTAAACGAATAATTCTTAATTCCATTACAAGTCTGCATAACTCTACTACAAGATTTCTTAACATACATACTTTACATTATGACAAAAATAAGAACCATTAATATATATATGCGAACTTGGCCGATGCAGTGCCGTTCTCCCAGATATAATCATAAAAATATAATTTTTTCCCTGCAATATATGCGGCATTGTATTGTTAAGGACTGAAATTTAAGAAAAAAAAATGGAAAATATGCATGAAATCCTACTTTATTATGTAGTTTCGCAAAATAACACCATCTACAAATGTTTCTAAATAATAAAAAACAATATCCATTTATTCTAGCAAAATCCTCCAATGTACAGTAAAAAAATATTTTAAAACAGATAATAAAGTAACAACGTTCAAAGGCTTAACGTGAAAGTCTTTTTGTAAAGTAAATAAATTGAGAAAGAAAAGCAAATACGATTCTATCCTCTTACGTAACCGAATAACAAATCCCTCTCGAAGTTTTACTGATGCATGTTTGAGTATAGATTGAAAATTCATGAATTTGTAATGAGTACGTCAAAGACACACGACCTTTTTCGAAAGGAAATGCGAAAAACAAAGCATTACGGTACTAAAGCGATGTTGGATGTTTAAATGACTTTTCATGAGACTTATCACACAGTATAAGCCTAAATTTTGTTAATTTTAATATTATAAATGTATATGTTTCATTTAGCTTTGATCTCTCATGTCTTATAAATGAAGGGATTAATCAATTTCTACATTTTTTATGAGATAAAAGAATTTTCAAAGAAGATTTTTTTGTGAGATTAATTTGCCGGTAGCATTAAAATAAAATTAGTCTTTACAGTACTGGCCAAATTATTATGGTAGCAGGAAAATTTACTCATAAATCAGCCTAGAAGTTATTTTATTGTATTACGTTTAATATTTCGTCGATATATATTCATTACTTACAATAAACATTGTTATAGACGTTCACTCATGGCTTTTAATACTTCATACCTGAATGTCCACCTTTAGCAACTATGAGTGCCTTTATACTTCTTGGCATCTCTAGGGTGTACTTCTGAATCAATCGTTCTTATTTCACTACTATGATGGCATACACAAATAAATCGCTCAATTAGTTGAATGTTGTTTGTTGCTGGAATTTTTTTGATTCTCGTGTTCGAGTCAACAAAATTTCAGCAACAAACAAGATTCAATTTATTTAGGGATTAATTCGTGTATGTCATCATAGTGATGAAAGGGAACGGCTGATTCTGAATAACGGATTCCAAAATGTATAAAGGCTGTCATAGCTGCAGAAAGTGGATATACGAAGTACTGAAACCCATGAGTGAACATCTGTAACTATGATTATTGTAAGTAATGCGTATATATTCATCCAATATTAAATGTAATACAATAAAATAACTTTTAGGCTGATTTATGTGTACCTTTTCCTGCTACCATAATAATTTGGCTAGTACTGTATGCATTAAAAGCTCTATTTTGTGTTACAAAGCCAAAATAAATAAATAAAAAAATACTTAGATTTTCTTTAAGTGTTGTTGTTTTTACTATTGTGCAAATGTAAATAAAATGCTATTTTATTTTGTGGAAACATATATGTTAATGTAATAATTAGAAATGCTTTTTAATTTTCTTTTTAAAATAGAGATTATTTTGAGCAAGTTAGGTTTTATTTATTTGATGGCATCTGCATCTAAATTCTATGTTATAACAAAAATACCTGAAATCTGGTGGACTTTGATTTTTCCATACTCGTATTTAGATTTCGTCCTTGAGTCGTACGGCTTAGAATTTATGTTTTTCTAATTTCGCAGCGTTAAAACAATACTTAAAAATAAAATTCTTGATTTCTCACTATTAAAATATCAAGAAAATATCTGGAGATTTTTGGTTTTCGCTCTGATCTGAAAGTTCCACGTAAATTCATTACATTTTAAAAACGTTTCTCTTTCATGAAACACAAGAAAATTAAATCCTGTTAAACGATGCATTGCAAGAAGATCATTGTGACATCGCTCACCCTTAAGTAAAGTGACATATCTCGAGAAAAGTAAATTTCACAGGTGAGTCAAAAGAAGATCAGCATATTTTTATTTTAACGTGAAATTATAGCACTGCATGCACCAGTAAAAAGGTGCATGAAAACATAAACGCCGTAAGAATGAAGACTTAGATGATGTTTGGAGGTTGAGTAATTTTTTCTTTCACTCACAATTTGCCACTCTTCTGTGGTCACGAACTTTATAAAATTTATGAAATAATATCTCAGTTTCCCCTCGAACTAAAAGGCTAAATATGTGAAAAGCTATCCTATGTCCATATGTGGATTTAGTTTATTCTCTTACGCCTGATTTGCTATTTTCAGTTTTTAAACATTGTTTTATAATAAATTCTTCTGAAATAATAATAAAGTACCGTGCATCATAGGTTATCCCATCAAGGGACCCATAAGACCCCAAAAATTATTGTTGGGAGCAGAGTTCTAGGATGGACACTCACTAAAAGACCCTAGTACTTAACGCTCTTGGAAATGATTAAAGAACACAAATTTAAAGAAATGCGTTGAAAATATGGGGAATGCTAAATAGAGCCATAGTGCTCTATAAAAAAATCGGGCGGTAGATGTTCGGGTAAGGCTCAACTTTAAAGTTACGCATTGATGGGGTGACACAATTAGAGGGAAGGGTGTGAAAAAGGCATGGTACACAAAAAGTTCAAGGGGCCGCCGGTCTGAACTGAAATGTAGACATGGGGGATAAAGTAAATGGATGGAGAAAAGGTCCCAAAAAGAAGATCGAATTAAAACGGTGCAAGTTAT
The DNA here is from genome assembly GCA_963932465.1 of Maratus speciosus. Lineage (NCBI taxonomy): Eukaryota > Metazoa > Arthropoda > Arachnida > Araneae > Salticidae > Maratus > Maratus speciosus. Next base: position 64,938,309 of record OZ010788.1, read on the forward strand.
TAAAAATTTAGTAGTAACAGGGATTCCTTTTCTTTATTAATTTGATCCATTGGCAATATCCCACCCCCTCTCTCATTCTCACTTTCGAGTTTTAAATAAATATGTTAAAGGTACTTCATTTCTATATCTTAGTTGTTTTAATTTTCAATTATTAGTTTGCAATTATTTCCTTTCATTTTCCTAAAGTAAATAAAGAGGCCTCAACAAATTTTTTTAGTTCAGTTTTTAATAAACGCCAAACCCTGTCTAGTTCATTTTTGGAATTTCTCATTCTTTTTTTGAAAAAATTATGAACAATTGCCGACCAATTAAAAAAAATTAGATATTCGGATGCAGAAAAATTTTCTACGCATGTTTGCCGAGTTTCAAAACAATACATTAAACAGTTTTCTTAAATTTCGTTAATTAGTGAAAATTAGAAAATTCCATCGTATGCGATTTCAAATGTACGCAGGTGTTTCATCTTCAAATAAAAGTTTGCATTCTAGAAGCAAACTGAAAAAAACACTAAAAATCGCATAAACAAATTCGTTAAAAAATCAAAGATCGCTGTAGTAATTCCGAAAAAACTTCAAAAATATCAACAAATTACTATATTGGGCTAAAATATTGAAATTGGATTATTTATAGTAATGTAGGAAAAGTGGTCCAAAACGTAAAAAAAAAAAAAAAAAAAAAAAAAAAAAAAAAAAAATCCGCTAAAAATCGCATAAAAAATTAAATAAAAAAATTAAAAATCGGGCATCAAGGTGCAAAGCTACATGCATAAAGGTATCTTCCTACCAAGTTTTGTAACTCTATGTACAGCGGTCTGTTCAGAATACCGTCGCCGCACGCACACAAACTTCTTTCCATATTATTATAGAAGATTGGTTTCAAAGTTTTGGTTTCAGGCGATTTCATACAGAAAACTAATTTAATCATTCCTGCCTTTGTTAGATCCAATGTTTACTTACATTATCAGAATGTAAAATAAAATGCTGAAGAAGTAATGATTTCCTTTACTGGTATAATAGCAATTTTCTCAATAGTTTTTCGTATTTTATAGAAGCTTCATAATTATTTATGTATCTATATACAAATGGTTCTTTACATCATTTTATAAAACATTTTTTTTCTTATATCACGTGCTTGTAGATTAAATAATTCCAGAAGAAATAAAACATTGGTAAAGTACGTTATTCCTAAAAAAGTAAATTGGGTTAAATTATCCAGATTTAATGATAAATTTCTGAAATAATATCCAAGTTCTGTATGCTGGAAAAGTTTAAATATGTGATAAAGCAATCCGATGTTTAAATGTGACTTTTGTTTGTTCCCGCATGTCTGATTCGCTATTTAATATTATATTTATATTATATTAAATTATTTAATATTATATTATATTTAATATTATATTCAATTTTTGACAGATTTATTTTAGAATCAATTTTCATTGAAACAATTAAAATGTTTCATTCAGAAATGTTTCTACCAACAGCGTAAATAGTAATTTCACACCAACTTAATAAAAGAAACCAATAAATAATTGCTTTTGAATTTCATTGTTTTACTGACATTTTTGTCGTTAATCACGGCCTTTAATACATATTGTTTTCATACTTGTAGTTTATGGGATTTCATAGAGTATATTAATTAATCATTCTTGCCTTTTTGGATCCAATGGTTATTTGTACTATCAAAATACAGGATATAATGCTCGGTAAATAATGATCCCCAATTCGGGTGTAGTAGCTATTTTCTATTGAAATTTTATTTATGTGTCTACAACTTGTTTTTTATATAGTTGTGTGATTTTTTAATGATATTATGAGCTCGTATATTAAACAATTTCATGCTTAAAAATTATCTTAAAAAATAACAAACCATTGGTGAAAAAAGTTATTGCTAATAAAGTAAGATAGGTTAAAATATCTTAATTTGATAATAAATTTAAGAAATAATACCCGAGTTCGGTTTGGAACTAACAGCTTAAATATGTGAAATGTAAACCTATGCTCATTTGTGAATTTTATTTATTTCCGTAAGTGTGATTTGCCTTCTCCTTTTTGACAAACTATTTTAGAATCAATTCGTTAAAAAAAAATTTTTTTTAAACGTTTCATGCATAATTAGTCCTACCAAAGTTGTAATTAGTACATTCATCAACTCATAAAAAACCCCAACAAATAATTTATCTTGAATCTCATTGTTTATATGATTTATCTGTCGTTAATCATGGTCTTTATTATTTATTGATTTCATAGTTTTGGTTTGGAGGATTTCAGAGAGTAAATTAATTAATCATTAATGCCTTTATAAAACCCAGTGTTTACGTGCACTCTCAAAAACCAGAATAAAATAATCGGGAAATAATGATCCACAAGCCATTTATAACAACCATTGTTTCATGGTTTGCATATATTATTGGATCCTTATTTTTATTTATGTGTCTGTAAATGTTACTCAAACAAGTTTTTGCTATATCAAGTGTCGATAAATTAAATAATTTAATGTTCGAAAATTATTTTAACAGATAACGATAGACAGGTAAAATAAATTATAGTTTTCAATTAAACTTTATTAGAAAGTACTTTTTTTTTCTATTTGATTGGTCGATGACTAATATTATACGGCATTTCGAACTGGCCATATGTACGATCGAAAAAAAATATAGCAGCGGTCGCAACACGTAATTTTACTTTTAACCCGTCAGCACAACCGCCTACATTTGAAGCGTTAGCACAAACGTGGGATAAATCTCAACCCAGTTTGTCTCCCATTATATTTTTGGCTAAATACGTTTTAAAAACAAATCTACTGTTCTGTATTGCAAAATACACCAGTTTGTCTCCTATTACATTTTTGGCTAAGACTTTTAAAAACAAATCTACTGTTCTGTATTGCAAAATACACCAGTTTGTCTCCCATTATATTTTTGGCTAAATACGTTTTAAAAACAAATCTACTGTTCTGTATTCTAAAATGCATCAATACTACTTCTTTAGGGAAAAAATCATGATTTTCATATTTATTTTCAAACTTTGTAGCAGTTTCTGTAAAAATCACGTTTCTTTCTAGGGAATTCGCAAACGATTTGTTTTAGCCTTTAAAACATGAATTATTTAAAAAAATGGATATTAATCTCATTTAATAACCTTTAATCAATATATATAAGTAGCTTTTATCTTATTATTTCATTAAAATTATTTTAGTGTGTGTTATCCACTAAGAAATGAACGTATTGAAATTAAACGCTTCTACACGCGTGGTATTTTTAATCCGAAGAGGTATATTTCTGTCCTCCTAGTGAACTAACAAAAGATATTCCTTCACCCACCCCTTCTAGACCTTGACTTTGACAGGTACAAGGCAGGTCAGAAGCGTTCTCAAAAAATGTATCCTCTTTTTCGAAGAAAAAATCTGATTGGGGTAGATTTTATCCCAGAGTGTGTGCTGTCGGATTAAGCTTAAACTTAACGACTATATTATAACGTTCTTTATACTTATTATAGATAGTTATTATAAATATATTCAGCAGTGTTTCCAAAATGTCTAAACAGACTTGCCAAGAAATCCACAACTCCGTAATTCCGCAAACCACCAAATAACAAATGTAATGTTAATATAGGAAAACCTGTGTGTATGAAATCTTTCTAAAACGAAATAATGGTCAAGTAATGTGTGTTTCCATCTCAACAGGTTTTAATCTGTTTAAAACTGTACGATCACATTACTAAATCGACACTTAGATTGACTGTTTTATAACGTTCAAGTAAGAAATGTAATTGTTGTTGTATTTTAATAATAGATACAATATAAAAAAAACAGTATTTAAAAAAACCCTATTCAATGACATATCGGTGTACATTAATCCATATATAGTAGGTTGATTGCACTAAAACCTTCCATCACTAATGAGACTGGTTGGCTTGCTTCATCAAGCACTTACTTTTGCCTGGTTGTGTATTAGTTACTTTTAGTCGCAAGTCAGATTCATTGTTTAGTTTCTATTTGTATTTGATTTTCATATGAAAAAGCGAAGAAAAAAGAACATTCATATAGACATGTTGTGCTAAAAACAAGCAGAAATATTAGAGTCTTTGCACATATTAAAAATATTCTGCTTTTCTCCCTTCCAAAATTCTGTTACGTTCATCATTTTCGATCTGAACGTCAGTAATCTTATCACAGGAGAGCTGATTAATCCTTTATCTACTGACGGATACTTATAAGTACCATTAAAATAACTTGTTATAAAATTCATTTAATACATCGATTAGTATCAATGCAGTTTAGAATGAGTTATAGATGCATTACTTTATCTTGTTCAAAAGCATTATTGGTTACACAAAACAAAATATTTTAAAAAGGATGATTTATTTTGCCTTTACATCTTTTCAGCTTTCTTGGCGTTGGGATGGTGGGGGGGAATTTTTCAATTCGGAAATATTTCTAGATTTCTATTGTAAGAAAGTTTTTTTTTATTTCCTGATTCTACAAAATACTAAGAAACATATTTAAAATAAAAGATTTGAGTGGGGTTATAAATACTGCACAAAATCCCTATAAATTCAAATTTAATAATGCCTTCTAAATCCTTAAATCCTTCTAAATTTTATTAAATGATTATGTAAATCTTCTAATGCAGTTTCAAAAATTCACGAAAAATTCTTTAGAAGATAAAATTTTCATGAATTCATAATTCAGTACATAAAGGGTTAAGCTCGTTCCTTTCTTCTCTTGTGTGCGGCAGTTGCAGACTTTCCTATCCAAAGTGTCGAAGTTACATTTTCAGAAAATTATTCCTTTAAAATCTCACATTAGACTTTCACAGTGCTCGTATATGTTTTCTGCCAATTCTGGCGAGACATTTACTATTTAATTTTCTGCAAAAAATATTTATAACCGATTGAACGATTTTCCTCGGTTATTTTAACTATTTAAAATCATTTACGGCGATGGACACCTTTTTTCTCAAATGTTTTGTTTAGTATACTGAAAAAGGTAATGTATGGAATTTTAAAAAAATCTTGTTTAGTTCATTTAGAAAACAAAATAGATCTGCTAGTTAAGGTAAACAGGAAACAGACAATTGATTTAAAAAAGGCTCTTTAAATCTGATATAGTATCAGGGAAAATCATTTGAACTTCTAAAGGAAGTTCAAAATGGCGAAGTTCATGTGTCAGAATCATCACACTTCTATATGCAACAGTAGTTTGTCAAGCACACCTCCTAAACACAAATTAGAAAAAAAACTCTTGAATTCGTTGGTCTCAGTTTAATGAAAATAACCACTTTACAATTTCGATTTATATTGTCTTCAATCTGGCATTTGATTTTTTTTCTGGTGTTTTAAATTTTGACTATGATCACTGTGTGGCGACATAACCCTTTAAGACCACAAGAATTAATTAGAAATTAAAAGTCTCGGTTTTTAAACCTATTTAATAGGATTATACTTGATTGGAAAAAATATCCGATGTCAGATTACGTCAAGAGAGGATCTACACAATTGTGTGGTGCAGGTTCGGCTTTATATCACCGAGAAAGATAAAATTGTTTTCATTTTCCTTAGGATAACCTACACAATTGCGTTGATCAGATCTAAAGTATTAACTGTAAATACCATTTGCATCACATTATGTGGCTCGTTTGTAATATTTCCTAAGATCAGAAGACGTGGTAATATTTTAACATTAAATAGAGTATCAGTAGAAATGAGAATGGTTAACTAATACTTTAACTACAATGAACAAATTTCATTCAGAAGCAACTTCTTTAGTATTTGCAAAGTAATTTTGTGATGATGACTTTGACTGAAAATGTGACTTCGAAACTTTGGATAGGAAAGTCTGCAACTGTCGCATACAAGAGAAGAAAGGAATGAGCTTAACCCTTTATGTACTGAATTATGAATTCATAAAAATTTTATCTTCTAAAGAATTTTTCGTGAATTTTTGAAACTGCATTAGAATATTTACATAATCATTTAATAAATTTTAGAAGGATTTACGGATTTAGAAGGCATTATTAAATTTGAATTTATGCTTACCTGTTTTCGAACGTGTACCATCCGAACAGACATTGATACATTTTTTCCAAACTGCATTGTGCAACTTCATAACATGTGTATTTTTTCCAAATATATCTTTTGAAGTAATTCGACACCTTAAGGCTTCACAAAATAAAAAAACCTCATTCACTCTTACGTGATAAGCTGGACAATCTCTAATATCATTGCTCTCATTCAGTTGGATTCAGTAATATGGGCAGTTTCTAAGTTTTTCATCAACAGTTCTTTAACCACTGATGTCATTTCTTCAATCCAGCGTGACACATTGTAACTATTTTTTTTAATTCTACTTCTTTCAGACGTTTAAAATAAAACTGTCATTTTCCGAATATAAAATAAATGTACAAATTAATATTAAGAGAATGACAGATTGACAAAGAAAAACTCATCTCTTCTCGATAATATTGTTATATTTTTTAAGAGGATATTTTGTATATATTACCTGTGATACAAATTTTACTTAAAAAACTAGTTGGATGTGGCAATCCCAAAACTTTCTTCTATCTTATACATCTCAATATTTCAAAACCTAGTTACACATGTTAATACTTCAATATTATTAGTTCAATACTATACCAACTTTGATTTTCATCTTAAATTTCTGCTCAAGTCAATTAAACGGACTAAAAACGAGTTAATCTATATCCTGATATTTGTTAAAATTATTAATTTTTCCTTATTCTGTCGTTATCAGCTGTTTGCCAATAGCCGGCATAGCAGGAAGCGAGTTCCCGCCGCTGCATGAACCGCCGATGCACAATAGAACTACGAAAAATCAAGAAAAGTGTACAAAAATCGCTAGCACGGAGCCCCTTTACCGCACAATATTTCCAAATTCAAGGAGAACCTGTTGTTCAAAGCCAAAAACAAGCACAAACATTTTGGTTCAATTGTATGCATAATTTTATACGCTGTTCGATGGTACAATAATGAAAATGGCACAGAGATCGGAATTATAGCGCCCCCTTCTTTCGGAATTTTTTCAAGTTCAGGGAGGACTTGTTTGCCATAGCCAGAAACATGCACAAAAAATTTGGTTCAATTATATGGATAACTTCATACACTTTTCGATGGTACAATAATGAAAATGGTACAGACATCGCAATCATAGTGCCCCCTTCCGGCAGAATTTTTCCAAATTCAGGGAGGACCTTCGTGACATGACCAAAAATAAACACATAAAATTTGGTTCAATTCTATGCATAACTTCATACACTTTTCGGCGGTACAATATTCAAAATGGCACAATTATTGTACAAAAATCGCTATTACAGCGCCCTCTATGAGCGATTTTTTTACAAATTAAGGGAGGACCTCCTTGCCATAGCCAAGAACTTAAATTTTTTTTTGGTTCAATTCTATGCATAACTTGATACACTTTTCGATGGTGCAATATTAAAAATTGCACAAAAATCGCTATTACAGTGCCCCCTAACGGCGAATTTTTTGCAAATTCATGGAGGACCTGCTTGCCATATCCAAAAACTTAAAATAAAAATTTGGTTTAATTCTATGCATAACTTCATACACTTTTGGACGGTACAATATTCAAAATCGCACAAAAATCGCTATTACAGCGCCCCCTACCGGCGAATTTTTTCCAATTTCAGAGAGGACCTGCTTGCCATAGCCAAAACCTTAAACTAAAAATTTGGTTCAATTCTATGCATAACCTCATACACTTTTCGATGGTACAATATTCAAAATCGCACAAAAAACGCATTTACAGCACCCCCTACCGGCGAATTTTTTCCAAATTCAGGGAGGACCTGCTTGTCATATCCAAAAACTTAAACTAAAAATTTGGTTCAATTCTATGCATAACTCCATACACTTTTGGATGGTACAACGTTCAAAATCGCACAAAAATTGTTATATCAGCGCCCCCTACCGGCGATTTTTTTCCAAATTCCGGGAGGACCTGCTTGCCATAGCCTAAAACTTATTAAAAAATTTTGGTTTAATTCTATACATAACTTCATACACTTTTTGATGGTACAATGGCGACAGACAGACGGACAGAGGGACAGACGGACAGACGGACGAACGGACAGACGGACACACAGACAGACAGACATTTTCTATAAACATGTTTTTTGGAATCTCTGACCCCTAAAACATGCAAATTCGTCGAAAACCGGGAGTCGAAAAAAATTTCGATTACAATACTTTCTTCTTATGAAGATAGAAGACAGTAAAAATCGCTATTACAGCGCCCCCTACCAGCAAATTGTTTCCAAATTCAGGGAGGACCTGCTTGCCATAGCCAAAAATTTAAAATAAAAATTTGGTTTAATTCTATGCATAATTTCATGCACTTTTGGACGGTACAATATTTAAAATCGCACAAAAATCGCTATTACAGCGCCCCCTACCGGCGAATTTTTTCCAAATTCAGGGAGGACCTGCTTGCCATAGCCAAAAACTTAAAATAAAAATTTTGTTCAATTCTATGCATAACTCCATACACTTTTCGATGGTACAATAGTCAAAATCGCACAAAAAACACATTTACAGCGCCCCCTACCGGCGAATTTGTTCCAAATTCACGGAGGACCTTCTTGTCATATCCAAAAACTTAAACTAAAATTTGGTTCAATTCTATGCATAACTCCATACACTTTTGGATGGTACAATATTCAAAATCGCACAAAAATTGTTATATCAGCGCCCCCTACCGGCGAATTTTTTCCAAATTCCGGGAGGACCTGCTTGCCATAGCCAAAAACTTATAATAAAATTTTGGTTTAATTCTATACATAACTTCATACACTTTTGGATGGTACAATGGCGACAGACAGACGGACAGACGGACAGACGGACAGACGGACGGACGGACAGACGGACAGACGGACAGACGGACACACAGACAGACAGACATTTTCTATAAACATGTTTTTTGGAATCTCTGACCCCTAAAACATGCAAATCCGTCGAAAACCGGAAGTCGAAAAAAATTTCGATTACAATACTTTCTTCTATTGAAGATAGAAGAAAGTAAAAAGGAGGGGTCTTCATTATTACCATTAAATTAATTTGTACACATTTTGAAAATTTAAGCAATGTTTTATCTAGTAAACTCTAATTATGGATAATATTATTATTATAATTTACATAAATGAAACTTTACAGTTCAATAAAACTGATAAAAATAAAAGGTGAAATACAATAAAACATTTTCAAACAGGAAATTGAATTAGAGACAATTTGATAAAATTATTACGCATTTAATTTCCTTCCGAATCTGTTGTATAGAAAAACAAATAAAACTGAAAACATCTGCTTCCAACTTCGAAACTTAAAAATCGCCTGCACTATTTCAGTTGTTACGACTCGACCGCAGAATAACGCATAATAAAAGTAACACTGAAGCTTTTTAGAATAAACGCGGGAAGTTCTGTGGACACTGGACAGCATAGACGTGTTGACACGGATTTAAAAACTGAAACAAGAACGTTCTCAGGATCCAAGTTAGTTCAGCTAACAAAATATAAACCCAAGAAAATTACGGTAGCTTTGACTTGTTGAAGATGATTCAAGTGATTTCTATCGTACTTATTATCGGATTTAATTGGTTCCCCAAAATCAAAGTATCACATACAACGTCAATAAAATTAGGTATGTAAAAATATTATTTTCCCTGTTTGCTTTTTTTTTTAATTACAACAATTTTAGTTAGCTTCTCATAAACATGCTGTAGAACATAAATATTTCATTACATTTATTTTTTATTTTGTTGAAATATCTAAAATATTATTTTCCCTGTTTGCTTTTTTTAAAATTACAATGTTTTTAGTTATCTTCTAAGAAACATGTTATAACACAAATATTTCATTACATTTATTTTTTATTTTGTTAAAATATCTAACTTCCTTTTCAACAGCTTTGATCAGATTATTAAAATTAGTGATTTAAATTGCATTTTAATCTGGTTTATTTTCTTATTTAAATATTTGGTTAAAACCACATGGTGTCATAAATATGGAAGTATATGGACAAGTATTATAATCAATCATTAATATAATTAATAAACATTTAAAGATAATTAAATTATTTAAAAAAAGGCTTTTTATAAAATAAAATTATTGGCAAACATAATTTTTTAATTTTGTATTAAGTGATGGTCTTAAACAATTTGCATTGCATGTTTTTATTTTTAAAAAATGCATCTGCTCAGAAAAGGAATTTATAAAAAATAAGACACAACGGAAACGTATACTATTAAAAGAGATCGTAGATATGTAATGTTAAGAAAAAAATGATTATTTAATGCATTATTCAACCTGAGAAATGTTTTAAAATCTATAAAGAAATATTCATAGCGGGTGAAAGCTTTTCAGTTGTTAAACATTCTTACTGAAATGTTTTCAAAGTGAACTAGAAGTCTGTTGGCAAATGAAAATATATAATTTACGCAATCAGTAAGAGTTTAAATATGATTTAACTTTAAAAATAACGCAAATACTTGAACGGTATGAATCTAAAATGTAATAACCATCTTTTATTATTTGCTTTTTTTTCTGGATAATTTTATCATTTTATTTCCTGAATGATTTTATCGAGATAAATTTCAAAGTATCGATATTATACACTCTCTATAAACAGCGTGATTAAAATGGATTTCTTATTTATAATTACCATAATCTTGTAAATAAAATATTAATAATAATAATGAACCTATGTGTGGCTCTATTTTGCGTTTATGGTCTCAATTTTTATACTTTATTTACATTAAAAAGTAGTTAACCATTTGATACTGTGTTCATTAATTTGTTTTATTGCGTCATATAAAAATAAATATGATTATTTGTATTTCTAATAAAATATATACAGTAGAGCGCCGATTATCCGAACAAGTCGGGACCGACCCTAGTTCGGATAGGCAAAAGTTCGGATAAATGGGCAAACAGTTTAAGGGATGTTCCTGACTATTCTAAAACCTTCACACTTTATCTAGGTTTAAGACTGACAGCACCAGTTAGTACTGGAGTGCTTAAAAATTGTTTTTTTTTCTTTAATTGTTTTTTGTTTACTTTTTTATTATTTAATTTTTTTTTCTCTTTTTATCATTTTCTAAACTTCAGAGATTATAATTTAAGCAAAAAATAAATTGGAAGTTAGGTTTTTTTTTCTTTTTTAGAGAGAGAAATATTTGGATAATTGGAAATTCGGTTAAAAAGAAATCTTTGAGAGAAGTACGCTGTTCGGATAATTGGAAGTTAGGTTAATTGAAGTTCCGATAATAGGCGTTCTGCTGTATTCATAAAACTTTCACCAGACTTTATTCTAAAAATTTCGTAGTAGATTCTAATCCCTTTGTACTGTTTATGATAATATCAAAGTTATAGTGGTCATGGCAACATATATCCAGCCAGATAGATCTTTGACAAAACATAAAAACTTTCACATTAGACGCAAAATAGAGTTGCTGCGGTGCTGTGTTTTATAAACAATAAGGTATTATTGTTTTAAAAAATCATAGTTAGTAAGAGTTATTTTTATAACATATAATTTTGGCAATCAATTATTAAAGTAATTTTTTAATAATCAAAAAGTTTTTTTATATATGTATTTTACTTCAAACAAACCTTGATGTAAAATAAATTAACCCTTTGTATCGCCGTTCTATGCATACCCAAAATTTTTACTTACTTTTACAGTGAGCTTAAAAATACGATTTTATTTATTGCTACTATCTTTCAACATAACGATTATTGCCGAAATTGTTCTTAGAATTCTCAACATAACGATACTGGTGATATTCAGTTAATTTTCTATACCAAAGCTGTATTTTTCATTTGAGTAGTTTCAAATGGTTATTGCTAAAATGTACTTCGGAAATTTTGTAATGCATGTATGTGGCATAAAAGACGTAAACAATACGTATATAATGACTATATGGCACATGATGAGCGTTTCGAGTGTATATATATATATATATGTATATAACGCATGCATAAACTTCGCAATGATCTTAGCAATGTCGTTACTGCGATTTTTCATAATCAAATTTATAGGGGCCTCTATAACAAAGAAGTATCCTATTTTCGCTGCCCCAACATGTTTGAATTACAATCATATATATATATATATATTATGATAATCAGTATCATAAAACATATAAAATTTAATTACTTAATATCGGCATTTCTTTTTATCTTTCATTGTTTTAAAAAATTGTAAATGTTGTGTAGTCGAAAAAATTCAACTTCACCAGTGACTTCGAGTTTGTAATGCGTATTAAATGAAATTAATTAATTTCATTCAGTATTTTCTATAGTTTAAAGAACATAGAAAGTACTGTATATATTATATTATATTTTTAACACAAATTTTATTTTGATAAAGATTTGAAAATTTAAACAAATTGTTTCTTTGGTAATTTTAATGCTTTTAACAAATAGCTAATTTTGAAAAAAAAAAAGTGATAGATCGATCATTCAATTGTCTTTCAATATTCTCATTTATTGCAATAGGAAAGAAAGGTGCAACGAAAATTGGAGTCTACGGGGCATTGCATTTTGATTCAATAAAATTCTTTTGGTATACCCTTGTTATAGCGGCCCCCAAGTTTTAATTGCGATGTATCGCCGAAGTATATTAACGTTATAGATGTAAATCATTTTACAACATGCATAATTATGACTATGTGTGACTATGACATGCATACGTGTTTACAACTGTAGAAGTATGTCATAGTGTTACATCACAACATTGCCACTAGAGTGAGTCACATATTCGTCACAACGTTAATGACAAAATCGTCACAAATGACACAACTTTCACAAAATTGTCACAATGTGACTTCAAAGCAGTGTCGCTGTCGTCACAGAATCATCACAGTGTTAAAGACAATTTCGTCACAAATGACACATATTTCACAAATTGATCTCAATGTGACTTTAAAGCATTGTCACATTCATCACAAAGTTAATACCAAAATAGTCATAAATGACACACTCTTCACAATGTGACGTCACAAAAGAGCTCTAAAACGGCCATAACGACTTCACATTCTAGTGACAATGACTTCACATCGATGTCACGTGACGTCACATCGATGGTCACAATGTCACAGCGTGTCTTCACAACGATGTCGACGTGACGTCACCATGCCTTACGGGTTTCCATTGAAAAAACTCCATGGGCTTATTTTTTAAAGCCTTAGGTTTAGATTCAAACTATTTCCCCAAAGGAGATAGTTTCCTTGCATTATTAGAGAGACTTAGTTAGAGAGACCTAGATTAGTCTTACTACGAATGACATACATTCAGCAACGCATCTTCTCTATTAACGGTAGGAAATCATTAAAATCTGCCTCATGGCAAATTTTATTGATACAACAGATTTTCTTGTATAAGTTTTAGGATTGTTATTATTCAGCAACTCATGTTCTGTGCGTAACGTTGGAAAAACATTAAAGACTGTCTTATCTATGTATTATTTATATTTATTTACATTAGTGACCAATCTTATCTCAGTAATGTTGAGAAAACCTTAAAATTCTACCTCATCTGCAGATTTATTTACACTTCTGCACGGAGAGATTGCGAAATATATATCAAAAAATAAAAATGAAGTATTCACTAACCTTTAAACTCCCATTCACGCCAATAAATCTGTCAACGATAGTTTTGTTATACATTTTTATATGTTTGACGTATCTTGCCATCATTTAAGCAGACAATTATTGATCGCACAGAACTCTGCCCTATGCAACCACACACTTTTTTCTATTTTTTTTATCTTCAGTTGTTTTTTACAACTTTTCACTTTATTTTATTTTAGTTCTATTAAAAATTCCCAAAACATTTACAAAAAAAAAAAAAAAATATATAAAATGTAAAAAAAATATATAAAAAACTTAAAAAATATTTTTTGAAAAATCCAAAAATATGTCCTTCTATTGCAATGCTGTACTTAATATTCGTATTTAGATTTTTATTTTTCCTTTGAGCTCATTTCCCCATAATTTTTTTAGACTTTTAGACTTTTTTAACTCTCCCTGCCTATTGCTACCAGCTATGAAACGTTCTAACCAGTTAACTCCCATCATCTTCAGTGACGGGGATGTGTGGCATTGACCATAGGCTCCTCGAGAAAATGTCTTCGAAATCCCCATGTCCCTGCTCAATTTTATATACTAGAATTATGCATAAACCTTCACTAACTTCGATTTATTGCAACAAATTGGATGAAACTAGGTTATCTGGACAAACTGGCGGTCATTTTCTAATTAGCCTAAGCCTGCACGGGCTCAGTGCAAAAGAAAAAGCTGATTGTGAATCAAACGCTCTTTAAACAAACGCATTAAAGACTGGCTTCAGATAATTTATTTTAAAAGACAGTTACAGCCTCGAACAGTTTTCCACATTAAGCATTTAATCATTATTTTAAAAATTATGTCTTTATTTACAAGTTTTAGTTTTTCGCCATATAAATCTAATAATTATTTGTGTTTATTTTTGGAAAACTGATACATAATGATGTAATGATTCAATGCTGTATCATAAGCAAAATGCGCATACTTCAAAGAAAGCGACTGACAGTCCCTAAATTGCATTCAAATATTTTGCAGAATTTCCCGGAGGATAAATTTCAGCCGTTTTTGATTTCATAATAATCTGCTGTATTTAATTTCAGGCATTAGTATCCGATTTTTGCGTACCAATAGCCGAAGCTTTGCTTACCAATACCGGTACTCACATATTAGTTTATGAATTGCTGATATACCCGCTATACAATATTAGATATAATAATCAGTAACTTAATAAAAATATTTCAATCATTATAATTTATAAATTGTATGGTGTTGCTTTTTATTCATGATATATAAAATAAACTGTTTCTTATCGTAAGCTTATTGAAAAATTAAAGTTTACCATTTAAAAGCAAGATTAAGATAACTTTTAAGTTTTGTATTTCGTTTCTTACAAAAATGATAAATTTAAAACAGAATATGTAACTTGTTGATTTTAATAAATATAAAGAGCCATTACACAGATTGGTGCACTAAATCAGAAAAATTGATACATTTACATTCGAAGTATTATGTAATATTATATTAAAAATGTATTCATATAAAAAAGAAATTAAATATTCCATTAGCTTTTTATTGAAAAATCATTACTATTATTATGCGTGGTAATGTGACACATCATGACCGGATACGATAAAAATTTCTTTATCCATATATATTTTTTTTTCTGGGGAGATTATATTTTAAAGAATTTTTACAATAATGTTTATTATCCGTAAATAGAGTCGTTAGCACAAAAAATAAAGTTTTTTTCTTATACTGAAATGAATGATGTTGTGTTTAAAATTGGATTAATAATTTATTTATTCAATAGAAGTTCAGAATTCAAATTATGGGGATTTGGCGTTGGTTAATTAACGCTTGTATCCACCGTCTACCTCAATTGAAGGTTAAGCATGAAGAATATCGTTCGAGAGATCAGTTGCACAACAATTTACCTGATTCAACTTTGGTCGAATGACGTAATGATATCATTTGTCTATTTTATGTCGAGGTTTTAGCTCATTACTGGCATTTCAGTTAAAGAATGCGAGCATAAATCGTATCATTTGAATCAAAGATTACAACGCTTGAAATCAGATGAAAAAGCTTTTTGTAAACACATCGCAAAATACTGCACTGTAAGAAAAAAACGTAAAATTTCAATATTTTCACAGTACATTTTATTGTATTTGTACTAATTTCATTCTTTATGGCATTTCTACTGTACATTAAATTATATTAATTGATTTTATAATAATATTCCATTTTACGTACCAGTATCAGACTTTCGCGCACGAGTATTGGTAAACTATTATAATAGTTTCTGAAACCCAGATCTAAACAATATACAATATACAGCAATATATGTGACCCCAGAAGCCACGGGGTACAAGTGATAAAATTGAAAAAAAACTGAGGTAAATTCACAGACTATTTGTTAGGAGGCAAAGGAATATGTGATTTCAGGTAGATTTCGTAAGAAATACTACCAATTGGGATCTCCCCTATGTTAGAATTTCGGAATTTTTTTTTTCAGATTTACACTGATCATGACCCCTATAACCCCCAAAAACTTTATCAATCTATCTATGTATATATATATATATATATATATATATATAAACTTTCTGTACAATAATAACATTGAAAGGTAATGAAAATGACCAATAATATGAAAGGACAAACAACTCATAAACAAAATGTTATTTAGAATATATATGTATATATATATACAATCTATCACTTTTTATGGGAACAATAACATCCATAATTCTGCACAAATCTTTTCCAAACTGATACATAAACCCAATGGGCAAAAAATCTCGGTCAAGTTTGCTAATGGGCAAAATCGGACGAAGGGGGAGGACATAGGGAGGGGTTTTGTGAAAAACGAAAAAAGCCCATAACTTCTTAATTATAAGACATAGCGACTCAGTCTAGAGTTGTTATTACTTCTCAAAATTGGGCCAAAAAGTTATGTATGACAGATTTTTGATAAAATTGAAATTGGGCTCAAGGGGCGAAAAAGATGGGGTTTTGATGAGAAAAAAAAATTCATAACTTCGTTAATTCTCAAGATATCAAATTTACTTAAATTTATTATAAATCTTCTTAATATTATCTACAATTTTTATACTGACACGTTTTTGATAGGACCAATTCGTATAGCAAAAATAAATTAAAAATGAAAAAAAAAATGGGGGGAGGGGGTGAAGAAGAAAAAAATCCACAACTTCGTCAATTTACATGATATAAAATCCGCATGAATTTACTATGTATCTTCTTAATATTATCTATAATTTTCATATTGACAAGTTTTTGATAGGACCAATGCTTACAACGAAAACAAATTAAAAATACATACCTGTTGAAGAAAAAAGGTCATCGTATTAAGGGTGTACTCAAATCCAAATTGTTTAGACTCATTTTTAAATTCATTTTTGCTCTCAAACGCATCCAATTGGTTGGTTTGTATGATATAATGTTCCGTAATGGTCAATTTATTGATAGAGGCTGTATATATTTAAAAGAATGATGTCTAATTGGGCATTTTGATCCGAATTTCTCGAAGCGATTGTGTTGAAAACTAAAAATATGATTCTACTGAGAAAATAATTGTTTATAAATCAAATTCTAATTAATTTAACGAAAAATAAAAACATAGGTCGCTTATATATGTCTTTAAAAATCACGTCAGCAAGTTTCATGTTTTTCCTTTTAAAAATAAATCTAAAAATGTTTCAGAAAATTTCGAGTTCTTAACCAAGGGAAAAAAAATTAATAAAACTGCCTTCGCATGATTCTGCTATTACTAGCTCTTATATAAAAATAAAATTAAAAACTCGTCAAAAGCGGCCAGATAAAATTGTTAAAGTGGGTTTATCTCTAATCATGATTTAATCTTTAGCGCTGAAATTTGTACTTAACTTCGAAATCTACCTGTAAACCGAGCCGGCAGGGATTTTTGTAATTATGTGCTGATTTCTACAGGTCAACTGCTTAAGCTCGTTAAACTGCTTAACTACTTAACTCTTTAATCTGTACTTAAATTAAAAAAAAATAATGTACTCCACTTTTCTCTAATGGTTATTGAAATAAGAGTTGAAAGACCACTGTGAAGTAAATAACAGTTTCATATTTTAATACAGTCAATTACTTTTGATATTCCAAATTTGAACTCAATTTAATTCAAATCTAAATTTTGTCACTTGTATCCCTTGGCTTCTGGGGTCCTCGTATATTATACTTAGTAACTTAATAAAAAAGAATTCAATCCTTATAAGTTTTCAGTTGTATGGTGTTACTTTATATTTATGACAACTTAAAAGATAGCTGTTTCTTATTATAAGCGTATTCAAAAATTCAAGTTTATCATTTTAAAACACGATTTGTACTTAACTTATCATATTTTTTAAAGTTTTGGATTTCGTTTTTTACAAAAATTACCGATATAAAACACAATATGTAAATTGTTGCTTTTAATAAATATAAATAATAGTAGTAATAATATAGAATGATGCACTAAATCACAAAAAATGACTTTGATTTCCATTCGAAGCATTATCTAATCTTATATTAAAAATAGATTCATATGAAAAAGGCCATTAATATTCCATTAGCTGTTTATTGAAAAAGCATTACTATTATTATTTGCGGTAATGTGGCATAAAGTCAACGGATGCGATAAAAAATTGTTTACACATATATCATTTATTTTTTCAAGGGATATAATATTTTAAAAGAATCTGGTACGATAATATTTATTATCCGTAAATAGAATCGTTAGGACAAAAAATAAAGATTTTCTTATACTGAAATGAATAATCTTGTGTTTAAAACTGAAGTAGTAATTTATTTAATAAAAAGAAGTTTAAAATTAAAAGAAAAAGGAATTCGGAGTTAGTTAACTAATGCTTGTATCCACCGTTTACCTTAACTGAAAGCCTTGACACGCGTCACGAAAACGTCACGCAAAGCAGGCAAAACAGAGACACAAAATCATTCATTGGCTCGTTGATATCCATGAGCCAATGAATGATTTTGTTTCTTTGTTTTGCCTGCTTTGTGTGACGTTTTCCTGATGCATGTCAAGGCTTCTCAAATATCTTGGGGGCGTTGGTTAAGCATGAACGAGTTCGTGGTCGATTGCTCAATGGAGGATATTCCATTTTGGCCATTTTCCATAATTTGATTTTCTGGATAAGACGAGTTTTGAAACTCACGTCCTCATATGGTTTCACAGTATATCCCGTGTATGCTCAACTATAGTTTTTTCCTATCTAGTTATAATAATACAGCTAAAATGAATTGTTATTTTGCACTACGTATGTTTAATGAATCATTGGAAAATCGAGAATTTGTAATGAGTGACATTTACATGTGTGGCAGAAAAAATATAAAAATATAATAATTTTGATGTATTATTATCGACGAAGTATGGAAATGTTTCTCAAATAAAGCACTATATGCAATAAAATTAAAATTAACTATTGCATTGTTATAAAAAATAAAATGTAATAATATAGATACTTTAAACCAAGTATCACAAGTCACCAGTCTCTGTAAGATTTTATGCGATCAAAAATACTGATTATTGTTTTATTTCAATCAAAGTAATCATTTAATTAAGTAAAAATATTCTATAACGAAGAAAATAAATAATATAAAATAAATAAAAGGAACAAAATAATAAAATTTGGACTCGAAAGTTTTCTTTTTTTTTTACAAAGGGAATAAATAATGGAAAAGAAGAAGTCAGTACCCTATCTATTTACATAACCGAAAGACAAACATTTGAGAATGTCTCGCACTTTTGAAAGAAATGCGCATTTTTTTGCACAAGGAATCGAAAGTGATCAATTTGTAATGAGTTTGAAAGTAAAGAGCATCTGTTATACATGCAAGAGGAATGATAATGAAAAGATGAAGTATGGTATTATTTTTTTAGAAACAAACAAAAAACTTCAATAAACGTTATTACACGTTAGCTTGTTTTCGCTATTTCTAGTACACGTTATAGCAGAGAATAATAACAAGAGAAAACAGCAAGAAAGAAAGCTCATGCCGGAAACATTCATTATGAAACACTTTCCAACACGTTCAGAATACTGTAAAAAATTTCGTCGTTTAACCTGCGTAAAGGAGGTCGAATGTTATTTATCCCACTTAATTTTAATAACCAAAATCACGATGGCACCAGAATTTTAGATTTTTAGGTTCGTTCGTAATTATATAAATACGTAGCACCTATAGGTCGTTGTCTGGTCCTTCCGTCTGTCCGCATATAACAGCGCAAAAACTACCCATCCGAATGGTTTGAGATTTAATATAGATAATCGTTGCAGAATTTTGTCGAGTCATTTAAAATTTTATGAAAACGAGGTGTAACCCGTCGAATTTCAACGAAAGAAAATGTTTACAAAGGAAATGTTGCATCAAATTTATAATACATTGACAACAATAATTACAATAAAAAATCCATCTTACACTTGTTAATTTAACTCTCCAAAGACATATTTTGACCTAAGATTAACAAAATACTTTTTTCATAAACTTCAACTGTTAAAATTATTGAAAAATTAAACTTTATTCATATACGTAATCAGTAACATTTAATCAAGATAAGTAATTTTGACTAAGTTATCAATTGATGCTTGGTATTACGGAATGAAAAAAATCAGCAAAAATGATTTCTCCTTGACATAATCATAGGATTTTCCCCCCTTTAAATCTAAACAAATCAAGTCCTTTTCTACGTTTCACATCAATATTAACCATTTATAAACATTTTAATGCGCAATAGGTTATTAATAAATATATTTCCAAGCTTGAAGTCACGTTTGTCAACTATTGCAACTTCCCATGTTAAAATTCCCACTCCTGATTTGAGGTCTTTCGCTGTACCTGCGCGTAAAAATTCCAGAAATTTATAACTTTTAGACGTATTCATGAGGCAATATCTTGTTTTATCAAATAAAATTATTGTTTCTTTTAAATATGACGTCATTTTCAGTCGCTGAAATATTTTGCCTATTGTCTCAAACTCAGTATCAGCGAAATGAAAAAATAGTGAAGTATAACAGCATCATCAGGGAAATTGTGTCTTTTTTAAAGCGTAACGTCATTTTCTGTTCAATATTTTTAAAAAATATATTTTTAATTGTAATGAGAAAATGGCATCAGTAAGAATATAATAAATAAAGATAACTAAACCACTTTTAATGGAAATGAAGTACTTCAGTTGCCACGATTAGAAAATTGGTATTAAAAAACTATAAAAAAAATTAATATCTCAAAAATAAATTGAGATACAGCTTTCAAACAAATTGCATTTAAAAGTGCATTTTTTCTGTATACGACGGTGTAAACATTTAAAACGTGGGATTTTTAGAAGTTTAAAAATTTGCAGTAGCGAAAATTGCAAAACCGAAATTTTATTTCAAATTGCAAAGTATTGCCATTCGCAGAATGACGTATGCGTTACGCAGAGATATGTTTGTCCTTTATAATATAGATAGACTTAAAACTTAAAAAAAATATTAAGATGTTGAAAAGCATTTCTTCATTCTATTTAATCCTATCATACGTAATTCATTCAAACATATACCATGATAGGTAATGATTCTAGGTTGTCATGGTGATGACGTCCTATTGAAGATGGAGTCATAATATCTCCGTATTACTGAATTTACAATATATAATCATAATAAATTTTGTATTAATACATTTTTGCATAAGAGTGCAACAGCTATTGCACCAAGATCTCATTATTTATAAACCTAGTTATAGTACGAACGCATCTCATTTTTCACTTTTGACGTTCAATTTCCAACTTGTTTTTTTTTTAAATTTAAATAACGTATATATATAGGAAAGCTCTAACTCATTTTGGAATAAATTTCATCGTAAATGCTGATGTCATTCAACCATTTCATTATTTCAGATACAGAAGAAGTCTTTTGGTTTAGAAAGTTTTAATAAGATGAAATATGATGTCTCAGTAAGTATTTTGGAAAACGCACGCATATAACAAATAAAAATCCAATTTCGGCAGTTATCATCTATAGTTCTAATTGCTTTGTGCAGCCCTGTATTTGAGCTATAAATTTGCTTGCAGACTACATAGTGTACAAAAAAAAAAAAAAAATTCTTATAGGAAACACATAACAAAGTTGAAAATTCCCCTTCAGTAATTTCTGCCAGTAAGCGGAAATGTACTTAAATTCTTTTTTGCAACCTTGTATAATAACGTTAGAATGTATACACACCAAGTAATATTCACGAAAAAAAAACAGATAAAATTAAAACTCATACCACAATTGTAAAACGAACTTTCAGCAAGTATTGCTCATAGATAATATTGTAGCAAATTCCTTTTGTGTGCCCATGTAAATGAAGAATAAATACTATGCACATCATGTTCTACAGTAAGCATTTCGTACTGCACTTCCGTGATGAATATCAATTTCAATAGGTTTTAAATAGCGTAACCTCATTAAAATACATCGCAAACGGTTTTCTATAGACCATAATGTAACGGAATTGTTTTGAGTGCCTCTGTAAACGAACTATAACTGCTACACATTTCATTTTCAACACCTGTACGCCATAGTAAGCCTCAATAACGTGTATTAATTACACGACAATCTATTTACCGAGTTAGAACACCGTCAGACGTATATTTGACCAGAGAACCCAGACAACGTCTTAAACATTTTTCAACTATGCTAGCATGCGTTAAAAAAATAAATAATAATGATAATAAAAGGAATCTATCTTAATAAAAGAAAGTTTCGCTGTGTGTATGTGAAGGGCGGGGGGGGGGGGCGATGGATAGGGAAATCTACCGCATGTACAAAGATAAAGTATTGTATGAGGATGAGGGCACTCATAGGCATGTCCTGATGTACCTGAGGCCTTGAATTTTACTTTTTTGATAATTAACCGAATTATTCATTAAAAATTCATTGAATACGGATTCTTTTTTTTGAAAAATGGCAAGAACACCCGCGCACGCTCAGATCAATTGCATATTTTTATCTCAAAATAAAACACCTGCTGAAACAGCAGACGATGAAATTTTCTAATTTTCACTACTTTGCGATAATTAAGAAAATTGTTTGAGGTATGAGCTTGAAACTCTTTATACATACGTAGAATTTTTTCCTGTCTCCAAAAATCTAATTTTTGTAGAAATTGGTAAGTAATTATTATTAATTTTTTTAAGTAAACTAAACAATTAAAAAATGAACGGGACAGGGATTGGCATTCATTAAAAATTGAACTTACAAGATATCTGCTTCTGCTCGATCCCTCCATTTACTTTCCGAAAGTGAAACGAAATAATTGTGAACTAATGAGAGACAATTAAAATAACTAAGATATATATTTGAAAATCGTTAAACTTATCTATGGAAAACTTGACAGTGAGAATGGACTAGATAGGATGGGGGAAGCATATTAACAATGGATCGAATTAATAAAGAAAACTTTATCCCTACTAAAAATGAAATTTATTAAAATTTATCGGAAACGCAGAAAAGAAGTTTTGTTGTGTAATTGATGACTATCTCTTAATATAACGCAAAGAAAAACATTTGAGAATGTCTCGCACGTTTTAATAAATGATCCATGCTTCACGTAAGGATTCGAAAGTGTTTAATTTGTAATGAGTCTGAAAATAGAAAAACAACTCCAAAAATCATTATGACTTGATTATGAAAAGGAGAAAAGGTAACTTGAGAATCAGAAGGTAACATAAATTTAATGTCATGTAATTAATTATAGTTAAAATTACATGCCGTAAAAAAATTCTCGCAGCACTATAAACCGGAACCACCCCCATCATATTATTTGACAAACTTTCTGTGTTTGAATGTGAGTAACTATAATCAATTACATGCAATTAACTTGTAATTGCATTGCGGATAATTGAGATTACAAATTTGTCCAACTCTGCTTAAAACTAACAAAGAGACAAATGATATAACATTTCTAATTGCTGAAAAGGTGTAAGATTAAAACTTTAAAAAGAGTAAAATAGTTTTATTTGTCTGTTGATATGTTTCAACTCACCCAGAGTCATTTTCAAAACAAAGAATGATAAACGGAATGATATAGATATCATTATTTATTTGTTTTGAAAATGAGTCTGGATGAGTTAAAACATGTCAAAATACAAATAAAACTATTTTGCTCTTTTTTAAAAGTTTTAATCTTACACCATTTCAGCAATTAGAAATAATATATTATTACAAGTTGTTAAATTGTTATATATTTCGACGAATGATATATATCACATTTCGGTCCACCGTAGTGTCAGTAACACTAGTGACCTTTCTTTAATACAATCTGGCGTTAAATCAAGTGATTGTGCTACAAGGATATTACCTATTTGCTAAAACAGACGTTTATATGATTTTCTTTTGTGTACTCCCTATTGACGTTACTAGAGCTTTGCGTTTGTTACTTTAAGTTTGGAAAAGAGTGTACTTTAGTGAAGCAGGTATTCAAGGCGTTCTTTTTAGAAACGAGCAAAAGTATTCCCATAAATTTATTATATGTAACTAAGCTTCATTTTGCTCGTTACAATATTTTAGTTAAAAATAAGAATTGTCTTTTTTGTTTAAGCATGTGTCATGAGAATATCTAAAAACACTGTTAATGAACATGTCACAATAGTAAAAACATTTTTTATATGATGAAAAATGAAAAATCTAAGAACACCGAAAAAAGGCCTTCATTTAAGTAAATGAATATCAATCTTATGCTGTCATCTCTCGGTAATAGATAAAGACATTTACAGACAGTCACTTCATACAATTTTCATGTTATAAAGATGAAGAAAAATTAAAAAAAATATTAAAATTCGAAACGTCCCAAAAATGGGACCCTAGGCATAAACAGGTTTTAAACAAATGTACTAAAAACTAATCCTTTTCACACTAATATGAGATAAGATAATAATTTTAAACATTCTAGGTATATAATTTTGATAAAGGATGCAATGGTTTCTCAATGGATAAAAAGCGTCATATGTGATAATAGTACAGCTTAGTAATTCGAATGCTACAAAAAAATGAAGATTAATATCTGTCTTTTAATCGAAAAGTTTTATAACTTGGAAATAAAGATGAAATTAAAAAAAAAATTACATCATAAGAGTTCTTGGAATGGTTTTATTTTAATCAAATTCTATTCATTTTACTGAAACGAAATATTTCAACACCTAGAAACGAAATCTTGTAAAATCAAAAAATACGAGGACAACGATCAAAGGTTTGAAACTAAAATTTCTTTTTACAAAGTGAATAAATATTTGATAAAGAAAAAGAAGACAGTATCCAATCTATTTACATAACCGAAAGCCAAACATTTCTCGCACTTTTAAAAGAATGATGTATGTTTCATGAAAGAAATAGAAAATCGTGAATTCGTAATGAGTATGGTTGCAAGATACGCTTTTTATTAGAGATATACGAGGAAAGATACTAAAAGGGAAGGTACGAGAAAAGTTATGCTCACAAACTAACACAAAACTTAATCAAATTTGTTACACGAGATAAAGCGTGTTTTTCCTGTGTGTAATACTTGTTGTAAAAGGAATAAAAAGATCTCAATATTATTAATTATAAATTAATAATTGTTTCTAAGATATATGTGCAACTATCGCAATTATATAAAATCAGTTTATGATATACACTGTTAAGAAGTAAGGTAACTTTGAACTAACAAAATACATGAAAAAGTGACCTCTGTAAGAAGTGCAATCACTGTATAACTAATTGACTTTTAATTATAAAGTTTAAAACACATATTAAGAAAGATATTTTTTATCAATTAAAGTTCTGAAAAAAGTATAGACATATATTAAGTTTTTAATTTATTTTTATAGAAGAAATTATCAAAGAATCATTCTTGCATACATTGCGCACAAGGTTTTTTTCACTTCAATAAAAGCGAAGTTTTTTTTATGAGTATAGATATGTGTTTTCAAAATGACCTACAATAAAAAAAAAATAAAACTTGTAGATCTCGAGATTTTTTTTTTTAAAAGAAACTCGAAATATCGAGGATTTTTTTTTATACAGTAATAGTCCTGAATAACAAAATTCTTAGTTAAGAAACATAATAATAAGTCATTTTGCGCCTCTATACGTTTGATACATTCAGTGAAAAATGTTTAATATTCTAAGCAAACATTTTTCAGAAATCGTGCGCGCAATGATCAAAATCGAAATTTTGAGAAATTTGACTTTGAACATGAAATCTTCCCTTGATCATATCGAAAAATCTCAAAGTGTTTCTGACATAACTTCTGTTCTAATGCGAATTTTAGAATAAGGTTTGTTTTTAATGTTCCTAAAGAATCATATTAGATTTTAAGCTATTAAAATAAACGATTTTTGGATACTTTATAAAATACCTGACCCTTAAAAATAGTGATCTGGTTTGAAACACATTTTGATGCTGGAGTATGACATATGATGTGAAATCTCGCTCAAATATTTGGACTCCAGTTGAACCATAGCTTCAAATATTGGAAAGAAATTTCATCGTCTTATGATTGCAGCTACTACAGCACCAAAAGTTAGTTCAATCCAGCTCAAAATTTTTACAGTGTACAGTTGTGGAAAAGAAAAAGTAAACACCCCCTGCTAACTCCGCAACGAATTAGTGTATAAGAAAATTACAGATACCAAACGATTGGAAATAAAGTTTTTTTTTTTTTAAATGACGTAAATAATATTTGCTTAGAGGGTCATCAACATATCAAAACGAACCCAAACTTTGTTTTTTCTCAATAGCAATACCAAAGTTTGACACCATAAATAGATTCTAAACCCTTCAAAATCAAAATTTTCATGATTAGTTTTCGATAAATTAATTATTTTAAAATGAGCATATTTTAAAGTTTGTATCAAAATTGAAGTTCCGTACCCAATTGTTTGATATGCTACGGAATGACTATGTCTCTTATATTGCTGTATTATTTTTCACCAATAAGAACATCTCACTTGCTTTATGTGTTTTGACTATTGCCAGCCCAAATGTCTATTTTAAATGAGTAAAACATATATATTTTTTAAATTATGCTTTTCTTAACATCATAGATGGTTCCTTAAACCGTCATTTTGACGTTTTTTATTCATAATTAAAAAAAACTACTTGAAAGAAAATTTTGAACGTGAGAATTTGGATAAAGCAGGACATAATAAATATAAATCCTGCTCTCTATAAAAAAAGTAACTATTTGGAAATGGACCAATGAAAATCTGCGTAGATATTCCCGGTAGATCGGCATCCATTTTGAATGCTTAAGCATGGTCTTTCTTCGTTAATATAAAAAAAAATCTGTTGCATACAAAAATATGAAAATCGGTGGTATTATAGAGAAATGTTTGATAAATACGCTGATGCAGACAATCGAATAATTATTTTAAGAGATATTTTATGTTGAAGTTGGTCAAAATCATTCTATTAAACCAGTTTTATAGGAGAAAAAACTATACATAGGAATTTAATCATTCTTAGATCATTTTATACAGGAGAAGTTCTCGGTGTGCAAACTGCATTTATTTTTTTTTTATTTGATTCATTTTTTGAGGATTTATTTCCATTTTAAATTCTAATTTTCATGTTTATATATGTTTTACATATTTTAGATAGGGGTATTATTTTAATTTGTTGCCAATTTTTAAAACAGTGCAAAGAATAATATTTCCTTCAAGTTAAAAATTTATTTACACCTTGTTATTATAAACAGACAAAAAACTGTAAAATTAGAATTAATTGATTACATGTTAAAAGCATTAAAATATTGAAAATTGCGTCATAAGAACAATATTTATACTTGAATTTTAAAAGAGAAAGAAAATTTTAAAATAAAAATATCATTATTATGCGGTAAAACTTCTAAAGCGAGGAAATTGCGCCATATTTAAAATGGCCAAAAAATATGGCAAAACAGTTTAAATTAAAAAATATATTTGCGCCGGACATTTATTTTATAGTTTGAGATAATTTTTACAAATATTATTGTGAATTCTAAGACAGCGCAAATAATATTTCCTTCTAACAACAAAAGTATTTTCACGTGAATATTAATAGGAGAAATAAAACGTTGGTGAAAATTACGTCACATTTAAAACGATACATTTAAAATGAATTATTTAAAAGAACAATCTTATAGCGCTGTTAAAAAATACCGGGAGACAATGACACTGTTTACTTAATTCATTTAACATTAGCTTATTTTTAAATGTTTAAATATTTTTTTTAATTAAATACGAAAACAGCCATTGTATCATTTTAACAGCAACAGATTTGGTCTTAAAAATCCCAATTCAAGGAAAACGAATGGAAACCCTTTTACAGAGAGATCGCTACTGTTTTTTTTTGTTTTTTTTTTTTTTTTTTAATTATAATTCAATATTTTTAAAGCCGATCAAATTAGCGTGCTTTTTGGATCTTGGTGTGCCAGAACGGGGGTTGGCAAGCGTAGCTCGTAGGGGGCAGAGCCCCCTAGTGTATCAAAAAATTGTAGGTCGTAATTCGTATTTTTTCGAATATTAATTTCATAATTCATATTATAAAATTTTTAAAATTACAAATACAATGTATTTATCTTTGGGTTTTTCATTACTATAAACACACATAAAGATTATCACATTAGAATTATAATTTCAGGAAATATTAATAAAAATATGAAAATGTAATTTAACATTAGAAGCTCTAAGTTTTGAATATTTACAAATCAAAAACTTGTCATCCAATTGACTTGAAATTTTATTTTTCGGCTAAGTTTGAACCAAAGATTTAAAAGATATTGCCAAAATTGGGTATTGCCATTGAAAAAAAACAAAGTTTGGTCTGGTTTTGATTTGTAGATAGTCCCATAAGCAAACTTTGTATACATAATTTAAAAGTAGGCTTTATTGCCAATCGTTTGGTACCAGTATTTTTTTTTCTATTTTAATTAGTTGAAGTGTTAGTAGGGGGTGTTCACTTTTTTTCCGCGATTGTAGATAGGATTGCTTATTATAGTACTATTTTAAATTTGGTAAAATTATTGATCTTTCAACTCCAAAGCTATTAAAATATAAATACAGTTATGAAACATACATCGATACTACAGCATAAAACTTTTTGATATGAATTTATTTCAAACTAAGAATAAATACCCCATTCATTCAACCGAAGTATTTGATTGCGCAAATAAAAAAATATTTTCAATAGAGAAAATAAAATGTAAATGTCAAAGGTTTGATATTAAAGTTTCTATAAACAAAACTTTTTTTCACAAAGTGAACTAATAATTGATGATAATTTCCTGTCTCTTTATAAAACTGCATTTGAGACAAACATTTGAGAAGAATAAATGATTGAGAATGTTTAACCCTTTATAAAGTATTGTGTATGCTTTACGTATGGAATCGAAACACATGAATTCATAATGAGTGTGATGGTAAAAAGCATATGTTACTAGAAACATACATGGGGGAAGATACAGAAATAGAAGGTACTGGAAGATTCAGTTTAAAAACAAACAAAACACTTATATAGAAGTTGTTACACGCGATAAAGCTTGTATTTTTCTCCGGTTATAATACTGCAATTAATTATAAAATCTATCTCTTTGCTCTAAGCATTTTTCATTAAAGCATTCAAAAATAATGAACGTATGTTCATAAAATTGTAATAATAAAGTAATTTTCAATGTGTTATATATACAAAATATACATATATTTCTGATATACAATCCTGCGTGTGATCAGACTGAAATGTATTGATTTTAGTGCTAGAAAAATAAATGATTTATTTTTTGTGTTTTAATCTAAAATCCTTGAAAAAATAACAAAAATTTAAGGATTGTCAGTAGGGCTATTACCAACAATGTTAAATCGTAAAATTTCGATGCACCTTTACTCCGAACATATTTAATATAGATGTATGGATTTTAAATGTAAGATCAACATACATTGTAGATTGCACTGAAGCGTGCTTTTTAGAATAACTTCTTCGGCTTGTTATTTTTTTATTTTTTTAATGTATCGTTGTGTCATTTTACAGGCCGAAAAATTCAATTTTTCAAGTTACAAAAAATATATACAACTTAAATATTATTTTAAAAAATCTCACTTTGTTATGTACTAGAGAATTTATTGTATAGGAGAAGCATGTAAGGCTAGTCCCATGGGCACTTGTAGTGTAAGTCACATAGGCGCAAATTGCTGAGGTTATAGACTACCAGTATTTTAGAACGGAAAAATTTCAGTTATTTTATCGGAGATATCTCATTAATTGAATAAGATGAAGAAAACTTTTCGAAAATAACGTTGACTTAAAAGCATAGCATTTTTCAGCTATGTGACTTTCACTACAAAAACCCATGGAACTAGCCGTTAGAGAAAATGTTTTTGTAATATTTTTCCAATAAGTAGTTCCTGTTGACCAATAACCAGTAAGTTTTGAGAAAACGTACATGCTGTATAAAAAATTCACATTTTAATAAAAACATGTATTCATAAAAAAATCCCACTTTTTTAAAAATTCAACAGCACCATACACTAAACTTCCTAGTTTATGATGAAAATTATTTTCTTCTCTCGTTTAAGATTTTTTTAATCCTTTCAGAAACGTTTCATAATTGCTGTTGTGTATTCCTCCGGATACCAATATACTCTCAATCAACTCATCTCAACCAATATACTCTATCAATATTTCAAATTTTGTTATATAGCACTTATTGATAGGGTCAGCTGCATCATACATACCAAAAGATAATGTTTCTATTTGTACAAATGTTTTAGGGTATACGGTACCATATTACACAATCCACAATCTCATTAGGATTTTGTGCATAACCATGTACACATTTTTTCAGTAGTTCAGGGTGGGACAAATATTGTTTTCCACGGTTCTGAAGTATCACATGTGATACTTCAGAACCGAAGAGGATATAAACAAAACTATTTGATTTTTTTTTTACATTTTGTCTTTACTTCTATATAGCTGAATATTTTTAGCTTTGGATCAAAATCAAGAAATGACAGCACATATCCTTATTTTCGCATAAAGTAAGTGTTTATTTTCATCTGAGTATGTAAAATGCATTCCAGACGATGTGTCCTAGAATCTAAGAAATTTTAACAATTAATTAATTAACTTAAACCCAGTACATTAAAAAATTTTTATGGTTTGTAGATGATTTAATTAATTAAAAACATTCAATTTGTTACTCCGTGAATTTAGGTTATTGATAACTAAATTGTTATTTTAAGGGTGTTAGAAATTTTAGATCCGTACTTGTGAACCTAAATTACCACTCCGCCTAAAGTATCAATTTCAGAAAAGGGGCACCTTCTGAAATGTATGTTGTCTTTTTATTTGTGCAAAATCAATTAATGTGCATTCCCAGTGTTATTTTACCTTCGGGACTGAAAGGGATTAATCCGCGTGATTTAAATTACAGTCTGAGGAGGATCACTTTTTATTATTGTAATTTTTGCATAACATTTAGCACGACTGGATCTACACGATGATTCTTAACCAGATAAATAATTTTTAAAACTTTTGTACCTAGTAATAGTGTAATAGTGGTAACAATTTAAGGCCATGTATCAGTGAATTAAAAATCCGAACATAAAAAACATGAAAATTCGAATTTGTAAAATTTTATATCACCATAATTCTTGAAATGCCTTTCTTTAAGTTAAAGATTGTTAATTTTAAGGCGAAATATTCCAATTCGCAGAAACAAAAACTTGCAAAGTCATTAAAATATAGAACAATAATCAAAGGTTTGACATGAAATAATTTTTATTATTATTATTTTACATAGTGAATAAATAATTGAATGAGAAATATAATATATAATCCTATCTGTTTATGTAACCGAAATCCTATACATTTGAAAATGTACCCCATTTTTGAAAGAATGTTGCATGCTTCAAGTCAGGAAACGATCGTTCATGAATTCGTAATGAGTAGTGAAGTAAGAAGTATAACATTTATGAAAAAGATGCTGAAAAGTAGAGGTACGGAAAGTGTCATTTTTAGAAACAAAGAAACATCTCTCGTAGTACTTGCTATTCATGACAAAGCTTGATTTTTCGCATTGTAGCTTTATAGTTAAAAAAGGAATTGCCCATATGCTCTAAGAATGTTTTCAGAAAACATTCAAAAATCACGAATTTGCCACAAGTTTGCTAATGATTACAAATCCGATACATTTGAGAATGTACCCTATTTTTGAAAAAATGTTGTTTTGAAAGAATGCTTCAAGTCAGGATACGATCGTTCATGAATTCGTAATGCGTAGTGAAGTAAGAAGTATTTTTTAAAACATACATGAAAAAGATGCTGAAAAGTAGAAGTACGCAAAGTGTCATTTTTAGAAAGAAACAAACATCTCTGGTAGTATTTGCTGTGCATGACAAAGCATATTTTTGCGCATTGTAGCTTAATAGTTAAAATAGGAATTGTCCATATGCTCTACCATGTCAAAATTCTTGCTAGTACTAGCATCAGAAATATGCTAGTTTTTGCTATGTATTGCTTTGTCTGCTAGATTTTCATGCTAGTATATGATTTATAATGCTAGCCAGCGTCACATGCTATATAGCTAGCTTACACAGTAATAGCATGACAAGCTATATACAAGCATTTTATGCTTGCTTGCTGTTTAAGCTTCTTAAAAAGCATGGTGTGGTAGGTACCTTACCGTGCTATTATATGCTTTTTTATGCTTGCCAGCATAATATGCTATGCAGCCAGCTTAGGGAAAAATAGCATGACAAGCTATGCACAAGCATTTTATGCTTGTTTATTGTTTGAGCTTCTTCCAAAGCATGATGGGGTAGGTACCTTACCGTGCTATTATATGCTTTTTTATGCTTGCCAGCATAATATGCTATGCAGCCTGCTTAGGTAGAAATAGCATGACAAGCTACGTACAAGCATTTTATGCTTGTTTGCTGTTTAAGCTTTTTTCAAAGCATGGAGAGGTAGGTACCTTAACGTGCTATTATATGCTCTTTTATGCTTGCCCGCATAATATGCTATGCAGCCAGCTTACTGAGAAATAGCATGACAAGCTATGTACAAGCATGTTATGCTTAGTTGCTGTTCAAGCGTCTTCCAAAGCATGGAGAGGTAGGTACCTTAATGTGCTATTATATGCTTTCTTATGCTTGGCAGCATAATATGCTATGCAGGCCAGCTTATTAAGAAATAGCATGACAAGCTATGTACAAACATTTTATGTGCTTATTAGCTTTTTAAGCTTCTGTCAAAGCATGGAGAGGTAGGTACCTTAACGTGCTATTATATGCTTTTTTATGCTTGCCCGCATAATATGCTATGCAGCCAGAACAGGAAGAAATAGGATGACACGCTATGTACAAGCATTTTATGTGCTTATTTGCTTTTTAAGCTTCTGTCAAAGCATGGAGAGGTAGGTACCTTTACATGCTATTATATGCTTTTTTATGCTTGCCAGCATAATATGCTATGCAACCTGCTTTGAGAGAAAACAGCATGACGTACTATGTGCCAGTAAGATATGCTAATTTGCTACACAAGTCACTTCCCAGTAATGATGAGGTAGGTACTTAAATGAAGAATTGTGTGCTTGTTATTGCTTGGCATCATCAAATGTTCATTACTATTTTTTAATTAATTTATTTATTTTTGTTTTGTTTTAGTTACTCGAAAGTGTAAATTTGACTATGTTTTTTGAAAATAGAAGAAAAGGAAATTTTAATTATAAATTAAAATAATTTTTCAAATCCAGGGAGTTACAATAGCTCTCTTTCACCTCCGCCGACACCCCCCCCCCCCCCAAACAGAAAATTCTTAGTTTCTCTTTTATTATAAACTAAGAGAAAAGATTAAATTTCAATTTGTTTTTCAAAATCAGAGAAAAATATTAGTTATATTTCAAATTCGAAGGAGGCTTAATGGATCACCTAAGCCTTCTTCCCTTAACGCAATATTCAGGAGTTTGTGTTATGGAGGTTTCACTGTCATTGCAATTTTTCAAGATGTAAAATATAACTTCTATTTTTTAAATTCATTTCTATGGGGGTGGGTTTAATTCTATGAGGGATTTAACTTCTATGAGAGTCTTCTAGAGGAGCCCTCCCCTCTCCCCCCCCCCCCCGCCTATAAAAGAATTTTTTCTTCTGTTCCTTAGAATTTAAATATTCTAACTTACTCGAAGAAAATGCAATATATCTTTAAAAAATGTAGAAAAAGAAAATTTTGTTCATTAAAATCTAAAATCCGGGCTGGCCTTCTCCTGAATTCAATACTGTCTTAAATCACCCATTTGAGATTAGTTTTTAACATCTAAATATAAAAAAAAACAGAACTAAAAATTAATTGCCAAAGCGGATATAGAAGAGTAACTCTCTCCTCCCCCCCCCCCCCCCAACAGAAAATTTTAAATTGATCTTCCTCTTACTGTTAAATTATTTTAGGTTACCTGTAAATTATAAATTTTCTATATCTTTAAAAATGGGAGAAAAACAAAATTTTGTTTATTAAATTTCAAATCTGAGAGGGGGGAGGGCTGTGTCACCACCACCTGAATTAAATACTGCCCCTTGAACACGTTTGAGATAATTTTTTAACGCATAAACTTAAAAAAATTAACAAATAATTTGCATAGTATACTTAAAGGGAAAAAGCCCCTTCCCCCCGAATTGGAAGAAAATTCCTCGCTGTCTTAGTATTTAATTCTGTTAAGTTTCTTGAAAAGATTAAATTTGCTGTGTTTATTAAAATCAGAGAAAAAATATTATTTTGTTAAATTTCAAAATCCAGGGGCGGTAGATTTCCTTTTTCGATCCACTACAACGTAAATTCAATACTGCCTTCGTCCACCCGCTTTAGATAAAATCTAAACACATAAATCTAAAAAAAAACTGAAAATTAATTTCTATAAAGGATTTATTGGGAAAAAGCGCCCCCCCCCCCCCCCCCCCGATTTGGATAAAATTTTAACACATAAATATTTTAAAAACTGAAAATTAATTTCCGTGAAGGATTTTTGGGAAAAAGCGCCTCTCCTCCACTCCCTCCCCCATCATAAAATTCTTAGCTGTTCATTCTCTTAGTTTTTGATTATTTCAGTTATACACACACACACACACACACACAAAAAAAAAAAAAAAAAAAAAAAAAAAAAAAAAAAAAAAAAAAAATCCGTGCTTTTTAAAAAGAGAATTTAGTCAATTAAATTTCAAAATTCAAGGAGCTCTGTTTCATGTAAGAAATGAGTTCATAACAATCGAATTGAAAATATATATAATTGACTTCCACCCCCCTCCAATAAGGACTAATTTTTTAAATCTTAACTCCATCCTAAATTGATAAATTCTATCCTAAATACACTTTAAAATCTTTTATTTTTCTGCAACAAATAATTATGACCATATTCAAACCATTCATTAAGCAAAGAAAATTCCACTAATGAATTATAACTAGGACTTCCCTCAGAGGAATTAGTCTGAGCGATATTACTGAGAACATAGATTTAATAATAACATGTGGAAGCAAAGAAAATGAGATGTTATCTTTAATTGTCCATATACTGCGATAAACTGAAATGATTAAAATAAACGAATCGTAGAATTAGAAAATCTTATATATAAATTCGTATACACTGTTTAAAAAAATGGGAAATCAAACCAGATGGGAATTCAAGACAGCCATGCATGGATATAAAATTGAAAGTACGCAATATATTAAAAGTAAAATAGAAAATGAAACACTAAGTTACTTATATCGGAGTTTTAACTGTATTAAATGATGTCAAGAGCATAATCAGACGCTCCGCACCAATTTGAGTAACTTTAAATGACAAATATATGATGCTTAAAAAGAATGGACTATACTTTATATGGTGTGTGCTCCCCCGGAATAGTTAATATTGTACAATATCTGTTTTCCACGGATGCAATGAGGTTGTCGATAACATTTAAGGAATTCTCTCCTCAAAATCTAATATAGTATCAAAGTACCGAATACATCAACAGTGGCATGCAATGCTTCGTTCGAGTGTGTTTTAGATATGCTCGATTGGATTTAAATGATGAGTGTATGCTGGCCACTACATACGCTGTATTGTTTTGTTTTCAAACATATTCTGCACAAGTTGAGCTATATTTAGCATGTATTAAATAAAAGAAATCGGCAATGATTACAACATAAAGTATGACACAAGATCTGAATATATCGTCTGCATAACTTTTGAGCTGTCAAAGTGTCATTTGAAGTAATTTACAAATCCATACATATTTATTCAGGAAATCATGCAAGCTAACATACGCCAATATGAACCCGATTATAAAATTTCACCAGAATAAGTTAATATATAGAAAAGCTACTAATGATAATTGAAAATATGACCTTATGATAAAATGTCTAGAAAAATAAATCGGATGAAAAAATCATATCACATTTAAAACGGCACTTCTCTCTGTTAGTGGCCTTGGCGAGAGAGAGAAAAGCCTAGAGAAGGAACACTTTAACAAGTACTTTCGGGCAACCTACTCACTGTTTCATACAGGTCTTTATTCAATATTTACACAATTTATTTAATGCTATGTGGGTATCAACCAGTTTTGTTGCATTTAAATCGCATGTTTTGCCGAGGAAATGCAGCATTATGAAACATTTAAAGTTGCTGTATCTAATAATTCCAAATTAATGGTAATTGAGATCGCTTTCCGTTAATTTCATCTTTTTAAATTTTAAATTTTTTAGAAACCATTCACAGAGACAATTGTATGTTATAAAACTAACCCGAAGCAAAATTTCAAGATTTTGGGCTCAGCAGTAACACAGAAATAGAAAATTTTTGAAAGTTTTTTGTTTTTGCACTGTTTTATATAGCGACATTTTTAGAAATTGTTCTATTGCGAGAATTTACGTCATGATAAATACAGCCACGTCAATTTTCATGTTTATATTCCTAACAATTCCATGTACTTCGTTACTTAGATCATCTTTAGATCTTTTTCAGTTTTGTTTAGTCTTTCTATTTTTTAGAATTCGTTCTACAACGAGCATTTACATCTTATTAATTACTACCATGCCAAAATTCTAGTTTCTAACCCCAACAGTATCCCAAAAAGTTCACTATTCCAAATAAATCATAGTTTAGAACCTTTCTAGAAATTTTTACGTTTATCCGTCAAATTGAACCTTTTTGAGAGCGTTCATTACGAGTATTTACATCTTAAAAGTAACTACCGCACCAAATTTAAAGTTTCTAACCCAATCAATATCACAGAAATCGCAATTTTAGAACTTTTTTTGCTCCTGCAGCGATGTAGGTTCTTGCACTGACATAAAATAGTCTTTTTTTCGGAGCAGAGATGGCCGCCAACATTTTTTTAAGTTGGCTATGTAGTTTCAGAGATAACACCTCACAAACGCACAAGCATTAATAATATTATATACTTTATAATATTACAACGCTTTATAATATTAGCATTATATGTACAGATACAAAAGCCATTTATCTGTTACAAACTAAAGTGCCGGCGTTGCCCAGAATTTGAAGGATGTTTGTTCTGAAAAATCAATTTCAAAATTTAACATGCAACACAAAATAAACATTAAAAAAAGCAGTCGAAATGTTGTATGAATGAATCATACGAAAACGCTATATAAAACTGTATAAATGTATATAACAGACGCAAAAGAATACAGCTATAAATGAACGTATTTCAATTTATAATTGGAGCAATAATGTTAAAATAGGCCACTATTTACCTAATCGGGTTTTTATCATGCTTCAATACATTTTTCACACTCATATGACGTTATACTATATCCACCACGTCCTTTATATTTCCAATATGACGTAATATTTTCCTCTTTCACGTGGAAACCTTGCAATAGAAAAGTTATGACGTAATATTCACCTTTTATAAAAATTTGTCAAACTATTTATTTCATTTTCATTTTACACGTGGAAATCTTGCAGTAGAAAATTAATTGTTGTAGTAATAATTTTATTGTGTTTTTTAATTGTTGGCAACTGCTATAACGAAAAATGTTTAAATTTGATAAGAAATTGCTGTTAAATTGGTGGTTTTTTATTAATTAAAAATTAACTATAAATTATTTCGATTCCGGATTACTTTAGTTGCCTCGGCCATGTTTTAATACACATGTACGTATCTTTTCACAATTTTGGCTTCCTGATTGTGGATTTTTATAGAATTACAGACAGACAGATAGACAAGTTTTCATTTTTATATATCTCTCTATTCTAAAAAAAGTAACTAACGCTGTCATCGCCGCCGCCGCCGGTTTTGAATTTTTTGTGACCGGATGTCTTTCTTCGTTAATATTAAGAAAACTATTACATACAAAAATATGAAAATCGGTGGTATTATAGCGAAATGTTTGATCAACACGCTAATGCATACAGTTTTCAAATCGAAGAATTGTTTTAAGAGATATTTAATGCTAAAGTTGGGCAAAATCGTTCCATTAAAAAAACTTTTATAGGAGCAAAAGCTATGCATGTGAATATAATCATTTTTAGATCATTTTATTCAATAGAAAATCCCGGTGTGCAGATTTCATTAATTTTTTTAATTTGACTCATTTTTTGAGGTTTTATTTCTATTTTAAATTCAAATATTCAGCATCTTGACTGATATTTTTTACATATTTTAGAAAATGGTATTAATTTAAACTGTTGCCAACTGTATAAACAGCGCAAACAATAATGTTTGCCTCAAATAAAAAAAATTATTTACACGTTACTATTATAAACAGAAAAAACCCTTCAAATTAGAATTAAATAATTAGGTATAAAAAGCAGGCACTTATTGAAAAGTATGCCATTAAAATTATATTTACATATGAATTTTGAATGAGAAAGGATATTGTAAAATAAATTCATTAACATGCGTTAGAAGTCTGAAATAGAAGAAATTGCGTCACATTACACTTATTATGCAAAATGAACAAAAAATAGTATTGCAAAACAGTTTAAATTTAAAAATTGCGCGAGACAAAATATTAGAGGTTAAATATTAGATTTTTTCAAAATTTTATTATTTGTCGTTTGATGTGAGGTGTTCATCTACAAGTATGCAAATTTTCATGTCTCCAACATAATTAGGGGCTGAGTTAGAAAAATTGCTGAAAATACACAAGTTAGATCCCAGAGGGTTAAATATTAGACTTTTTCAAAATTTTATTATTTGCCGTTTGATGTGAGGTGTTCAGCTATAAGTATGCAAAATTTCATGTCTCCAACTTAATTAGGGGCTGAGTTAGAAAAATTGCTTAAAATATACAAGTTAGAGCCCAGAGGGTTAAATATGACTTTTTCAAAATTTTATGATTTATCGTGTTATCGCAAGTGTTCAGCTATAAGTGTGCAAACTTTCATGTCTCCAACTTAATTAGTCACTGAGTTAGAAAAATTGCTTAAAATACACAAGTTAGAGCCCAGAGGGTTAAATATTAGACCTTTTTGAAAAATTTATTATTTGTCGTTTGATGTGAGGATTTCAGCTATAAGTATGCAAAATTTCATGTCTCCAACTTAATTAGGCGCTGAGTTAGAAAAATTGTTTAAAATACATAAGTTAGAGACCA
Source organism: Maratus speciosus (assembly GCA_963932465.1). Classification (NCBI taxonomy): domain Eukaryota; kingdom Metazoa; phylum Arthropoda; class Arachnida; order Araneae; family Salticidae; genus Maratus; species Maratus speciosus. The sequence goes on from OZ010788.1 coordinate 64,977,522, forward strand.
GAGGGTTAAATATTAGACTTTTTCAAAATTTTATTATTTGTCGTTTGATGTGAGGTGTTCAGCTATAAGTATGCAAAATGTCATGTCTCCAACTTAATTAGGGGCTGAGTTAGAAAAATTGCTTAAAATACAGAAGTTAGAGACCAGAGGGTTAAATATGACTTTTTCAAAATTTTATGATTTATTGTGTTATCGCAAGTGTTCAGCTATGCAAACTTTCATGTCTCCAACTTAATTAGGGGCTGAGTTAGAAAAATTGCTTTAAATACACAAGTTAGAGCCCAGAGGGTTAAATATTACACCTTTTTCAAAGTTTTATTATTTGTCGCTTGATGTGAGATGTTCAGCTATAAGTATGCAAAATTTCATGTCTCCAACTTAATTAAATTAGGGGCTGAGTTATAAAAATTGCTTAAAATACACAAGTTAGAGCCCAGAGGGTTAAATATTAGACTTTTTCAAAATTTTATTATTTGCTGTTTGATGTGTGGTGTTCAGCTATAAGTATGCAAATTTTCAAGTCTCCGACATATATAGTTTCTGAGAATGGGCTCTGTGACAGACGGACAGACAGACAGACAAAGGAGTGAGACAGGTAGGGTTTCGTTAGATGAACGAAACTCTATAAACATGCTGCGGATGACTGTAACAACATCCTAAAATTACATTACCATCAGCGATCTACCAATCCCGAATGTAGTTTATATTCGTTTCATATATTCTTATTCTTTTGTGTGGCCCTGTAAAATAACTATCAATATTATATACAGTAAAACCTCTGAATAACGGACACCCCGAGAATGCAGAATTTGTCCTCTATTTAGAGGTGTCCACTACTGAGAGTAAAAAATGTACAGTTATTTAAGGGTTGGCAATCGAAACAAGTGGGTAAGTGTGATCACAGATCGCACAGAGGGTTTCGTTTAATATCCATTTCAAAACACTTTATCCTTTTGAAAAATCTGTTAGTTCCACATTTCGCAACCAGGGGCGCACTCTATTCTAAACAAATCTCTATCCGAACGAAACTCCGTTTTACATAATATCCGTATATGTGGAACTCAAATATGTAAGGCTATGGTGCATAATATGAAAGAATGGTCAAAGAGGTGTCGGCAAAAGTTGGAAAAGTGCTCCCCGCGTGAAAAGGGCGGAGGTTAGAAAAATTGCTTAAAATATACGTTAGAGCCCAGAGGAGTAAATAATATAAGACTTTTTGAAAATTTTATGATTTGTCGTGTGGTCTGAGGTATTCAGCTATGCGTATGCAAAAATTCATGTCTCCAACTTAATTAGGGGCTCTCTTAGAAAGAATTGCTTAAAATACATATGTGGTAGCTCAAAGGGTTAAACGTAAGACTTTTTCAAGATTTTATAATTTGTCGCCTGGCCTCAGGTGTTCTGCTATAATAAGCATGCAAAATTTCAAATCTCCAATTTAATAAGGGGCTCAGTTAGGAAGAATTGCTTAAAACACGCATGTGGGAGCCCAAAGGGTTAAATGTACGACTTTTTCAAATTTTTATGATTTGTCGCATGATGGTGTTCAGCTAGTATGCAAAATTTCACGCCTCCAACCTAGAGTGTCACTTAGAAAGAATTGTTTAAAATACACATGTAGGAACCCAAAAGCTTAAATGTACGACTTTTTCAAAATTTTATGATTTGCCGTTTGATGTGTGATGCTCAGCTATAAGTATGCAGAATTTCACGCCTCCAACCTAATTAGGGGCTCACTTAGAAAGAATTGTTTAAAATACACATGTTGGAGATGAAAGGGTTAAATGTACGACTTTTTGAAAATTTTATGATTTGTCGTTTGATGCGAGGTGCTCAGCTATAAGTATGCAAAATTTCACGCCTCCAACCTAATTAGGAGCTCACTTAGAAAGAATTGTTTAAAATACACATGTGGGAGCCCAAGGGGTTAAATGTACGACTTTTCAAAATTTTATGGTTTGTCATTTGATGTGAGGTGTTCAGCTATAAGTATGCCAAATTTCACACCTCCAACGTAAATAGGGTGTCACTTAGAAAGAATTGTTTAAAGTACACATGTGGGAGTCCAAAAGGTTAAATGTACGACTTTTTCAAAATTTTATGGTTTGTCATTTGATGTGAGGTGTTCAGCTATAATTATGCAAAATTTCACACCTCCAACCTAAATAGGGGCTCACTTAAAAAGAATTGTTTAAATTACACTTGTGGGAGCCCAAAGGGTTAAATGTACGACTTTTTGAAAATTTATGATTTGCCGTTTGATGTGAGGTATTCAACTATAAGTATGCAAAATTTCACGCCTCCAACCTAATTAGGGTTCACTTTGAAAGAATTGATTAAAATACATATGTGGGAGCCCAAAGGGTTAAATGTTCGACTTTTTCAAAATTTTATGATTTGTCGTTTGATGTGGGGTACTCAGCTATAAATATGCAAAATTTCACACCTCCAACCTAAATAGGGGCTCACTTAAAAAGAATTGTTTAAAATATGCATGTGGGAGCCCAAAGGGTTAAATGTACGACTTCTTCAAAATTTTATAGTTTGTCGTTTGATGTGAGGTGTTCAGCTATAAGTTTGTAAAATTTCACGCCTCCAATCTAATTAGAGGTTCACATAGAAAGAATTGTTTGAAATACACATGGGGGAGCCCAAAGGGTTAAATGTACGACTTTTTCAAAATTTTATGATTTGTCCTTTGATGTGAGGTATTCAGCTATAAGTATGCAAAATTTCACGCCTCCAATCTAATTAGAGGTTCACATAGAAAGAATTGTTTAATATACACATGTGGGTGCCCAAAGGGTTAAATGTACGACTTTTTCAAATATTTATGATTTGTCCTTTGATGTGAGGTATTCAGCTATAAGTATGCAAAATTTCACGCCTCCAATGTAATTAGAGGTTCACATAGAAAGAATTTTTTAAAATGCACATGTGGGAGCCCAAAGGGTTAAATGAATGACTTTTTCAAAATTTTATGATTTGTCGTTTGATCTGAGGTGTCCATCTATAAGTACGCAAAATTTCATGCCTGCAATCTAATTAGGTACTCACTTAGAAAGAATTGTTTAAAATACGCATGTAGGAGCCCAAAGGGTTAAATGTACGACTTTTTCAAAATTTTATGATTTGTCGTATGACGTGTGGTGGTCATCTATAAGTATGCAAAATTTCAAATCTCCAACATGTGTAGTTTCTGAGAACGGGCTCTGTGACGGACAGACGGACAGACAGACAGACAGACAGACAGAGGAGCGAGACGAATAGGGTTTCGTCAGATGAACGAAACCCTAAAAATGCCCACTAAATAGAGGTGTCCACTAATCGGGTGTGTCCGTTATGGAGGTTTTACTGCATAATAATATCATCCTTTACAAGAAAATTGCATGCTGTATGATAGACTGACATCCAGAGAAAGATAACCTCCCGGAGCAATAAACACTCATGTCTTTTGTTTTAATCATCCACAATTGTATGTCATACAACAGGCCAGATTTTATACAACAGGCTAAAAACGGTCACCGTGGTACGGAGTACTGTATTATTATTTGTTTGCCCACCAAAACTGGTTGCCACGGGTTGTTGCAAGGTTTGTGATCACGTGGTTGAAACTGATCTATTCAATAATAATGCGTGCGTATTTTTTTTTTATTTGCTCCATGTGTTCAAACCAGTTGCCTACGAAAACATCAACCGGTGAAAATGACGCATACCAAATTTCTGTGACGTATGCAGATAAATTGTGCTTTTTTATCAGTTTTTTCTATATAATTCTTAAATGGTTTGGAACTTATTTTTCATAGTAGGTGCATTCAGTAGGCGACCCTCATAGGTAACTTCGGGTGCAATCAGAAATGAAATCCGGCAAATATTTTTTGAGTTATGCTTGACGAAAGGTTTTTATTAGGCTTTTTTTTTTAGTAGGACATGGCGTTAATATCCATCGTAGTAGTAATGTGTCCGGACAGTAATATTTCGCTGAGTATTAGCCTTCGCTTCGCTCAGACAATAATCAAGCCATATTCTAATTATCCATTAAACATAGAAAAAACCCTAATAATATATTAACCTTATTAATTGAAACTTTGAGGATAACAGCATCGATAAATTCTATGTCTTATGAATAATCTTATAATAATCGATAACCCTCTATCTTATAAAAATATCAACACACACCAGAATCAGCTAATCACCCATTACCCGCATTTAAAATCGTTTACAAACACGACCCCAGTGGCGAAGTAAGTAAAGCATCTGCCTTCCAAACCGGATATAATGAGTTCTGTCCTTCCTAGAGGAAAAGAAAAGACGACCTAATTTCCCCTTCTAAAAGCTGTAGGTACTTCAGAAATTCTCCAAAGATGGCGCCATCAGCGTCATTTTTTTCCTAGCCGGTAGAATAGAAAAAAATAAAAGCAAGTGATGCTAGAAAAATAATGCTAGAACATCAAAAATTAAAAGCAAGTGATGCTAGAAATGTAATGCCAGCATAGCAAAAATTAAAAGCACGTGATGCTAGAAAATTAAAAGCAACTGATGGTAGAATTGTAATGATAGACTAGCAGCAAAACAAAGTTTCTGTTGCTGGTGAATTACTGCTAGAAAGCAGAAATTACAAACAAGTGATGGTCTTGATTGTTGCTAGGCTAGCAACGTATTCAAGCAACACAAGCTGGAATATGTATGCTGGCCAAGCAGTAAAGTGTTCCAATACACACTATGACTTGCTGGGAATTATGGTGGAACCAGCAAATGAGTTATGGTAGTTTATGCTAGTTAACTTTGCTGGGATACAGCATTTAATGCTTGTCTAGCAAACAAATACCAGCATGAACTTCGACCTGGGTAAGAATGTTTTTAGAAAACATTGAAAAATCACGAATTTGCCGTAAGTTTGCCAATGATTCATTTTTTTTCACAAATCTAGAGGCTGTACTCATAAGGTAATTTTGTGTGTGCAATTTCGACAAAATACTGAAAAGTGTCTTGTTAAAGCTTTCTACTGTATATCGTAAAGCCACAACTTACTAATACGAATAATATATACAAATGTCGGATTTTTAATCTAGAATTTTTTAATCTTGAGGACTCACACTAAATCATCAAAAAATTTAATTTTTCAAAAACAATTATAGCCAAACTTTTTCACTTCAATTTGTGTATTTTACTTTATTATGTCAGAATGAAAATAGATTTAAATTTACATCACTATGTTAACTCTTTCGGCCCTGGCGGTCAAAAATGTGTTCCTTACTTTTAAAATGCTTTAAACTATAAATAACGCTTTGCATATACGTAAAAATCTCATAATCACATATTTTCATTCTATATTTTGACTATTTAGTGGGCGCCATCTAGCTTTTAAATAGTGAAAAAACAAAAAAAAGTTGACAAAAGATTTAACTTTTTTGGACATAAAGAAAAAAGTCAGGGCCGAAAGGGTTTAAACTTAAATAAGGGACTACTTTTCCGAATGAATAATGTGTGATAAACAATCAAAAATACTAGTATGTTTTTATGTCTGTTAAATCCTGTTGTAATACGACATTTTCCAAACGTCTTCAAACATTCTTCCTTCGATGATTGTCATGTGGAAAAAGGACGCGAAATAAATACATTTGTCAGGTTTCAGACACCAAATATTCTTTAACTTTCAGTAAAACACAACCTCTGTGGTTTAGTTAGTTACTTTTAATTTTATTAGCGTAAAAGGGATTTTTACCCAAAACTGAAAAAGAATTCAGGGCACAAAGGGTTAATGTTACACTGAACTATTATTATTATTTTTTATAGCTGTTGATTATTAATATTTCTAGTAAATTTGTGAATAACCCTTATTTCGTTTCAAAAAAAGATGCTTCAACTTTAACAACCATTAATCGGTCAGTTTTAATCGTAGTAGAATGGGACTTCTTTTGTCTTACTCTTTAAAGTAATGGGATATTTTTACTAAATATAACTTATAGGAACGGAGGGGCGTATAAAAATTTAAATTTCGTAATTTTATAAGAAATGTTTTTATTGGCCCAAATTACTTTAAAATTATCATTCATTTAAAACATTTTTGCAATAGAAACTTTATGTCTATGACTAACGGTTTAGGACTTAGCCGTTCAGCACCGTTCAGAGTGGTCCCCTGTATATATAGATATAAATTTGTGCGGATGGTGGTTTGGAGGTTCTCGGTGGATCATGATCTGTGAAAATACACCGAAATTTTTTAGAATTATTTTCATCGAAAATAATAGACAGATTTCCACTTTATAGGCCGCAATAGATAGATTTCAACTTTATTTGTAACGAAAATGCCCTAAAATTAGCTGAAAATATTCAATCAAAATTTCATTTTCGTCAAATTAGAAAAATTAACTGCGCTAAAAACATTTTCGTTTCAGAAAAGCAATTTTTATGCAAGGCCTTTCCCACTGAAATTACAGGAAATTCCTCAATATAAGCTTCAAAATTTCCTAAAATCCTCCAGTCAAAACATTTTAAATGACGGCAAACTATCTTCAAGTAACGGAAATTTCTAACAACTGTGCTGGAAGTTTTTTTTATGTGTTTGCACTTTTAATGTATATTATTCATATTCATAATGCTTTTTTTATTATAAATTGCATTGTTTCATTAAATTCATTTAAATATATATATATATATTTTTAATTTGAAACAACATTTTAAAAATATTTTCTTCATTTTTTTTTCATAGTTAATAAAAATGTTAAGGGAATTATTAAACGGATATTTTCTTACTATATTCAAAAAATAGTATTTTGTTCTTCTAATTTTTTAACAGTCAAAAGTTATAAGTACGTATAATAAAGAAAATAATAAAAAAAGTGCAAAGGAAATTGCTTATAAGCCTTTATCAATACAATTACCTTAGGAATAAAATTTTACTTGTTGTAGAAAGATTGAGAAAAAAAAATAAAGAAGTTTATTTAAAAAATTATAATCCTTTATCAATATAATTATTTTAGGAATAAAACGTTACTTGTTGGAGAAAGACTGAGAAAAAAATAAAGGAGTTTATTTATTTATTTTTTTTTAATGTACAGTTGTTAATTTAATGGATATACATTATTATGAAATATCAACAATTATATATAGGAAAACAGGAAAAAGAGAAAAATCTCTTTTGACGAAAATTCCCCTTTTGCTTTAATCAAATATTCTAAAAGTAGGGGAAAACATGAAGGGTATGAGCGAGCAATGTAGAGCAGTGAAAAAATAACAAACTACTGAATAAAATCAGCAATATATCTTTGCATGAAATCATACAATTGACGAGAGAAATGTATGCAATAAAAAAAAAATAAAATGGCGAAATGGAAACTGACTTTTCTGCAGTTCAAACTTTAATGAATCATTGTAATAGTTACATTTCATTACGCATATATTTAAATAACTAATTGAAACAATCTCCGAATTAATTGCATGTTACTATTTGTAAGCAAGTTAAGAATTTAACATTTTTCACCGTTTTTTATTTCTTGCATACCTAAAGATAATTTTATAGTCAAGAAAGTTCATATAAAGCAAAACATGTTTTATAAATATTACCTAACTCATATTAACTTCATTTACATGCATGATTAATACTTCTTAATGTTATTTAATTGTAATTTTCATTGGTTTCATTTAATTCCTTTCTAATAGAAAATGATTTTAAGTATGAAACATAATGTATTTAAGTTTTCTATTTCTTCAATTTATTATTTTGATGTTTGATTAAAACCTTAAAGTAGGGATGCACAACCTGTGGCCCGCGGGCCAAAAGTGGCCCGCGATGGGTTAACGTGTGGCCCGCGAATCTCGTCAATTCTGGGAAAAATTGCAATTTTTGTCCATAGATCGCAGGAAAAAATCAGGAATTTCGTCAATTTGGAAAATTGAAAATTTCATCAGTCCGTTAAGAATTGAGAATTTCGTTTATCGGGTGCAGAAAAACGGCGAATTTTCCCGATGAGACTCAGAAAAATCGCAAATTTGGTTGATCAGACACAAAAAAGTCGCCAATTTTTTCGATCAGGTGCTGAAAAATTTCAAATTTCGTTGATCAAGCACGAAAAAATCGTGAATTTTGTAAGATGAGGAAAAAATTCCTAACATCGCCGATCGAGTACCTAAAATCGCGAGTCTTGTAATCGTGCTCGGAAAAATCGTGAATTTCGTTGGTTTGACACGAAAAAAAGTCAATTTTGTTGATGATGCGTGAAAAAATTGCAAATTTTGTTGATCGGTTGTGGAAAAATCATGAGTTTCGTCAGTCGCGAGATACAAATTGGGAATTTCGTTAATTTGCCGCGGCAAAAAAATTTGCAAATTCTGTCAGTCAGTTAAAAATCAAGAATTTCGTCGATCGGGTACGGAAAAAATCGCAAATTTTGTCTATTAGAAGAGGGAAAATCTCAAATTTCGTTGATTGAAAATTCAAGTTGATTGAAATCAATTTTCGTTGAAAAATTGAGTTTTTCTTCTGTTTATCGTTAAACTTCGTCAATTTGCCGCGAAAAAAAATTGAAAATTTCGTCCGAGCCAGTTAAGAAGCGCGAATTTCGTTGGTCGGATACGAAAAAATCGCGAATGTTGTCGATCAGGCGCGGAAAAATCGCTAATTTCGTTAATCAGGTAACGTGAAATCACGAATTTTCTCTGTGTTACGCGCAAAAATTGAAAATTTTTTTTATTGGTTGCGGAAAAATCGCGAGTTTTATCAGTTTATCGCCAAAAAATATCTCGAATTTCGTCAAATTGATGCGGGAAAAAAATGCAAATTTCCTCAGTCAGTTAAAAAGCGCAAATTTTGTTGATCGGGCGCAGAAAAATCGGGAATTTTGACGATCAGGGTCGGGAAAATCACAAATTTCTTCTATAGGGCGCAGAAAAATCGCATGTTTTATCGAAGCAAGTCTTGAGATTTATGGGATGCAATAAACAGAGTGACTTAGAGGCAATAAACATGCCGTAAATGTTTATGGTGTTTGACCTCTAGCCTCGCCGATTTTCTCATAAGGTATAGGGGATGCTAAGTTTATGAAATCAAATCTGTAATCATGTGTAATGGTATTGGGGCATTTTAGGCTAATAGGGGGTAAATTTTATATTCTGCCCGGCACACTAATATTCAGAGGGACTTAGAATAAAAGAAGATATATAGTGAGAATGATGTCAGCTCTATTGATGTTAAGATCGATGAAAGCTCTAAGTGTGATCAGTTCTATGTAAGCTTCTCAGCACGTGCAGTTTGATGAAAGTTCTCATCATAATGTTTTTATGTATCTCCTCATCATGCACGCATGGTGTTAGCAATCTACTTTCAGTGTTCTCTAAGTCATCTCTGAAACACTTTCGATTCCCTCTTTCACTTTTTTTTATTTAGATTTCTGGATTGCAAACACATTAATTTGTTATTATATAAGGCGAATATTTTTTGTTTAAAAGAGTAGTAGTAATTAAGCAATACCTGTAGCCTGGCTGGCAACACTGTTTACTTGGGCTCTGACAAATTGACGAGAATGGTCAGTTATAGTTGATTCATTATAGATGGTCACATCAATCAATTATAGATGAAAATTACGATAAAAAGAATTAGCTTAAAATTCGTAATGAAAATCGTCTAGAATAGTTAAACAAATTGATTTTATTAAACAACAGAATTTGTCGGATTTCTCATGAAACTGTAAAAAAAAAAAAAAATGTTATTTACGAAACTTTTAAATGGATGCTGTACAAGACCACCCAAAAGAATTTTTAATCAAAATTTTTTAAAAATTTCATTATAGTGATAAATATTTTTGAAAAAGAATTTATTGTAGGCACTTAGTCGCCATTTTTAACCCTCTGATTACGGGGTCGGACATATACGTCGAAGTGTCTTTTTTTATAATATTCGTACCACATTTTGAAAAATAATTTTTCTCATACACTGATGCTAGGATATTTTAAAGAGAAATCTACCTCAAAATAGTTTTTTTGTAAATTATGATATGGATGAATATAAAAATATTCGCCAATCCTCGCCCGTAATCAAAAGATTGAATATATTATCCCTTGCAGTATAAAATAATAAATTACGACCCTTAGGAGGTAATATCCGAGGTCATATTGCTGGACTTTTAGGTAGACCATAGATGACGAACCTTTCACTTTATCGTGCCAAAAATGCACAAAAAATCTGTCAAGTAAAATAAAAACATATACATCTTACGTTTGAGCAGAACTATACACTACAAATAAAATAAGGCAATTTACTTAAAAAGAATTTTAATACATATTAAAAAAGTAGTCGTTTCGACTTAGCTCGTGTTTACGGTCGTTATGTTATATGTACTGATGAGAGGTGTAATATTCTGAAACGTCTACTTTTTCAATATGTGTGAAAATACTTTTAAGTAAATTGTTTTAATTGTATTTGATTTTTTATTGAATATCTATCAATATTGTAACGTACGAAATGTTTACATAAAAAAAATGTTGCAACCTAGCTTTCTTATATCAAATACTAGATAAAAGAATCAGTAGCTTTAATGCATTGAATAACCAAGAGAAAAAAAAATCCAAATACGACTTTCCTGTACATTAGAATGAACCAGTAATTTATTGAAATTTTGATTCAGAAATCTGATTCATTCAAGTGCACGTGCTGTAATAAAGGACAAAAAAACGGAATTTTCTTTTAGTAATTTTTAGCTTATCATTAATGCAATATATAACTTAGAAAAATCCACGTTGTACAAATAATGTGGCAATAATTTATTAACGATATTTTTGCATTTGTAGATGAAGAAGTTTCATACCAAGTTCATATTTTTTTTTTTTTTTTTTTTTTTTTTTTTTTTTTTTGTTGTTTTCTATATAGTAAGTGATAAAGGAAAATTAGGTTTATTTGTCATTTTATTTGAGTCACGTCTCATGAAATTCATTTGAAGGAAAGAACTGTAAAATTTATGTAGAAAGGGAAATGTTATACATTTCACTGCATATGATCACAGAAAGGGAAATTTCGAATATCTATTGTAAATTCATAAAAATGTATTGCATTATTTGTGATAGTCTATAGGTAAAAAAAATATTTTTTTTTTATAAGAAAATGGAAAAAATAATTTATCTATTAAATGATTATCGAATTTAATCTTTTAACGTGCTAGAAAAATTGCTGTGCGTCCTACCTTGGGTAAGCTTGCCATAGGTTTGCCATCCCTGGTGTAGACGTAATCTATTTTCCATTCATTTTGTATTACTGGTGATATTTGTGTATCTGACTGTGGTTTGACTGCATTTGTATTATAGGAAGAAAGCCACATTATTTGTAATAATGTGTACCTTTAAAACAAGTAACACATTATTACAAATAGGAGCTTTGTCATTAACTGAAAATATCCTACTCTGTGAAGATAATTCAACATTTAACAGTTCATTTTATACGAGCTAATTATTACATATTTTTCTTTCTAATTTTTTGAAATTTTAACAAGTAATTAGTTTTATATTATTTTGTCTCTCATGCACTTCAATAATATCTTTTTACGCATGATTCATTATTTTAATGCCATTTAAAACATAACTGACTTTATTTGCACAAAATAGCACTTTTATGTATATTTTTCATGCCTTTTCTACAGCTATTTTTTATTTAAGACTAATTTCTAAGCGGACAGGTACAAACATTACGCATTTTATCATCTTATTTTTGGTAATATTCGCTACTTTTTTATAGACAGCAAATTTAAACTTATATTAAGGAATCTACCGCATTAGTTAATAAATATTATGGCTTTTACGAATAATATTTTCTATCTTTTTCAGAAATTGTGAAGAAAAAAAAAAGTTAGTCATTTAGAAAACTAGTTGGATGTGCCATTCCCAAAACTTTCTTCTATCTCATGTCAATATTTCATTATAATTAGTTTTATTGGTATTTTTATTAGAATCAAGCATAACTTCAACACTTTTCGATGGTACAATGTTGCAAGTTGCACAAAAATCGCTATTACCGTGTCCCCTTCTGGTGTAATTTTTCCAAATTCAGGGAGGACCTTTATGCCATGGCCAAATACATACACTAAAAATTTGGTTCAATTGTATGCAGAACTTCATACACTTTTCGATGGTACAATATTCAAAATGCACAAAAATCGTTATTACAGTGCCCCCTACCAGCGGTTGTTTTCGAAATTCAGGGAGGACATTCCTGCATGGCGAAGAACATGCACAAAAAATTTGGTTCAATTCTATGCATAACTTTATAGACTTTTCGATGGTACGATATTAAAAATGCGGAAAAATCGCACAAAAATCGCTATTACAGTGCTCCCTACCGGTGGAAATTTCCAAATTCAGAGAGAACCTTCTTGCCATAGCCACAAACATAAACAAAAACGTATGGTTCAATTCTATGCATAACTTCATACACTTTTCGATGGTAATATGTTCAAAATGCACAAAAATCGCACAAAAATAACTATTACAGAGCCCCCTACCAGCAGATTTTTTCCAAATTAATGGAGGACCAGTTTGTCATAGCCAAAAATTAAAAAAAAAATTGGTTCAATTCTATGCATAACTTCATACAATTTTTGATGGTACAATGGCGACACACGGACATACGGACACACGGATACACGGACAGACGGTCACATGGACACACAGACAGGCGGACACACAGACAGACGGACAAACGGACAGACAGACATTTTGTATAAACATGTTTTTGTGATCTCTGACCCCTAAAACGTGTAAATCGGTCGAAAACCAAAAGTCGAAAAAATTTCGATTACAGTACTTTCTTCTATTGAAGATAGAAGAAAGTAAAAATATGTATATATTTTTTCGTCAATAGATATGCAGTATTATACAGGGAAATTTTTGGTCAAAAAATCATATAGCTCAAAGATTTCACTAAATTTATTAATATTTTAGATACACAATTTGTTATAGATGCAGATAAATATTTTTATAAAAATTAATTCATTTCGAAAGATAGTACTTTAACAAGAACTTCTAAACGACCCTGTACACTTAATCGAATTTGAGTTCTCTTTTTATTAGCTAGATGGGCAAAGAGACATGCCTTTTTAAATTCTGAAATCCTCCCATTTCAAAAAAAAAAAAAAAAAAAAAAAGACAAGGCTAATCAAATATGCAAATACTTACGGGAGAAAAGGAGAGGTGATGTAAAGTGGGGTAAGTGAAAAAAAAAAGTAACAAGATCCGGTATGGATAAGTCAGTGTTATGTTTTGACATAAGGGTTGGACTTTAAAAAAGAAAAATAAATTTTTGACTTTTATAAAAGCATTACTAGAATCTAGCTCATATTTCTTTACGATAAACACTATGTTTAGTTTCAAGATTTAAGAAATTTTTAATGAAAAATATTTATTAATCCATTTCAGTTTTAATTACATATTTGTTTGATCAATAACACTAAATATTTTATAGTAAATGAGGTACAGAAAAAAATTAAAAAATATAAATTTCTGTTTACCTGGGAATAAGATTTTACAATTTTCCTCCCCCCCCCCTATTATTGACAATTTTAGATACTAGTTTTTTTGTATTATTTTAAATATTTTTATTTCTGGTATTATCATATTATATTTTGAAATTTATCCATGCGCAGGATAACAACATATATTAATTTCATGAATATTACCTACTTAATAATAACTTTATTTAAATATTTAGTTCACATTTCATTATTTTAATTTCATTATACTTTTTATTGTTTTCGTGTAATCGAAGTTAAAAAGAAAATCTGGGAAATAAAGTTTGTATTTGTCTTTATTTTTTCAAATATTATATGAATAATTCAACAAAAGCTTTCGTTAAATAATGTGTATTCTCATTCTAATTTTAAGAGATTGAGTTCGTGTTTAATGCAATTTGTTTTTATTTTATATTATAAAAATTTGTAAGTACATTTAAATAAAAACTTATTTAAAATAAATAAGTTGCTTTATTGCACAATGCTTTATTTTAATTTCATTATAAATGTCCTTATTTTTGCGTAATTCCTGTTAAAACAAAATATCTTTATCTGGGAAATAATGCTTTTTTTGTTTTTGTTTATTATTTTCCAATATTAAAGGAATAATTTATGAAAGAATTTCATAAATTTATATGTATTTTCATTAAAATTTTGTCCGATTTAGATTAAGATTTTCTCCATCTTTAAAAGAGTTTTATTATATTGTATAGTGAAGAAATTTCTTCAAAACATATTTAAATAAATGGTTTACAATACTCCATTTTAAATTCATTATAACTTTTATTGTTTACTTTTAATACCAATTAAAACAAAATGTCTTTATCTAGGAAATAAAGACTGTCTATGTTTTTCTTTATTTTTTTTCAAACATTAAATGAATACGTCCATAAGGTGTTTCATGAAATAAATGTCTCATATTCCCATTCGAATTTTAAAATATTTACTCCGACTTTAAAGCAGTTTGTTTAAATTTTATAATAAAGATATTTATTTACAATATAAATAATTGAAATCTATTAAATTCTATTACATTTTTTTTTAATGATGGCTTACGACCAGGAAATCTAAATAACCCTTTAAGACCCAACCCGCACGATCGTGCGGATTAGACATTCATTTATTTTTTTGTTTTTGAGTCGTATGTAATAAAAACTCGAATCGAACGATAGTTCTAGTTTGCAGATAGGGTAAAGTATCATTTTTTATCAACAGGTACCGGTTGCAATCCATGTTTTACTTTCTACAGGCATGAGTAGCTTTGTTTACAAAAACATCGGGTCTTAAAGAAATAATCAAATCTATTGAACTCTTTTGTAAAAGTTTTTTTTGGGGGGGAGGGGGGGGGCTGAAGAGAATTTAGTTTACTCATGTAGATGGAAATATATTTATAATGAATAGGGGAAAACTGTATACCTAAGGCATTACATATACATACAGTGAGTACTCTTCATTTAAATAATATTTGGGTTTAAGTTTTATTATTCTGCTGGTTTAAGTCAGAACACCAGATGCCGTTTTTGTAGTGATTTTTAAATTCGAAAAGAAGGAAGTTGTATAAATCTGTTTTGCAAGCAAAAACTTATTTTTTTAGCTCAATTCTTTCATTCTTTCATATACTTATATATACATATTTTCATTTTAAATATAACACCTAATTTTAATTGTTTTTAGGTAGATTTCGTATGAAATACTACCTATTGGGATCTTTCCTATGTTGGAATTTCGGAAAAATGTTTGCAGATCTACACCGATCATGACACCTAGAACCTAACCCCCCCCCCCCCCAGTAAAATACTATATATATATATATATATTAAACAAAAACATAATTTGAAGAACAAATAAAAAAAAAAAAATTTTTTTCCTACATAGTTTAAGCCCGAGAAGGGACAGATATTAAGCTATTTCATTCAATTAGTTCTACATTTAATGTTAAGTTTTTGTAGCAAATTAGTTAAGCCAATTGAAGATTAAAAAATAAAAATTAAATTCATACAATATGATACTTAAAACACCCTAAAAAATTAGATTTCGTTCAAATGAAATCGAAATAAATCGTAGACTTCTTCCATTTTTAATTGAAAATATATGTATTTCAGATTTTGTATTATGTTTATGACAATTGTGCATAAAATGATAAGATGCCTGCAAAATACAAAACTTAAAAAAACAGTCTAAGATTTATTTCGATTTCATTTGAACGGAATCTAATTTTTTAGGGTGTTTTAAGTATCATATTGTATGAATTTTATTTTTCTTTTTTAAGGGGTCTCAAGACTCTTAAAATTGGAAAAAATGAAAAAAAAAGACCATTTTCAACATTTAATATCTTAAAATGTATTTGATTTTAAGCGACACAATTTTAATTGGAATAAAATATATAAGTATGTTCTTTCATTTCATGTATTTAAAAAATTATAAGATGCAGAATTAGCATTTACAGAGAGCTCCAAACTGTTAGACATTTGACGAGCAAAAAATCGGCATAACAGCTTACGCGCACGATTACAAAATAAGTATTGCAACTAGAATGAAAATTTTGGTGCCTACTTATACTTCAGATTATAACAATTACCCTGAACCTAAATAAATTTGTATTTAAAGCTTTTTTTATATTTTTAATACAAAGTTGTATTTAGCTAATGCAAAATTAAGAAAATTTCAACAGTATAAGGATCTAAAAAAATATTGTTTTGAACAATAAAAAGGATATTTTAGGTTCAGTTTATACAGACTAACAT
The DNA here is from genome assembly GCA_963932465.1 of Maratus speciosus. Lineage (NCBI taxonomy): Eukaryota > Metazoa > Arthropoda > Arachnida > Araneae > Salticidae > Maratus > Maratus speciosus. The sequence continues at coordinate 64,993,756 of OZ010788.1, forward strand.
GAAACCTATGTTTTGAAAATTTCATGAAAAAATATTCGTAAGTTTTTGATATATTGTGCGCGTTATACCCAAAAACGTCCTTTGGAGAAAAATGGCTTCAAAGTTTCCGAAACGACGCTTCAGCTATTGAACATGTATAAATGTAAAAGCCACAACTTCAGTTCTAATAGGAATTTCAAGGAAACAATCATATCAAAATGTTCAGAAAAGATAGGAGTTTAACATCTAAAAAAAAAAAAAATTAAAATTTCGAAAATTTTAAAGCTTTAAGAGTCCTGAGACCCCTTAATCTTCAATTGGCTTAACTAATTTGCTACAAAAATTTAACATTAAATGTAGTACTAATTGAATGAAATAACTTAATATCTGTCCCTTCTCGGGCTTAAACTATGTCGGAAATAAATTTTGTATTTTTTATTTGTTCTTCAAATTTTGTTTTTGTTTAATATGTCAAGTTTTTTAATAACTACTGCACTCGAACGTATTTCAAAATTAACAGAGAGTATCATCATCAGGCTTTGATGTATGCGGTATTGCATCACAATGTCGGATGCAGTTTACCAATGTGTAATTCAAAATGTTTCACCACTGTAGTAATGCAGGTTGCGGTAGTTTGGACAAAAACTTCTAATCTGAACGTAAAAAATCTATAATCAAAACATAAAAAATTAACTTCATTAAATTTAGATACCCTATTCCCCACTCAGGAACGCTATGAATGTAAATTTAAATTGTGTTGAATCCTTACTGCTAATATTTAACAATATTATAGCTGTGATACAGTAAAAAATAAAAAATAAAAGTTTTACTTAAATTTGTAAACCTTATTCTCTCCCAAGGGGTGATGTAAACATATCAGAAAATTATTACCTAAGTTTAACTTGGGGTATAAATAGGAAAAATCCTCTCGGAAAAAAAAAATGCATTTTAAAATTTAAGTTGTGTAATTCCCCACTGAGTTCGCTACCTGCGTAAAAATAGCTATCCATTAGAAACTTTTTACTAAAATATAAATTTGACCAAAGCAAAAACTTATTCTGAAAATCTCCTTTTTATTTTCCCTATGACGCCATATTCACCTTTTTAATTTTTGAAAAAAAATCTAGCTCAATTTAATATTTTACGTGAAAATCTTTCAACTAAAAAGAAATAAATTATTATTACGGCTTTTGAAATTTTTGCAACAATGAAGCAAAAATGTTACATTTTCTATGAAAAATGTCCGTTGATTTTCAATGAAAAAAGTCCTTCCGGCCAGTGCCGGGAGGAAGAGGTAGCTTTCATATTCCTTATTTTAAAAAATCCAACTTATATTATTCAAACACATGAAGCTCAATTTTGTGGAAACCGAATATAGGAGATTCAATACTAATTTTTATCAATATAATGAATGAGAATTTCGCGAAATTAGTCAGCTTTATCCAAGCTGCTTTTCTTTAAAGTAACTTATATTTGGCTGCCAAATTCCGCGATTTCTTAAAGTGCCTGCCATTTTAAGACAACATGGTGGATGAGGCTAAACAGTGACCTTGGTCGAGACTTTAGTAATTGCTGTGCACATGCTCACTCACATCGGAAATCGGTTGATAAATACGAGTGCTGTCGCAGGCAAAAAATCAGATATTTCAAAATGTCACCCACATTAGAAATTGAAACTGCTATATCTGAGCCATTTTTTAAGATAAAGACAAACAAAAAAATGCTCCTGAATCCTTACATCAAGGTCAAATACTTAAGAAAGAAACCTTTTTCAATTTCTAATTTTTTTGCAACCCACTTAAAATATATATATTTTTTAATTTAATAGCCGCCATTTTGAAACAAGATGGCTGATGAATCTGGCCAGCGAACTTGGTCGAGATGTTGATGTATACTATCCACATGCTTTCTTACATCGAAATAGGCGAATACGTGTGTTATCGCGTGATAAATACAAGATCGTTTCAAAATGTTAGCCATGCTAGAAATTCAAAGTGCTATAATTCAACCATTTTTTAAGATATAAACAAAAAACAAATTTTCAGAAACAAAATCTGCTCCGGAATCTTTGTATTAAGGCCAAACACATAAAAAAAAATCTTTTTCATTTTCCGATTTTTTAATACCTCATTTAAAATTTTAAATTAATTTTTTTTAATGGCAACACTTTTAAAACAAGATGGCGAATGAAGCTGGCCAACAAACTCGGTCGAGACATTTGTATGTACTATGTACAGACCAATTTACATCCAAATCGGTTCATAAATGCGCCTGTTATCGCGTGACAAAAATCAGGTCGTTTTAAAATGTCAGCCACAATAGAAATTCAAAATGCTATAACTCAGCCATTTTTTTAGATATAGACAAAACAAAAACTGCTCCCGAATCTTTTTTTCAAGGTCAAACACATAAGAAAAAAATATTTTTTCAATTTTCAATTTTTTGGTACCACATTTCAAATTTAAATTTTTCTTAAAAATTTAAATGGCCGCAATTTTTAAACAAGATGGCGGATGAAGCTGGCCAACGAACTCGGTTGAGACTTTGGTATGTACTATGTATAAACGAAGTTACATCCAAATCGGTTAATAAATAGGGTAACATCCCCAGTGATTGGCAGGTCACCAGTGATTAGCATATCTTACAAAAATGTCCTAAAATAAGATTTACATCCAGTCTTTTAAAAATGCAAGACCATATTCCAGCTATATGTACATTTACTTTAAAGATTATAACTTTGATTTATGCTACTAGATGACAATAGTGCATAAGAAAGAGAAACAATTATGGCTTGTGTCAAATTAGCCATTTTCGTTGCAAATGCTTCTTCTCTGGCTTAAGGTAGCTTGCATATAAATTCATTATTATGTGATTTATAATACGTTATAAATTTTGACTGACAGAAGTTTGCTTAGTTGAAAGGGATTACTTTAATTGTGTAAAAGTATTTTTGACATAAATATTTGGATTTTTGAATTAATGATAGGTGCCATTTAATGGTGCTTCAGTTTTGCTAGTTCCAAGTAATTGGCACATGTGCCAATTACTGGGGAATCATGAAATTTGGCATTAAACCACTTATTTTGGCAGTTCTTTTAAAGTTATAAACTAATTTTGTTTAGCAATTGTTTTTATTTGAAAATATGAAATATTACCAGTAATTGGCATGCATTAAAGCTTCATATGACAGTTACTGGGGATGGCATGACAATTATTGGGTATTAATATAAATATATTGTATTCTGTTAAAGTGTTCACATTTCGAACTAATTATGCTGCTTTCTTTCTCTCAAAAACCTGAAATATGGCATCTTCATCTACAGTAAATTCATTGAAAGGGTTTAAACCCAAATTCTTGTATTCTGAAGAAGCAGTGATGAATGCAATGCATGCTACACATACTCAAAACATGAGCTTTCATAAAGCCAATGTTACATTTGGTGTGCCTCATAATACTTTAGAAAACTAAGTTAATGGGAAAACTCCAAGCGAAAGAAGAATGAGAGCATCATCAGTTCTTACAGCAGCAGTAGAAGTTTACATAGTAAAATGAATTTTGAGCATTACCAAAGATGGCTTTCCCTTGATAAAAGAGGATTTATTGTATACAGTTCAAAAAATTATTGATCTGTCAAACAAGAAAACTCCATTCACAAATAATAAACCTAGGAAAAAATGGTTTAAATTATTTTTAGCTTATCATCCTGAAATTATTGTGAAAGTTCCAGAAACAGAAACTCTTACTCATTCAATAGCCAAACTAACTGAGTTAGATTTGCAAATTACGCTTAAAGAAATGGTAGATTATTTTTGCAAAGAAAATCTCAAAGAGCTTTTCAAATATCCCCTGAGAATATACAATAATTGTGATGAGGCTGCATTTTTGCTTTTTCCCAAAACTGGAAAAGAATGCAAAGATGTTTATGAAATTGTGCAAGGTTCAGACAAAGAATCTCTTACTGGACTGATGACAGTTCGAGCTGATGGAGTTGTTTGTCCACCATTTATAATTTATACTTATCTGAGATTGCCATCAGATCTCGTCAATAATGCTCCTAAAAGTTGGGGTTCAGGGAAAAGTAAAAGTGGCTAGATGAATGGTGAAACATTTTATAAATATACAGCTAATATATATTTTTTCCATGGCTGCAGCAAAATCAGATTGATTTACCAATAATAATATTTATGATTTTTCATCAGAGGCACCTTACATTGCATTTAAGTAATTATTGTGCTGAAAAAGTTATATTAATGATTTCTCTCCCCCAAATGCAACACATACAATGCAATCATGTGATGTCAGCTTGTTCAAAGTGATGAAATTGAAGTGGAAGCAGGTAGCTCGTGAACGGAGAGTAACTTTCATGGAGTTATTACAAAAATTACGTTTGCAAAAATATTTGAAGTGTTGTTGTTAGAAGCATTAGTTCTGAATGTATTTCACGTGGCTTTAGACATTGTGGCCTATATCCTTTTAATCCAGATGGAGTTGATTACAGTTAATTTGAAAAATTAACTGATTCTACTGCTCCGAATAATAATAATGTGTTTTATGATTTTTTTTATGATGAACAATATTATATGGGTCATATAATTGATTTGATCCTGCAGAACCTACTGTTAAATTTTTTATAAGAAACAATGGAAAAAAATGTATTTGGTCGTCAAAGTCAGATATTAGTGACTGTAGACAATCGTTTCTTTTTTTATTGTTCCTTGGAATTATTAGGGAATTTTCTTTTTTCTCTGGAGTCATTCATTATTCTAAAAATCAAGACTCCATATCGACAGATAAAACAGCATTAATTTCTATATTACTATTTTTCCATGTAACTTTTCAAATTATGTTTTTATTTTATAACTATTTTAGACAAGTCTAAAACAGTTATAATATATTACCAACATCAAGATGTGTGAATTAGCATTAATTTACTTATGCGATGATTAATATTTTCAGCATAAAGTTGTTACAATTGATATTATCAAGCTATGTTATCTCATAACCAAGATTTTCTGCTTATATTGTGTTATAATTAATCTTTTCTATCACATGTTTCTCATAGCCATATTTTTCATATAATCTAAAAGTAAAAAATAGTGTGATTTTTACTTATATACACATGTGCCAATCACTGGATCACAAGGTGTCATACATTGGTGTACTTTGTGCCAATTACTGGTGATTATAGTAGCTTTTTATAAATATTTTTTTATAAAAATACCTATTCAAATATTTTTTTATTTTAGTTGGCAAAATAGATGCACAGATATGCACTCTTTGATTTAAAAATATTTGCAAGTAAATAATTTTTCCCTAAGTAATGAAAACAGGGGTAAGTTTAAGGACAAATTCTTAAGGTGACAATTACTGGGGAAGTTACTCTACGCCTTTTATCGCTTGACAAAGTTCAGGACGTTTCAAAATGTCACCCACGCTAGAAATTCAAAATGCTATAACTCAGCCATTTTTTAAGATATAGACGAAACAAAAACTGCTCCGGAATCTTTGTATAAAGGTCAAATACATAAGAAAAAAATATTTTTACATTTCCAATTTTTTGGTACCATATTTCAAGATTAAATTTTTTTTAAACATTTTAAATGGCCGCCATTTTGAAACAAAACGGCGGATGAAGCTGGCCAACGAACTCGGTCGAGACATTGGTATGTACTATGTACACACCGAATTTCATCGAAATCGGTTCATAAATACGAGAGTTACAGTGTGACAAATGTCAGATATATATATATATATATCAATTTTGAACGGAGGATGGTTTCGGGGTCTGGGTGTCATGATCGATGAAAATATACCAAAAATTTTTGAAATCGCTTTCCTCTGAACGGCTGCAATAGATAGCTTTTTGTAGTGAAAGCTACCTAAAAGCGAAAATTGGAATTATTAAGTAAAATATTTGAATAATGTAAAAACAAATTGGCCGATGTTTCTTTCTGGGTTATAATTCAACCATATGTAAAGGCATTTTACCATTCGTTTTGACCCTGACGTCAGGCAAACGTTTTTTACATTTTAAATTTATAATATCATTAGAATTAGTAAAGAATAAAAAATGAGTGGCATCAGGGACAAAATGGTGTGAAGAAAAAATGAAAAGTCATGATCTCCATAGGCTTTTCCATGTTAAATTAACATTGAGAAGTGACACTGGAAATGAATAAGTATTCCGCTGCCGCGCAATACTTATATATATATATATCCCTTTTTTATGGACACGATAACTTCCATAATTCTGTACAAATCTTTTACAAACTGATACATAAAATCAAGGGACAGAAAATCTTGGTCAAGTTCCCGGTCAACGGAACAAATCGGACCAAGCAGGTGTAAATACGGAGGAGTTTTGTGAAAAACGAAAAAAAACCTCATAATTATAATACATACCGTCTCAGTTTAAATTTATTATTACCTCTAAATAATGGGCCAAAAATTTATGTATGACAGATTTTTGATAAAACTAAAAATGGGCTCAAGGGGCGAAAAAAATAGGTTTTGGGGAGAAAAAAATTCAATGCTCAAGATATCAAATACAATTAAATTTATTGTAAATTGTCTTAATATTATCTACAACTTTTATATTTCAAAGTTTATGATAGGACCAATTCTTACAGGAAAAAAAAGAGGGGGGGGGGGGTGAAGATGAAAAAAATCCATAACTTCGTCAATTCACAAGATACCATATCCGCATGAATTTATTATATATCTTCTTAATATTATCTTCAATTTGTTTATTGACAAGTTTTTGATAGGACCAATTCTTACAGCAAAAACAAACTGAAAATACATACCGGTTGAAGAAAAAACCATCGTATTAAGGATGTACTCAAATCCAAACTGCTTATTTTCTTACTCATTTTTAAATTCATTTTTCCTTTCAAGCGCATCCAGTTGGTAGGTTCTCTTATTCAGAAACTATGTAATGTGCCGTAATGATCGATTTTTTGATAGAGGGAGAATATATTTTAATAAATGATGTCAAAGTGGGCATTTTGAACCGAATTTCTCGAAGCGATTGTGTTGGAAACGAGAAATATGGTTCTACTGAGAAAATAATTGTTTATAAACCAAGTTCTAATTAATTGAACGAAAAATAAAAACATAGGTAATTTATAAATCTCTTAAAAATCACATCAGGTACTTTCATGTTTTCTTTTTAAAAATGAATCTGAAAATGTGTCAGAAAATTTTGATTTGTTGAGCATGCGTAAAATAATTTTTGAATATTGCCTTAACATGGTTCTGATAAAATCAGCTGTTATATAAAAATGAATTTAAAAACTCGTCAGAAGCGGCCATATAAAATTGTTAAAGTGGGTTTATCTTTAATCATGATTTAGTTTTCTTGGTGAAATTAGCAATTAACTTCGAAATCTACCTGCGCCTGTAGGCCGAGCTGTCAGGGATTTTTTGAAATGTTAAATGGGATTTGAAATATATCACTTATGCATATGGAATTTTTAATGGAGTCTATGCGAGTTTTATTTGGTAACAACACCCAGTGTTCTAGGTCTTGAGTCCACGGTTCTGAACAAAATACAAAACAAGATTTTTTTTTTTTTTTTTTTTTTTTAAATTATTAATATTTATAGTTGAGAACACTACCTTTTCCGATGAAACTTTTTTACTTTATTTAAGTTCATTTATGACTTTTAGTTTCTGAAATTAACTTTGCTCATAGAATTTAGCTGAATGTAAGAATATTACTATATTAGTATTATAACATGTAGTTCATTACAAACATTTAATATGTCTGATCATTAATCTTTATTAAACACGTAAAATCATTTACAAAGTGCACAAACAAAAGGATTGTTGTAGGTTTAGAACGTATGCGCCGATAACGTATTTTTCTAGAAGCTTTTTATATTGTAATAATGCTTTATAATTATACTTTTGGAAGAAACGTTTCAAACTGAAATAAAGTACAATAAACTCATGATTTTTTTTTCCATTTTATGCATAAAGCTTGCATGCCAGGCTTTTTTAAACCTTTTGGAGTCCTATACAGCATTTTCCACATTTTCCACAATTTTCATAAGTTAATCCAGTGGGTTTTTAACTAATAGATTATTTGATGATGATTGTATGTTTTATAAGATTGTAATAAATGTTTTAACTTTTTTATACAGGTTCAAAATTTCAGGAAATAGCTCTAGGCACAGCAACTAGGAACGTTTGTGTTCTTGTACCTATGCAATATACATTGTCTTCAGGAAAATGACTCTATTTGGAATAATTCCCAAATGTAAGAATGTATAATACTTCCAATAAGAAGTAAATACTAAAAGAATGCGTGGACATTAATTTAGCAGTTTTTAAAGGGATCAGAATCTAATTTTTTGTACATTGAATAAAAAATGGCCTTATATACAGAGGTCTCTTTTATACAGCTTTATTTGCAAAAGTTTTTTTTTAACATTTCGGAGCTAAAGTTTAATTTTAAAGGCAAAACTTCTCTGCACAAGTGGTACATTTCTATTCACTTCCTATTAACCAGATCGGAGAAAAGTGATGTATCTTTAAAAACATCTGTAAACAAGTAAAATTTGACAGTCGAATATCCAAATAATAGCGGGGCGGAATAATATTGAGTGGTGAAAAAATGGATATAACAGTAAAAGTATTTTTTTTTTTTTTTTGTCATTCTTTTATAAGCATTTTATTTTCATCTTGAAAATCACGCACGATCTTTTGACTGCAATTCATGTCTTTCTCGGAGCCAATTCACCCAGTGAATTAAGTCCTCCAGATTCTTTCGGGATAGCACAGTTGGCTGAGCATTGTCAGCTTCAGCCAAGAGATCGAATCCTGACCTGGACATTTTTCGTCCAGTTGAAAATTTACAACACCTATCTCTATAGGATTCATAAATTGATTTAGCATTGTAAATAAATTAATATTGAGTTAGTAACTGATAAAATCGTATTTTTGTAACAAAAAAATTTACTGTTTTATTTATATATTTTGTTCTACATTTTGGTCATTTAAATGTTTAATTGATGCAACTTCACAGCCATTTGGAATATTTTGGTGAACGTGCATTCATGTAGGATTAACCCGGGAGAACTCGCTGCATGAGATTTTCTCTCACCGTCGTGCTTTTTTTAAGACTCTTATTTAAACCATTTTTTATTTTAATTTAAATTTTAAAATGTTATTTCAATTATTTTACCTATTTGTGAGTAAAAGTACTATGCCAAGCGAAAAAAAAATGTTATTAAGCAAATGTAAAGCAAAAGATTAGCAATTGGGCACCGTGAGACAAATTCTCACTAGCGAGTTCTCCCGGGTTAAATCCATTTCATATGATTGTTCGAGTTAGAGAGAATGTTTGGCGATTCTATCACTCGTGGTTGGCTAATGGCTAAATGTCTTAAAATTAATGCATCAGTATATAACTGAGTTTTGAAAATATTAAAATGTTGTATTGTTATTGGAAACACACATGTTTAAAAATTCTATCATATCCGGTAGTGGGTAAAAAAACGATTACAATATTGCATCTTTACATAAAAAACAGGTTGAATTAAATAAAAGAGTGGAAAAAGTAACAGTTGTATGAATAAAATCAGTAATAAATTTTTACGAAAATTTTTGACATTTAAAAACAAATCAATGATTTTTAACGATGCTAGAACAAAACCTTGTCTTGATGTAAAATAGTATGTCTATTTATAATATTAAAAATATTAACTTCTTTTTAAAGAACTAAATAAATACTGCAGCGTTTCAATTGCATATACGTTTCTTTATTAAGTTTAACTTTTTATATAAATTGTGATAAAAGAAGAACTGAACAGTTCAAACTTTTTACCCCTTTGTAATTTTCCCTTGCTAATGATGCCACATATTTCATCTTTTAATTTTTCAACAGTTCTATATTACTGAGTACTAAATTTTTCATATTTTATTTATACCAGATGAAAGGTCCTTCGGATTTATCTTACAACCAATGTTGCCAACTTTTTATTAAAAAAACTACCTCCCTTCCTCCCTATAAGAGTTTCATCTTTTAATTTTTCCGCTATTCTATATTACTATGTAATAAATTTTCTATATTTTATTTATACCAGATTTAAGATCCATCGGATTTATCTTAGAACTTATGTTGCCAACTTTTTATTACAAAAACGACCCTCCTATAAGAACTTCTGTATTGTAATTTTACTTTATTTATTGGCTGACATTCCGTCATTAAATAAAACAAAACTTACTGTAGTGAAATTCTGGTAAGATTACGGGATTTTTGAAAAATGTGGGGCTAACTCGGAAACATTTTTTACACCCAAGTTGTGTTGCCTAATCTTCTTTTTGGTAAAGAAGGAAAAAAAAACATGATTTATTTTGATGGGTCAATTATATTTACAATACACTAAAATTACAACATTTTTGTGTGTCGTGTGTTGAGAACTCTTTGTTTTCAATTTTTGACCTAAAATGGCATTTTATGATATTAACAATAGTAATTAATCCTTGTTTTGTATATCCATTTATTTGAAAAAAATTATTAATATGCATGAGTAATAAGAAATCAATTGGAATAAAATTTGTTTTCGTGAGACATTAATACCATTGATTAAAAATTATCAAAATCTTGATAGGAGGGAAATTACATTTGATCTGTTTTAAAATAAATATAGAGAATCTATCAAAAGAAATGAAGAACAAACAATGTTTTTGTTGGCTTTTAATTTAACTGACGTTAAAAAATATATATATTAACTTCGAAGTGGGTCAATCTCTTAGCTAAAAAAATGAAAAAGAAACAACATTATAAAACTGGGAAAATTCATAATGGTGACAATGTGTTGGAAATTTTCATTATCAGTATAAAATTAAATGTATTTATAAACCGAAAATGGACTAATTCATTGTCTGTTTCATCCGGCCATTATTATAAACCAGATATGCTAAAGCTATAGAAAATTTACAAAACCTTAGAACTAATTTTCACAAATATTGAATCCAGTAGAAATACTACCAATACAAAAAAATGTTAATATATCTAGAAATATTAGCTTTGTTTTGAACTTATTGGAAAATGAAAAAGTGAAATATTGTCGATTATGGCTAAGATTACACATAAAACAAAAATTGTTCGAGTTATATTTTTTTGCTACTAAGGCTTTAGATAAGCATAAAAATAATTTTTACTTGATCGCTATACAATTCTTTATTTCTATATAGATCTATAGTACAATTTTTATAAGTTCTACATTCACTGCAAATGATAACTTTTTGAAAGGCGCATCTGGACTATTGTCAACCTCTAATCTATCTGCTTTTCATTTTCTGTTACCCAGATGGGGAGAAAATCCGCATCCCTTTTAAAGAAGTGATACATCCCTTTGCGAAAATGTCCCCTGTGGAAAAAAAAAGAAAATGCGTTAAAATCAGCTATTCAAATAAATTGGGGGAAGTGATTTTAGAAAGTCGATGTGGACAAACGTAGATCAGCATCAGGCATAAAGTTGACATTTGCGCCATAATTTTTACCTAAAAGAATTAACTTTTCAATGCAATAATGGAACAATGTAAGCTCCTTAAGGGATAACACTGTAAAAAAATCTATAAGGTTACTAAGAATTTTCTAGGAAATGAGATACCTAGAACTTTTTATGCAACTGCAAAAACAACAACAACAAATTCATGTAACAGATTCATATTTACACTGTATATATATATATATATATATATATATATATATACAAAAAAATCTAAGGTTAGAGTTCTAAGAGTTTTCAAGGAAACTGTGATGCTTACTTTTTATGTAACTGCAACAAGAAAAAAAAATCATATAACAGATCCATGTTTACACTGTAAAAAAAAAAAAAAAAAAAAAAAAAAAAAATGTATAAAGTTACTAAGAATTTTCTAGGAAATAAGATACGAAGAATTTTTTACGCTATTACAACAACAACAACAAAATTTCATGTAACAGATTCATATTTACACTGTATATATATATATAAAAAATTCTAAGGTTACAAAGAATTTTCAAGGAAACTGGAATACCTACTTTTTATGTAACTGCAACAACATAAAAATACATGTTACAGATCATTGTTTACACTTTTAAAAAATCTGTAAGGTTACTAAGAATTTTCTAGGGAACTGGGATGCCTAGAACATTTATGTAACTGCGAAAAAAAAATCATATAATTATCTCGGTTTATGGATAAAATTTTAGTAAGCATACAGATTTCTAGAGCTTTGCAAAAACAAATTTTGTAGATTTACATCTTTTTTTTTTTTACAGTGTCGTACAGATAAACTTTTAATAAGCTTGTGCATTTATGTAGCTTTACAAAAACTAGTTTTGTATATTTACATCTTCTTTTTTTCTTTTACAGTGTATCTAGTTGCCGTGCAACTTTATAGCGAGTAGATTTGTCGGCTCCTTGTCGAGACATTAGGGAGCAATTTAAAAATTCAACTTTATTGTAGTATAAAACTACATGAAAAATGAGTAGGGGAAGATGGCCTAAAATGATTCCGGTAAATAAATAAATAGAAATGCTTAATTCATCTTTAAAAGTTAAACTTAAACTTACACTATGTGCAAAATTACTTAAAAGATGACACAGTACACTATGACGCAAAAGTTTAGACAATGAAGAAATTCTTACATACTTTGAAAAATATTTATTCAATTTTCAAATCACTGCTTGAAATTAATGTGCTGTACATATAAACAATATTTATAACAAAGAAAAGTGGAATTGTGCATATTGCAATAAATTAAATGGTAACAAAAATAAACTGCTGTCTCAAAAGTTTAGACACAAATTAAATAAAATCGAAATAAACAATTTTTAAAACCTGGTTGCGCATCCATGCTTATGTATTACGTCATATACACGAGATTGCATTTAAGAAACTAAATCTTGCATAGTTTGTGGATCGATATCGTACCATGCATTCTCAATAGATGTCTTAAGTTCCTTTTCAGAAGAGTATTGTCTAGCGTTGCTATAAACTTTGCGACACATGATGCTCCAAAGGTTTTCTATAGGGTTAAGATCTGGGCTACATGCTGGCCAGTCGAGAACTCTTATATTATGGGAATTAAACCAAGATTTTGAATGTTTTGCAGTGTGAATTGAAGCATTGTCTTGCTGAAATTCCCACTAAGGACCCCCTAGAAGCTCAGCAAATGGCAGTAGGTTTTCTTCTAATGTCTGTGTATAATGCTGTGAAGTTTGACGACCACTGGTGAAGGTCAGAGATACTTGTCCATTATAGCAAAAGGCTGCCCAAACCATCACCGAGCCCCCTCCTTGTCTGCGACTAAAAAAACGTCGAGGTTCCTTCCGCAAGTCATGCCAATACGATAAACAACCATCTGAACCATCCAGATTCCACTTTTTTTCATCGCTAAATATGACTGACTGCCATTTCTCTCCATATGACATATGCTTTCGAGCCCACATAAGTCTTTGTAACTTATGATGTGGTTTCAGAGCTGGTTTCTTCTGCATTTTGCTATAAACGATTGTTCCTTTTTCCAAAATTCGTCTACGAATCGTATCCTTTGATACAGAGAGTCCCGATGAGCTTTGAACTCCACGTACGCTCATTTGTTGAGTACTCGCTAGTCTTTGTATCAGTCGATCCTCTCGTACATTTGTCACACGTGGCCTCCCAGACCGACATTTTGCTTTATATTCGGAACCACTCGATAAAACTCGATAAATAGATTTTTTTGACCTATTAATAATAGCAGAAATTTCAGAAACGCTCTTCCCTTCACCTTTCAACTGCCAAATCCTTGAAACCTCATTCACTTGAATTTCTTTAGCTCTCGGCATGTCGACTATGAAGCGCAATCGTTTGCAGAACTTAAGTACTCCAAATTTGTGACATCATCGATTCTAAATTTGCATATGCCAGCGAATATTCAAAGAAATTTAGAATAGTGTCTAAACTTTTGCGACAAGCACATTTGAATTTTTATGAAAAAAATTAGTATTATAGCAAATAAAACGACTGTCTTTTGTACATAGCATTTTAAATCAGTTTTTGAATATATTTACAGGTTTTTGTAATTCTGACGTCATAATTCTACATTTTAAAGCTGAATGACGTTATTGTCTAAACTTTTGCGTCATAGTGTATTTAAAAAATATTAAATAATTTTAATACCTTAGAACTTTCAACTATAAAAAACATAGTCTTCTTCAGAGGAATATAAGAAATACAACAGTTATTGACGCCTAATTTTCAAAATCCACGTAAATGGTGACGAAAGGAGTGAAAGTGGAAGTTAATTTATAGATCCGGAAACATTGGGAAAATAAAACATAGATATAGGGAAGGGAAAAATTACTCTTTTTTTCATTCTTTAAGTAAACTGAGCCAAATTCTGGGTATGTTGTAGGATAAAACGTCATTACAAACAGTATTTTCTTTAGCAATAATTTCTATTGATTCGCGGATAATTAAATCATGGGGCATTCCACATCAAATCAGGCAGTAAAATAACAATATGTAACCCACCATCACAGATTTTGATGAAACTGCGTGTGTTTGCTCTTACTATTAAGATATGATCACCAGTAATTTTTTTTGCTCCTTGGTGAAATAGTTTCTGAGAAACAAATTGTCAAAATTTTGAAAAACTGCCGTCAGTTGGCATTCTTGACAGCTCGGTTTTCAAATGTAGCATGTCATATATATAATCATATTTCAACATCTAATCTACAAATCATCTTCAAATAATTTATGCATAATATTTAGGGTACGCAGCTTATGAAAAAAATATATTGTTACGCTTATAACATTTTAAGTGTGTCTAAAAAAATATTTAAACTTTGAAGTCGTGAATTTTTTATGAAAAATAATGCATTAACAAAAAAAGCATTATCAACAAAAGGCGGTATTTTTATTAAATTTATTTTTTGTGGGAGATATACTTAAAGGTGTCCTTTACCTGATTCTGAAATAAAAATAGTGGGATTTTGGGTGTTTTTAGTAGTATTTCCTATTAAAAAATATTTTGAGGTGCATTTCAAATCAGATCAAGCAGAGTCATTCCATGTCAGTTCCCCTAAGCCATAGTAGCATCGACAGATCGTATTTTTCTCGGCCTTTCATCAATTCCTCGAAATGTGCTCGAGTAATAACACAGGTATATCCTTGCGAGCAGTACCTGAGAACCGGTTTTCGATGGGCACTATTTCCTCGGGTAAAAGGTATCATTATGTGCATAATTACCGAGGAAAATGTGCTAATCGCATAGTCATGTGCAACAGGTAACGGCCCGATATCAAATCACGGTGAAATATACCAGAAAACGCAGTTTTTCTGGAAACGTGAATCTGATTGGTTGAAACACGAGAGCTACGAAGATCCCGGATGAAGACGATGTTGTTGTTGATGGCTGTTCGCGAGGAAGAAGGAAGCGGTCGCCATTGCTACGCCGCATTATCCGTGGAATAAATACATTTTTTCCGGAAATATGTAAGTACCTATTTCATTCTTTCTGATGTTATTACCTTTTTCATTTGACAATGCTTCTGATTTACACACGTTTTCCCGTGCTCTTGATTGTAATGCACCTTTTTTAATAGTCTGTGTAATTGTTTATATTTAATCTTATATGACAACAAAGCGCAATTTAAAACTGAAAAAAAAAAATTGATTTCATTTCTGATTTTTGGATTTCGGAGCTTGGCAAGTCTGTATGTAGTAGGGTGTCAACGATTTAAATCAGCGATTTAAATCATGATTTTAATCAAGTGATTTTTTTAAAAAAAATCATTGATTAAAATAAAAAATTCTAAATGTTTAAAATGACGTAAAAAGTATTCAAATCTAAGATGAACATAATTTGGAAAGTTTCTACAGGTATTGTGACTTATGAATACACAAAACAAAGCTTTAAATAATTGTTTCTAAGCATAATTCCTGAGTATTGTGAAATTTTAAGTACAGTAAGTTTGTAAAAAGCATGGTTTTTATCTAACAAACATAAAAAGCATTTAATTTAAAAATGATATTTCAATCTAATATAATTTACAATGCCATAATTTCCTTTTAATAATCAAGTTATTCATTCTTTTATACTATACAATAAACATAGCAATAGAGTGTCAATGATTTTAATCAATTGATTTGAATCAGATGATAAAATCACATATTTTCTGATTTTTTAAAATAGTGTGAAAAAGCATTATAATCAGTAATGAAAACGATCACCAAATCACTTGTAAAAAATGTAATATTTGTTATTGTTAATTATAAAAATATTAAACTGTGTAAAAAGAAGTATTATACATTTAAAAAAAAAATCTAACTAAATGTTAAATAACTTCAAAACATTATAATATTTAGTAGCTATTCAAATATTTTAATGTTATGGGGAAAAAAATCCGATTTAAGTTTCAAAAATACAATTTTTGTAATCTATTTTTAAATTATGTGTGAATTTGCTGTATACATTGCTACAATTTTTGATCGATTTGATATACATACGCTTTAGAACCTGTGTAAAATTACTGGCTGCTTTATGTATTTATCAAACTATTATTTATCACCTTTTTTCAATCACTTTTTCAAAAATGTAGATTGTGTTCTTAAAAAGTTAATTGTTTAATAGTTACAAAATTTAATCTGTATCATCAATTTAAAATTAAATGCAATTTATCAATAACTTTAAAATGTAAGCAGTATTTAATATTGGTTTACATAATTATTACAAAATATTAATGCACATAATGTTGTATGTTACTAAAGAAATTTTTAATTTGCAGTTTGTAAATTCTATAATTGCATAATTAAAATTTTATTAATTAAAGCAAAAAAACATAGATTATGTTAGTAACTGAAGGGTTGTTCATTTTTGAAATGCTTAATTCTTGGTAAATGTTTAATATTTTAACACAGGGAAAAAAATAAAAAAAATCTGATTTAAATTAAAAAAATCTGTACAGATGTCATATTCGCCCCATATTGGCGCGATTTTTTTCGCTTGCCAATTTGGCGAAAACATCAACAGCATAAACAACATAATCCGGGTTACCACATCAAGCACTTTGGCGCAAGTTAAGTACCTGTTGCCTATATGATATTGGCGACAGAAAAAAATCGCGCCAATATGGGGCGAATATGATATCTGTTCCAAAAAATCATGATTTTTTTACACCCTAGTATGTAGTAGTATTTTGTTTCTGAAACCAAGCAGTCTGGCAGCCAAAATCCAAAATGCTTTAGTATCATTCAGTCAAGATTTAAGGATACTAAACAAAAAACATCTTTTAACGCTTTCGTTTATTAACACACAAAACAACCCCTACTGCTGGGATATTTAAAAAGAAAAAAAAACAGGCAGAGGGGGGGGGGGTGATATTAAAATACAAAAAAGTTCATAAAATACTCTTATTTTTATCGCTTATGATAAAAAATAAATTTTTGCAGGGTCGCAAATATCAAAACAGCGGTAGAAATGATTAAAAAAAAGTCACTGGTCCCAAGGACCAGTAAACATCAGAGTTTACTGGTCCGCAGACATCGTCACTGGCCCTCTACATAAAATTATATTAAGTACTTTTAACCCTTTGAGTGACACCCCCCCCCCTCTCCTCCTCCGAGAATATAAACCAAAGTTCCTTTCAGTTACCCAAAATTTTCGGCATAATAAAATGTAAAATTATAATTTGCTAAAAATTAAATAAGTAGTACATTATCAAAAACTGAACTTATTAATTATGTATTTTATTTTCGTTTACTTATTTTAACTAAGTTTTTATGCTTATTGTAATGTTTGGTTGCGGTTTTTGTCAGGGATGGGGTAATTTAAGTTTACCTGTCAGAGAGGGAAAAAAGTTACTTGCTTCATCGGAATGTTAAAAGACATATTGCATAGATTTTTTTTTTTTTTTTTTTTTTTTTAACCAAAATTTTTCTAATTTACCAATGTTTTTGAAGACAAAATAATATTTTGTATTTATCGCTAATGCTGCGTGGGGACAAGCATTAACAAATGTTATTAAATACAAGAATATTGTTTTGAATTTTTGCTTTATGGGCATGCAGTGCTCATACATGCAGTATTTTTTACTTACTGCACATGCATGCACAAAATTTTTTGTTTATTTTATTACTATTTGCTTTTTACAAATTCCCTTTCCCCTCTCTTTTTTTAGAAATAACGTTTGGAAAATTTTGGTATTTTGTTTTGAAAACATCATTGTTTTTTATTGGGCTTAGATCAATTTTAATATTTATATGAATCTCAGAATCATTATCATTACAAAATTTTATACTATTTGCTTTTTACAAATTTCTCCCCCCCCCCCCCCCCCACTCTCTCTCTCTCCTTTTTCATAAATAACATTTGGAGAACTTTGATATTTTGTTTGTAAAAGCATGTTAAAAGATAGATTGAATAGATCTTTTTTTTTTTTTTTTTTTAACCAAAATTTTTCTAATTTACCGATGTTTTTGAAGACAAAATAATATTTTGTATTTATCGCTAATGCTGCTTGGGGACAAGTATTATAACAAATGTTATTAAATACAAGAATGTTGTTTTGAATTTTTAATCTTATCATCTGTTAACCTTATGTTAATTTTTATAATGAAATTGAATGAGTTTTTGTATATCCCTTGCATATTCTCCCTTGATCGTCTGTCATCTTTTTTGTTATGACCGACATTTTTTTAGCGATTTTGCAACCCTGACTATTTTCAGCGGTAGAATTGATTAAAAAAAAATCACTGATCACAAGGAACAGTAAACATCAGACGTTTACTGGTCCGCAGACATCGTCACTGGCCCGCTACATAAAATTATATAAGTACCTTAACCCTTTGAGTGACACCCCCCCCCCTCTCCTCCTCCGAGAATATAAATTAAACTTCCTTTCAGTTACCCAAAATTTTCGGCATAATAAAATGTAAAATTATATTTTGCTAAAAATTAAATAGTACATAAACAAAAACTGAAATTATTATGTTTTTTATTTCCGTCTATTTATTTTAACTAAGTTTTTATGCAAATTTTATGCTTATTGTAATGTTTGGTTGCAGTTTTCTCAGGGATGGGAAAATTTACATTTACCTGTCAGAAAGGGGAAAAAGTTACTGTTAGTTACTGGTCCTTCGGACCACTAAATTTTTTAAATTAGTGGTCAAATTGAATTTTTAGTGGTCTCGGACCAGCGGACCACCACGGATTTCGAACGCTGCAAAATAGTCAAATACTTATTGCTGATTATAAATATTTTGAGGTTTAATATAAATTGGAAACTAAAATATATTGCACCTAAAAAGAACACAATCTTTTTCTTTCTATTTACACCAAAATTGACAGTCAACTAATTGAAAACAGAAACAATTTGCTTTTCACAAAAAACAAACATTCACTATCAAGGGAATTTTTATACACAGAACAAAATATATTTTTTACTGAAGAATTTGAATGCAAATGTTAGCATGCCTGTATTTTTATTGCCTAACCTTTTTAAACTAAATTAAATGAAAACCAGAAAATATTCTTTCTAATGAAACTATAAGTAACTCATTGTCTTCTAAATTAGGCAGTTTATAAATTAATATTGCTCCACATAAATATTCGTTCTACATTTACAAATCAACATTCAGAATCCTTGGTGTTCTGCTGGTCCGCGACCACTGAAAATTCAACCTGACCACTAAGGGACAGTCCATAAATGATGTCACACTTTTTGGCCCCTTCCCCCCCCCCCCTTTTTTTCACACTTCACCTTACCTCTTGCCCTCCCCTCTTGTCGCATGTCATGCTATATTACATAACATATACTTGCAGTTCAGAAACAAAGCACTGCTTATAGATCATATTTAAAATTTTAACTTTATAATTAAACTTTCATATTAACTTTAACTATTTGTTTTCACGACATTTGTGAGCATAACTATAAAATATGATTTGTACATTTATTTTGTATGAAATAATATTAAGGTTTACGGCAAAAAACATAAATTAATATGCAATAGTCATAAAATATTAATATGAAAGAGCATTTGAAAACAGTAGTATTTTGGAATTTGAAATGGAATTTAATATATTTGGCTTTAAATCTTATCCTTTAGTGTTGACTCTAGAAAAAAAGGGCCGCCGGGCAGTAATTTTTCAAAAAGGGAACACTATTCTAAAAAAAAGGAACACTATCTAAAAAAGGGTACATTTCTTCAAAAAGGAAACATTGTTCTAAAAAAAGGCACATTTTTTTTTTTCAAAAAAGGGACACTTAAACCTTGTTCACAAAAATATTTTGAACTGGTTTGTTTAGAGAGCCTAGAATTTGTGATATTTTTTCGGGATCAATTGGATTGCCACGAGGCACATAGGAAATGTTGAAAAGGGCAGCTGGGCGTATCAGGAGGGTTTAAAAGAGCTGCCGGGCACAAAAAAGAAAAAAAGGGCCACCTAGCGCTGCGCCCTGCTAAAAAGCGGCTTAGAGTCAACTCAATACTATCCTTACTTTATGAGTATAAAATACTTTCAAGGATCGATGCAGGTTTTTATTCTTGGGGCCCATTTTGTGAAAAGTAAGTTATTTTTGTGAATTTTATAATATTTTTGTGAAAAATAGCATTTTGTAACGAAAGTGGAAATCCAGTTACTCATTCGAACCAAGAATTTATAAACAAAAACTTCTTTAAATCCCCTTGCTAAATTTTTTGTTTTTCGTGATCTGGTTTTATTTACAAATTACACATTTTAAAACAGTTTTTATGAAAAAGAATGTTATGAAAGGGGCCTGTTTATTAAAAGGAATTTTGTGAAGGGGTCTATTTTATTAAATAGATTTTTGTGAAAGGGCCCTAAATAGGCCCCAAATTTTGCATGGATCGACCCCTGATTTTAATTTCAAAATAACTTCAAAATTTAATCTGCTGATTTTTAATGCTTTTATTTTAACCAAAATGTGTGATGTCACATTTCTTCTTACCCCCTCCCATCCCCTTGTCACAATTTCACGAACCCTACTCCAAGCATGACATTAGTTGTGGGCAGCCCCTAATTTGAAAAATTTAGTTGTCGCAGAACCAGTAACTTTTCTGCCCTCCCGATCGCAAATCACAATTTTATTTTATTTTTAACAAATTAAAATTTCACATTTTATTAATGCTGAAAATTTTGGATAACTGAAAAGTGAGTTTGGTTTATATTCTGCGGAGGGTAGAGGGCTCAAAGGGTTAAAGGTGCTTAATCGAATTTTATGTTGTGGACCAGTAAATTCTAATGTTTGAGTCCTTGAGACCAGTGACTTTTTATTAATCAGTTCTGACACAGCAAATTTAGCTCGAAACATAAAGATTGGGGGATATATATATAATAATAGAAATAAGCAAAAAAAAAAAAAAAAAAAAATGCAATTTTGTACCAATCATTCTGACAGCCATAGTTTGGTTATCTTCACTGCAGTCTTGATTGGTTGTTGCCATACTTTCTTAGCAATCTTCTATAATTAGAATGCACAGACAAGATATTTGACTGTGGTCCAAAAATGATAAACATGTAACAAATGTGACCATATTACACTTATGAATTTTATGGTCTTAAATCACATTGTTTGGCGACTTTTTTTTCTTTTTTTTTAATATAATATATAAGTGAACTATTAAATACAGTCAACTCTGTGAAATCCGCTGATGTATAATCCGCCAATGTCTATTATCCGGAATACATGTTGGAATGTAAACAATGAAAATTCCATTAACAGTTAAACTCTTAGATAAAGTTAAATTTGGTATTTTTTTTTCATAAGTTATCAGTTCTCCAATGAATAAATATTTAAATATAAATTGGACATAAATGTTTAAATTTCTCAGGGCAACAAAATTTTATCTCAGAGCAAAAAGTAATGATTGTTCATAGACTATAGAAAAAAATTATTGACAACAAAGCAAAACTGAAATTACCATTATGTTGTGTCAACGTTTAAAAAAATTAATACAATTAGTAAAATAATAATGCATTATGTTTTTCTTTTACATTGCAATTATAATTTGTGTGCAGTTGTTTCTAATTTATTGCCAGACTCTAAAAAGTAAAATGTAAACAAATGGATGATCTATAATCTGCAAAAATGTGTATTCCGCAAAACCCTCTGTTACTAAGTGTGCAGATTTCAGAGTCGACTGTATATAATTTTATTTTTATTTTATGAAAATCAAAAGGGTTTTGTCGTAAAGATGAAAATAAGCACTCGCCACCCGGCGATTAAACTTGAAAGACTGGCGACTAAAAATATGGAAGGAACCGGTCAAATGCAGGATTTTGTAAAAAAAAAAAAAAAAATTTCATCAAAAAATCACGGAAAATGCCGCTAATTTTGTCAAGAGATCGCGAAAGAAGCGTAAATTTCGTCAAAGGATCGCGAGAACTCAAATTTCTTCGAAGGATCACAAAAACTCAATTTCTTTGAAGGATCGTGAAAACTCTCATTTCTTCGAAGGATCGTGAAAACTCCAATTTCTTCGAAGGATCGTGAAAACTCTCATTTCTTCGAAGGATCGTGAAAACTCCAATTTCTTCGAAGGATCGTGAAAACTCTCATTTCTTCGAAGGATCGTGAAAACTCGCATTTCTTCGAAGGATCGTGAAAACTCCAATTTCTTCGAAGGATCGTGAAAACTCCAATTTCTTCGAAGGATCGTGAAAACTCCAATTTCTTCGAAGGATCGTGAAAACTCCAATTTCTTCGAAGGATCGTGAAAACTCGCATTTCTTCGAAGGATCGTGAAAACTCCAATTTCTTCGAAGGATCGTGAAAACTCTCATTTCTTCGAAGGATCGTGAAAACTCTCATTTCTTCGAAGGATCGTGAAAACTCCAATTTCTTCGAAGGATCGTGAAAACTCGCATTTCTTCAAAGGATCGTGAAAACTCGCATTTCTTCGAAGGATCGTGAAAACTCGCATTTCTTCGAAGCATCGTGAAAACTCTCATTTCTTCGAAGGATCGTGAAAACTCTCATTTCTTCGAAGGATCGTGAAAACTCCAATTTCTTCGAAGGATCGTGAAAACTCATTTCTTCGAAGGATCGTGAAAACTCTCATTCCTTCGAAGGATCGTGAAAACTCCCATTTCTTCGAAGGATCGTGAAAACTCCAATTTCTTCAAAGGATCGTGAAAACTCGCATTTCTTCGAAGGATCGTGAAAACGCGCATTTCTTCGAAGCATCGTGAAAACTCTCATTTCTTCGAAGGATCGTGAAAACTCTCATTTCTTCGAAGGATCGTGAAAACTCCAATTTCTTCGAAGGATCGTGAAAACTCATTTCTTCGAAGGATCGTGAAAACTCTCATTTCTTCGAAGGATCGTGAAAACTCCCATTTCTTCGAAGGATCGTGAAAACTCCAATTTCTTCGAAGGATCGTGAAAAGTCCAATTTCTTCGAAGGATCGTGAAAAGTCCAATTTCTTCGAAGGATCGTGAAAAGTCCAATTTCTTCGAAGGATCGTGAAAAGTCCAATTTCTTCGAAGGATCGTGAAAAGTCCAATTTCTTCGAAGGATCGCGAAAACTCCAATTTCTTCGAAGGATCGCGAAAACTCCAATTTCTTTGAAGGATCGCGAAAACTCAATTTCTTTGAAGGATCGTGAAAACTCAATTTCTTCGTAGGATCACAAAAACTCCAATTTCTTGGAAGGATTGCGAAAACTCAATTTCTTCGAAGGTTCGCGAAAACTCCAATTTTTTCGAAGGATCGCGAAAACTCCAATTTCTTCGAAGGATCGCGAAAACTCCAATTTCTTCGAAGGATCGCGAAAACTCCAATTTCTTTGAAGGATCACGAAAACTCAAATTTCGTCGAATGGCTGCTGAAAAATCGTGAATTTCATCGAAGGATCATGGGGGGGATGCAAATTTCATCATAGGGCATGGAAAAGTTCAAATTTTATGAATGGTTCGCAGAAAAGACTAGAACGGGCTCTGTGACAGACTGACAGAGGAGCGAGACGAATAGGGTTTCATCAGATGAACGAAACCCTAAAAATTGAATTTCAAGCCCTGTCTTCAGCGGTTATAAAATTTTTGCGACGATTGATAAATCCTGCCATTTCATTTTACGATTGATTGACAAAATTTACTCTGTTTTTCCTCTGTTGAATTGAAAAATTGCATGTTTTTTTTTCTGAGATGAGTAGACAATTTGATATTTTTTCCCATTAATCGATCACAATTAAAAGATTTCGCAGTTTTTTTCTTGTGTGGAGTTGACATATTTCTTGATTTTTTCCCCCCTCTTTACAATCAATTAACAAATTTTGCATTTCCCTTGCCTATTCGATGAATTTAGCTGGGTTTTTTTCTCCTTCGGCCAATTAGTGAAATTCAGATTTTTTTTTGCACCTGATTGATGTATTTTTCGATTAAATTAAATAAAAGGGTGAATAAAAAAAACCAGTAAGGACCCCTGGGTGCATAAAGTAGTTAGTAGTAGGGCCGCCGGGCTTTATGCCCTGACAAATAAGCCCATAGTCAATACTATTTTTACATTACCAAAATTCCTTTTTAGGTGCATTCGTAATTATATAAATATGTAGCTATAGTTGTCATTCAGTCAGTACGTCTGTCTGTCTGTCACTCTGCATATAACTGAGGAAAAACTACCCAACCGAATGTTCTGAAATTTTAAATATTATAATTATTGCAATATTTTGTTGAGTCATTTCAAATTTTATGAAAATCAGATCTATAGTTTAATGACAGGGATAGTCTAAAGTTTTCCATTACATTACGGCCAATGGGGGGAAAAAAAAGTGCATTTTAATGATGTTACAGCCAACAGAATGAAATGGATATGCACTTATTGAACCGTACTAAAATATACATTCAGTGAGTACAATATGCGGTGCAAAAAATATTTATAAAACTAGCTATAGTACGAACGCACCTCATTAG
Source organism: Maratus speciosus (assembly GCA_963932465.1). Classification (NCBI taxonomy): domain Eukaryota; kingdom Metazoa; phylum Arthropoda; class Arachnida; order Araneae; family Salticidae; genus Maratus; species Maratus speciosus. Next base: position 65,018,653 of record OZ010788.1, read on the forward strand.
CTACATTTGACGTGCAATTTCCAACTTGTTTTTGTGTATCAGTACTTTAATGAAATCCAATATTTTTTTTACATTTCAATTACTTTTTTTTTTTTTTTAATTCTTAGGATATACCTAGAATTCCTGAGAGTCCACTCTGAGAATGCAAACAGTGTTCCCCTTGCAGCATGACTTTTTAGAGAAATCTGTTTAAAGGTAATTATAATTATGTTTATGCTAAAGAAACTACTTTTTGCAGTAGATGCTGCTTAATGTGATTATGTGTAATATCAGCCTGTTAGTGTTTTCAAAATCATCATGTCTCGACCTAACGCATCATGCTAAAAGCATCGCTTTGTGTGAAAAATATTTTGAATTATATTAAGAATTATATAAAAAAATTCAGTTGTAGTTGGTTCAATATATTCTTAATGCAGCAAACCAGTCCCATGAGATACAAATGTACTTTTTAAATTAACTTAATTTTTTATATATATATTTTGCTAAATCATACTTAATTAATGCAAAATTATACCCAGGTTTCACTGATAAATGTATATGTATTATGCAGAAGTTTAAAGTGTTCTGCAAAAAAACTCAATAAAATCCAAACCCCCGCCCACCCTTTTCTTTTTTTTAAAGAAAACTCCAAGTTTTAGACCAGTGTGCTGGGTGTTTTAAAACCCTGTATATTGTTATCAAAAACTTGTGGTCCCGAAGTAATCACATTAAGCAGCATCTATACTATACAGTGAAACCCCCGATCTATCGTTCCAGCATCCATCGTTTTCCCACATTGATCGTTTTACTTCTATGGTCCCTGCACAAATTATACTTAAATAATGTTAACGAAACCTGCATTCATCGTTCGTCAAGAAATCTTTTTCCCGCATTCATCGTTGTAAAATTTTTCTCCCCACCGAAATGAAATTGGAGGTCAAGCGGATCCATATGACATACAAACTGGAATTACTTCTTTTATCCTAAAGTAACTCATTTGAGCTGTTTCGGGAGGGGGGGGGGGCAGAGATTATAAAGAGGTCGTACATCTTCTTGATGCCAGAATAATCAATTGTTTTAAGCAATTTTACAGGAGAAAGCTAGTGAAATATCTTTGTTTCATGGAATAAGCAAAAGAACGTACTCCAAAAATAGAGCTTCTGCAGGCTATTCATTTTGTACTTTCAGCTTGGCATGGAGTAACTTCTTCATTCCATCCAGAAGTGTTTCGTGAAATGCAGTTTTTTTGCGAAAAACTCATGAAGAATGCTCAACAGAAGGGAAAGAAAATAATGAATATGCTGACGATAATGCAAATGAAGAGTGGTTGCGTGTAAAAGAGGATGTCTCTGTTACAAAATTTAACGATATATTTCTATTGATCGAGATGTTGCGACATGTGGTGTCCTAAGCATAGAAGAAATGTGTGATGATGCAAAAAATGAAAATAATGGCGAAGAAGCAGAGGATAATGTTCATGCCGATGAAACTAAGCCTACACCAGCGCAAAGTCTGTCTGATTTAATTACGGCATTTGAAACTATACGAACTTTTTTATATGTACATGAAATTACAGAAAATGACCAGAAATATGTTGTACATCCTGAAAATTTGTTGTTTAATTTAAAAAATGAACGAAAAACTGAATATAAAATTACTCATTTTTAGAATAAATATCCATTTTCTACAACTTTGATTTATTTATTTTACAGTTTGGTCTGTAACAAATTAGTATTTATTAATATACTGTATACATTGCATGTATTAGTAAGTAATGCTTAAACTTTTTTTTTTTTTTTTTTCGTGTTTTGACGTTAAACCACATTCATCGTTTTCCTGCATTTATCGTTTTTTCCACACACACACCTTGAAAAACGATGGATCGAGGTTCTACTGTATTTAAATATTAATAAATTTGTATGTGTTCAAACTGTTCAAAGCAAAAAAGACAGTATTTATATGAAACATTTAATTATAGACTTTTTTCCATAATTGTATTAAAATATGTATTACTTTCCTTTCTCTTCAGTTTGTAGAATTTTTTTGTTGTTGGATTCGTATTGATTTTAAGCAGAAAATTCGTGTTTTGGTTGGTATAAACTGATCCATGTTAAACGTTAATGTTTTTGAGTTACCAGACGTAACTTGACGTCTCTTGCTACTTCAAAGAGTATGTTAAGTTATACACAACTGTAACAAATACTTCTTTATTATAGGGGCTATGACATAACTCAGTCATGACCGAGTTAAGATTAAGAAAGTGTGATTTCTTGGCAAATATTATAAACTGTCGTGAAAGTGAAATTGCGACCAATAAAAAATGTCTAACTATATATGGCTTATTTCTTATTATATATATATATATATATATATATATATTGTATTAATTGTTATGTTTTATTTATGCATAAATTAAACTAATAGTTTTTTAATGTGTATATTAAATGGTATCAATATAAAACAAATAATTGTTTGTGCGTTTGATACATTGATAACTATTTTATAAAGATATTTCAATCTGTGAATGTTTTTAAAATGTAAATAAAGGTTGCCACAAAGTGATTTTGAAAATGTTGATAAATTGCCAAATAATTTTTGCAGTTGTAATTATTTATGAGTACAAAAACAACGAAGATAATGTGTCAAATGATTTCTGCCAAAATATGCCAACTGACTGTGAATCTGCAGTAACAAAATATTTTAAGCACTAAAAAGTAGAAAATATAAATAAATAAAAAATGTATTTAAAAATATTACTTTTTTATCATTTCAAATTTTCAAATAGTTTAATATTAATATAATTATGATTACACATTGAGTAAACAGTTTAGAAGAAGTGTAGTTATAATTGTTTATGAGTACAAAAACAATGAAGATAATGTGTCAAATCATTTCTTCGAAAATATGCCAACTGACTGTGAATCTGCAACAACAAAATATTTAAACACTAAAAAGTAGAAAAGATAAAAAAAATAATGTATTTAAAAATTTATATGCCTACTCTTTTTATCATTTAAAATTTTCAAATGGTTTAATAAATATAATTATGATTACACATCAAGAAAACCGTGTAGAAGTCTATTTTTAAGGACCATTTCATGTTTTTTATCCAAGTGTCAATCAAAAGGATGAATTTTCAATAATCGGGCCCATGCCAAATTAACGTGTTGTAATGAAAAATTTTTTTAACTACATAAACTTGCAGTTTTGAAAGGTGTGATTTTTAAAGATAAACGTTGAATGCTTATGAGTTGTTTTTTAAATTGTTGTTATTTTTTTTCACCCCTCCCTTTTTTTCCCCTCTTCTCCCTCATGTCTGTGGAAACATAAATAATTTCGAAATTGGAAACTCCCCCCCCCCCCCCCAATTGTGAAAATTTGGCTTTTTTTTCCTCCTCAGGTTTCAAAGAATAAAAATTATATAAAATTGTATTTTTTTTTTTTTTTTTTTTTTTTTTTTTTGCTTGGTTTTATGCACCTTGGACCTGAAATAAAACAGATGTTGTAAAATTATCTGTGTGACTGAAAATAAAGCCAAAATGGTAAATTTTATCTTCAATCTGCGTGCAGTCTGTCTCAAATCGAAAGGTCTGTGTGACATAAAATAACGATGGTGGTGTAAACTTTTTACAAATTTTACAGCAGTTCATTGAAATTTAATTTTTTTTTTTTTTTTTGGGGGGGGGGGGGCGAAATTGTTTTCAGAAAAAAAGTGTCATCTTTTTTCTGAAAACTTTTATCTCTTAACTTCGGTGTAGCTCAAAGAATATATTATAATTACATATGTAAAAGGCTGATGGGCCCGCAAAATATTCTGCTATTTCCAAAAAGAAAAACATGATTGGGTGATCCATTTAAACTGTATTTTACATGTCATGCTAAAAATGTTGTATATGCAACTGACAATATTGCCATCAGTTTTAATAGTTGTTGTCCCGGTAGCAGAATGTTCGAAACAGGAGACGAGCTTCGCAGATTTTCTTTTCTGTTTTGCAGATTCTTCTTTGTCAGACCTTTATTTTGCTTCATAGTATTATGTTTAGCTCTTTCTTTATTACTTAATACAAAAAGTTAATATTGTTATTAATAAAATATTTTAAAATGTCTAAAAACGTTACATGTAAGTGATTGTTTGATTAATTAACGCTTCAATTGTAAAAATATTTTACCTGCAGATTATTTTTTGTCCCCGAAGTATCTGTCACAGGCACATGGAGAATTTTCTGCTACTGGGGTTGTTGTATAATAAAAAATATCTGTTATACTACAAACTATGAATAATAACTGGTTAAATTCAGTTTTTGTGGTACTTTATTCTTTTTATGGGGGGGAGGATGAAATTGACCTACTTTTTCGGCTCAATGAATGGTATCCTGCCTTTAAAGAAAATTATAGAGGATTCCATGAAATCATAAAACCACCTTTTCTTCATAGCAAAAAGCTGGTTTTTGTTGTTGGAAATAAGATTTTGGGTGAAATCTGTAGGGTATACTTGATAAGTACCAGGTTTCAATCTGAAGAAAATCTCCAAAATTGGCCCTTTGTAAAATGGTTATTTAAACACTGAAACTGTTTATAGAAACAAAGTGTAATTTTGTATATGAAGTCTTAATTTTTTTTTCTTTGCAAATTTGCCGGTTCCTATTTGGAAAGTTTTATGTTTGTTAATTTTAACTTGTATATAGAAAAATTAACTGAAATAACAGTAGACATTAAAGGTCTGCACAGACTAAAATTTTCAGGTTTGGCCTTAACAAATTCTATCTTGGCTTAAAATTTTTACAATTTTGCTGTTATTTCAAATTGTGCAGACCCAAAAAATCCAAGATTAAAAAAAAAAAAAAATACTAAGCTGGGGCCAAAATCCCAAATTCACCTTCAGTTTCTTTTTTGAATAAGTATTCAATCCTTTTCAAAAGATATTTTTTCTTTCTTAAAAATTTCAAAATGGACTTTTTTGAATGACCCCATATATCTCTCATTGAAATAAAATACAAGGGTACTAAATAAAGCTTACTGAAATAAACCACAGTTTTATATGTATATACACAACACATGATTATGCACAAAAATTTACTATTTTTTTCTCTTTTTGTCTAGCTTTGTGAACTGCATTTTACATCTGATGACATTCATGATATCCCCTCTCTACACTGCAGAAAATGAAATATTGTCAGCAGTTTTGTTAGCTACATTTAAGAAAAGATGGCATTCCGTCCTGATAATTTGGCTAGAACACTTCTAAAACAAGATACTTCATGTAATTACCCAGATGACTGACTTCAAATGGAAAATACAGATCAACCTTCCCTTGCGATTTTTTTTTCCGAAGTTATTTTAAATGCATTAGTTTTTGTTTGTTCCTGTTGGAACATTAATTATAAACAGTGTAATTGATGCACTTATATATTTAAACTTACCTTGAATTTCTTTTGATGTGTATGTTATATTATGTGTTATTTAAAAATAAATAAATCTTAAATTTATATCAGAGTTAATTAAAGTTTGCTTTTAAAATTATTAGCTATATTTGAGGACATGAGTTTCAAAATTCGCCTTATCCAGAAAATCAAATTTTCAGAAATCGTGAAAAACCTCTGATCACGTCCATTGGTCTTCATTCTAAACCAAGATTTTACAATGCCAGAAATACACAGTAAAGCTAGTGTTTTGCAGATTGTATTGTTTTCTCAATTCATGTCCACCAGTACCAGTACAATAGAATGACAGAGAAAACTCGATTTTTTAACTTTTAGATAAGACAAGTTTTGAAACTGACGTCCTCATTTAATTCTTATGCATGAATATTCAATAAATATTTTATTACTTCTACATTTTTATGGGATGTACACAGCCACGTTTGAATCATTCTGTGACAATAAATTGCTTCAGAAACTTATTTAACTTAGAAGATTTGTGTTTAGATTTCTATGAAGAGTTACGGGAAGAAGCAACAATTTTTTTTTTCTGCCATTGTTTAACCTTAATAAAACTTTCAAATAGTACATTTATATGAAATGAGCAAGTTAATTGAACAGAATTTAAGTACTTTTTGTGTACTCTAATTTCAGATGTACATAGTTTGCAGCCGATCCAATAAATTTTACATCAAGAAAGTTTCTTTAAATATGTTGCATACTATGTAGAAAATAGAAATAAGATAAATCTTATTTATTAACATTTCTGGATCTAAACATGTTTGTTTGATCAGCAGAGTATGCACTAGAAATTGGGGTATTTTATTAATGTAGTAATTAAAAAATGCAGATAGTATATGTAGATTCTTAAAACAACACTTCAAGTTTAGAAACAATAAGATAAAATAGCTAACATTAATGTGACATAGCTGCCAACTCTTCCGCTTTTTCAGACCACAAAAATTTAATAGAAATCTTTGCCTTATTTAATCGGCAGATTACGGCGATTTAAAAAGGTAAAATTTACTATAAAATTTTTGTGGTCTGAAAAAGCGCAAGATGTTGGCAGCTATGATGTGATGTTTTATGTAGGCATAGAGATATAAAACTGAAAAAAAAAATGAATTAAGATAATGTATTTTTTCAGTCATCTGCCCTAATATCTAAACAGCATAGCTGCCAACTTGTACGGATTTTTCATACCACTAAAATGTAACAGAAAATTTTAGTTAATTTAATCACCGCAATTCAAGCAATTTTAACGTTTAAATAAATAAAAAAATTCTATAAAATTTTAGTGGTAAGAAAAATACGTACAAGTTGGCAGCTATGAAACAGAAACTAACAGGAGATGGATGTTGCTATCAAACAACAAAAAGTACATTCAAACCTCATTAACATGTACAGAATTAACCTGGTATACTTTTAATATGAATTGTTCCTACAATGCCTGTCAAAATTAATACAACGATTTTGTTACTAATAATATAAACTATTGATGATAACATGAGGGAAAAACTTTTAATTTGCCTTGAAATTTATGTTAACGAGGTTTGACTGTATAACTACTACAGTAGTATTTTAAATTTTGTTTCAGTCATGAAATTTATGGATTAATAAACAAAAACAGTTAAACATTTTAAATAATATCACGAGCATTAAAGCCTTTCCTTATTCCACGTTGTGTGGATTTGTTCGCATTCAACTATTGTGACCTATGCATCTGGATGCGTAAGTTTAGGTGTTGAAAATTTTTTTCCTACACTTCCAGAGAATGTTGATCCTGTGCTAATGAAGCCCAATTCCATAATGAATATAAATTTATGTAAATTTTTTGAATGAAAAAAATCATCGCAGCAGTGTTTTGGGAAAAAAATTATCAGAAAGGCTCAAAAAGTTATTTTCAAATAAATTGGACAATTAGATTGATCAATAATTATTAAAATATTAATTAAAATAGTTTTTCTATCTATTTTTCTTAAATCATATTAAAGATACAAATATTTCAGAGGGGGAAAGACCTACTTTACAGAAGTTTTCACAGACAATACAGTCTTGAAGTATCAGCGTGACATAAGATTTTTCCTTAAACATCTAGGTAGTACCAATAGAAAAGAAATTAACCGTAGACGTGAAAGTTGTGAATATTAACCCCTTGAGAGGCGATGGGATATATTTTATCTCACCTAAGTTTAATCAAGATTTGCACCGGAAACTTTTAAATAAATTTTATTTTTGTAACTTTGATGGAAAAAACTTGTAAAATTGCTTTTCCTTATTTTGAAACAAAAATTTTCAAAGATCCGGTGTGAATTTAACATTACAGGAACACAATCACTTTCTCAAGGGGTTAAATGAATTGGATTTGAATTAAAAATGGGACTTGCAAAGCTGAACCTAATTCATACATTTGTTTTAGAAATATAATCTGTTATTACGGTGTGCTTTATTTTAGAGTTTTATTTTTTATACTTTACAGATATGAATTATGAAATATTTAAGAAAAAAAATATAAGCATACTTATTACCACCTTCCCACGTAATGAAAGAAGAAAAAAACTTTAAACCAGAAATTTTATTTAATGAAATAAAGTATATTTCAAATCTCTACCACATAGAGGCAAGACACATTTAATTAAATAAATTTTCTGGTTCAAAGTATTTATTTTTGGGAAAAACGGCTTATTGGCAAATATGGGTATGTGTTTGGGACAGTTTGTGTGATAAAAAATGGTCTTTATTTAAACGAGGAGGGTGTGAGGGCCTTTTTCTTTTGTATGCCTCTTGTCAAGGATCTCCGAACAGACCTAAATTGTATACCTAATTAGACACCTGAATCCCACCTTAACCCTCCCCCCCTCCAAAAAATGCTTATTTAAAAATATGCACTCTTGTGAGTTATGAGTGTTTATACAATAGTATAACTTACTGAATTATTCATATGTACCTTGGTAGAAAAAAGGCCCAATGCATTTTTCATCTCTTAAAGTCGAATAAAATGAAAGAAATAACCTTTCACATTTTAAAATGAAAAATTTAAAGGGCAAAAACTTATCAAAGCAGAACAATAATTTAGAATTAACAAAATTCTTTTAAAATATTTCTATCAAACAAAATGATAAACAATAACAGTGATAATTGTTAGTCCAATATTAATACTTAAAAAATCCCTTTTTTAAGTATTAATATTGGAAAATCCCTTTTTTAGAGCCTTTTTTTTTTTTAATAAATCAGTTTGAGTTCAGCAAGCAAACTTTATTTAAAATAAAAGGCTCTAGGAAGAGGATAAATAATAGAATTTAATAGGATTATTTAAATGAAGGAGTAGTATTTGTTCAGAAATAAACTAAGAAAATATGGAACTTTAATTCAGCCCCCCTCCCCCCTCAAAAAATAAAACAAAATTTGGATATTTTTGTTTAAATATTTTGTTTCAAATGATTGTAGTAAAGCTAATAGAAATTAAAAGTGAGCATATTTAAATTTCTAACTCCTAAAATTTTAATGTATGTATATTTCGCAAAATCTGAAAATGAATATTCTGAAATCGCTTTCATTTATACACCCACCCAACCAATCTATAATTCATCGCTTTCTCATCAAAATTTGCTTGATAACTCATCTAAAAGTCATCGGACATTTATCGTCATGAAATCGTACTCCTCGGTGATTCATCATATTTTTTTCTAAAATTCATCAGTTTGCGATCATCCATTGATCTAAGGCCAATGAGACATTTCTGAGTAATTGCCGATGAAAATCATCCCTGTCCGATGAGAATACGATAATCGGCCACTTATCGTGTAATCGGATTTCGATGAGAGGCCATTCAAGGGCCAGACACAATTTGCTACTAGGGTCAATCACTGTCACAAATTTCAATGAAATTGGGTTTGTTTATAGCTTATTTTAAGACGTAATCACCTTTAATTTTCTTGATCCTAAGTAAAATATTTTTTAAGATAAAAAATATCAAAATTTTGAAATTTTTTTTTAAATTTTCTTAATGACAGTTCGATATTCAAAGACTGCATTAAAAAAAAAAAAAGTCATTTCAATATAAAATCACTAAATAGGTTTCAAATAATGTATATGTGACAAATAATGTAGGCATATTATTATTTCTTGTTTTTTATCGTGTTTAAACACTAAGAGTGTCTTTTATCTTGTGAATTTTTAAAATCAAGAATTTGTCAAAAATAATGTGTTAATCAAAAATTTATTATTAACCGAAGGCAGTGTGTTATTGCTTTTTTTAATTGTACATAAAAATATGTTTTAAATGGTTATGAAATAAAAATAGTGAAAATATGAGAAAAAATTATCAAAGTTTTGGAAAAATGCCACGAGTTGCCATTAATGATTGTTCAATTTTCAAAGGCCCCATTTTATATATAAAATCATATTTCAATAACTAATAAAGAAATCATCTTCGAATAATTTAAGCAAGGTAAATAAAGTATGTAGATTATGAAAAAAATATTGCTGTAATGTTAAAAAATATTTAAATGTGTCTAAAAAATTGTATAATCTTTGAAATCAAAAATATTTTACAAAAAATAATAAATTATTAAAAAATCTTTATCAATCAGAGGCGGAGTTTCTATGACTAATTTTTAATTTTAAATTGTGCATAATACTACATTATAACTGGATCTGAAATAAAAATAGTGGGATTTTGATTGGTTTTAGTAGTATTTAAATCATATTTAAAATTATCAATATTTTCAGATGTAAAATCTATCCAATGTATCATCCCTGGAAATATTTTTATTTATACATTCATTTTATTTTTCAAATTATACTTATGTTCGTTTCTTAAAGAAAAAATTAAACAATATTGTTTTTTAGTAAAACTTCTAGGGCGAAGAGCAATTATCCCTTTCCAAAAAAGAGAAAAATCACTAGCTCTTCACCGCCCAATAGAAATTTTCAAAATGACAGTCCTAATCTTTAAACTGATATTTGGCTGTTAATATTGAAAATTTAGCATTGAGCTGCTAATATTGAAAAAAATACCAAATTTCACTCTTTTGAAGAAAATTTTGACGTATTGTGCTTTAAATATATGCAAAAAATGCATAATCCATTATATTTATATCTTTCAAATAACTATATCTAAAAAATTATTTAAAGCTTAATGAGTTGCACTTTTGTAACTTTATTCAGTTTCTAATGATATGTACCATAATTTCGGGTGTATAACCCGCACATCAAGCAATTCAGTTTGGACCCAGAAATTTTATTCAGTATTTGAAGACCAATATTTACTGTGATCTAAAAAGTTACATTTTATTTTTAAAAATTTCTGGGTCGAAACACGATTGTTTGATCCGCGGGCTATACACCGGAAATTACGGTAATTTGATTTATTTCATCACAATATTGCTGAAAGATGGATTTTCAACATATATATGTGTGTATATATATCCCTATTCTCAAACAAATTATTTGAAAATTATTCATTTATGTTTAATGAAGCATATATATATTGTTTATACACTTATAGAAAATACATATAGTAAATTTTATGATATTATGTCAATAATGTCTAAAAGTAAAGAACTTATCTAATAGTATTTAACGAAAAACTTAACATCTGGTGTAATGACAACAAAATTTTATAATTGTTTTACTTAATTTGGATGAATGAAAAAAGCTTACATGTTTATATTTTATTGAAGTACAGGTGAAAATGTCACAAAGACATTCCTATCTCAACAACCACTGAGTATGTCACATTCACACTATAGATGATTATTTTTGTCTTTTTGATCTTTCGGGTTTGCTTTCAGATGGTAATGAATTAATTAGTTTTGTTAGAAGTGTCATTGCAGTCAGCATATTAGGTTCACTATTTTTTTTTAATAATTTGTTTTGATTGGCTCGATGAACAACAACATTTAAAGGGACCATTTCATGAATTTTCAATTAAAAGCTGATTTATAAATTCATTATGTTGTTTAGTTATTATTATCGTCTTAAGATAATAGGTTGATATTAAGATTTTTAAATGCAGTTTATTTATTATTTGAACAGTTGAAAATATTTTTAAATAAGAGTGGGCTGTTGAGCAATGTAATGTTGGTAAAGGAACTGGAACTATTTAATTTAATTTTTGTTGCTGTAAATAATATTTGTTATTTTATTATTGTATGTATTATATTTAAGCAAGAGTAGCAATACATGATATCGTAGTCATTATAGTACATCTTAGCATGAAAAGCTTCAATATTTATCATTAAACATTCACAGTTTATGAAAATTTTGTAAAAATTGCTCATATTTTCACTATTTTTATTTTATAACTATTGAAAAGATATTTTTACGTACAATTAAAAAAAGTAATAACAGCCTGCCTTCGGTTAATAATAAATTTTTGATTAACACATTATTTTTCACAAAATTCTTGATTTTAAGAATTCACAAGATTAAACACACTCTTAGCATTTAAACATGACAAACAACAATAAATAATAATCTGCCTGCATTATTTGTCACATATACATTATTTGAAACTTATTTAGTGATTTTATATTGAAATGACTTTTTTTTATGCAGTCTTTGAATATAGATCTGTCATTAAAAACATTTTGAAAAAAATTTCAAAATTTAGATATTTTTTTTATCTTAAAAAATATTTTACTTGTAATCACCTTTAATTTCCTTGATCCTGTCTTAAAATGAGCTATAAACATACCCAGTTTCATTGAAATTTGTGACAGTGAATTAAATGTCTTAGGCGAACTGACATGGAATGACTCTGCTTGATTTGATTTGAAATACGCCTCAAAATATTTTTAAATAGTAAATACTACTAAAAACACACAAAATCCCACTATTTTTATTTCAGAATCAGGTAAAGAACACCTTTAAGTATATCCCCCACGAAGAATAAATTTAATAAAAATACCGCCTTTTGTTGATAATGCTATTTTAGTTAATGCATTATTTTTCATAAAAAAATCACGACTTCAAAGATTAAACATTTTTTTAGACACACTTAAAATGTTATAAGGGTAACAGTATTGTTGTTTCATAAACTGCGTACCCTATATATTATGTATAAATTATTTGAAGATGATTTGTAGAATAGATATTAAAATATGATCATATTTATGTCATGCTACATTTGAAAATCGAGCAGTCAAGAATGCCAACTGACGGCAGTTTTTCAAACTTTTGACAATTTTTTTCTCAGAAACTATTTGACCAAGAAGTAAAAAAAAAAAATACTGTGAATCATATCTTAATAAAAGGAACAAACACACGCAGTTTCATCAAAATCTGTGATGGTGGGTTACATGCCTGCCTGAACTGACATGGAATGACCCTCATGATAATTCTTTGAGGGATATATAATTTTTGCGTCTTCGAAATTAACTTGTATATTTTGCTTCTAGTTAAGTCTTGATAGGGCTGCTGTAGGTCGTTTATACTTTAAATCTCTCGAATGTTCTTTAATACGAACATTAAGTTTACGCGAAGTCATGCCTATGTATTCGAGATAAAAATTCTGAAAACAGAAGGTATTTATTAAGTAAATTTTAAGTAAAGATTGATTTGATTAAGTAAATTTTAAAATAAAGTGTCACAAATAATTTTGAAAAAATAATAAAATGGGATATTTGAAAATTTTTATCGGTAGAATAACACGTAGGCTCAAAGAGAAAGGTTTGGGGCACTCACACATTTGGCTCCCATGATGGCTAGGACGCGGTACCGGATTTTCTACAGCCAGGGTCAGCTAGGTGGGGAGGCCTCCCAAATGGCTTAAGCACTCACAAGCCCCACCCAGCGGTTTCCATCTACTACCGCCGTCACCACACACACACACACACAAAAAAAAATAAATAAAAAAAAATAAAAAAAATAATAATAATAAATAAAAGGCCCGAAGGGACCTACAGGAAAGCCAATTGAGAATATTAAGATTAAATACAATATAAGTACAATATATACACGATGGAAAGCCCAATTTTTACTGGGCGTTTATGAGAGAAATTTAGATATTTGTAATTAATAAGATCATGAGATAATAGATAATAGGATTTTTAAACTTGTTGGAGCGGCAAAAGCTCAATTACTCTGCAAAGCTGGGCGTTCTGCAAAAATACAATAAAAGCTACGTATATGTATACTAAATTAGAAAGAGATTCATAATTTTAAAAATAATGTAGAATATAAAAAATAGGTAAAATAGTGAATAATTATGATGAATATTATATAATTATATACACACACAAAAGTTCAAAAGTCTATTGTTCTTGCAACAGTTCAATTATAGTTCAATCGTGTTGTTTGTGGCTAAGAGTTTATTTTGAATTGGTGGTATCTGTCTATTTGTTAAGATACGTTCTCATCATCATCTATAAATGGCAAAACATTTTGAAACAAATAATGGTTGTTTTCTAAAACTTTCACACATTCAATTATCTTTTGACAAAATGATGGATTTGACAAAACCACTGAGAACCACTGAGACAAAGAAATTTTTGGGCATTTTCTTATATGGTAATATGATGTAAGGGTACAGTTAAAGATATAATGCAATGATGTAGCTCGCTGACCGCATACACATAATGGAGAAGGAACCCTGTCAAATTTATAAAGATATGATGAAAATGGGCCGTGGTTAGTGGCAAACAGATAAAGATTTCTATGCAGCAGGATTCTCTTTTCCGAGACTTTTGGGGCTAAAGCGTATGTGTACCGTCCTGTGGTACCATAGTCCCAGCGAGTCTACAGCCAAAGAAATGGTAGTAAAATGATACACATAATGGATCATTTTACCCGGCAACATGACCGTCTATTTTAGGTCATATAACTGGATGGCGCCGAGAAACATAACAAGCTTAGCAAATGTAATTCACAACTAAAAACATACTCTATTAAATAAACCAAGTCATAGTTTTGTACACCAAAGACTGTGTATCTAAATAAATATGAAAGTTAATACTTATCTTATAACAGATGTTATAAATACCCCTTTTTCAAAGAATGCTTTTCAGACGCGTAATACTGCGATTGCTTGAATGCCGCCATTGCTTCTTCTTCACTTGGCACAACTAGTTTATGTGTTACCCTGCAGATAGCGCAACATGTCTGGAAGAAAATCTGTGTGGATCGTTTTACCAGCTAGTATGATTTTAGGCTACCTTCCCCTACAATTAAAATTTATAAAAATTAAAAGTATAAGAAAGATACAAAACAAATTAGCCGAAAAATAAATAAATTAAGTTTCTCGTAAAAATACAGAATCAAAACAAAGCAAAATAACATCCTATTAGTTCATACGCTAGAAAATAAAGGTTGTAGCCAACAACCACCGGAGACATGCCCATGAAAAAGGTATACCTATGAAAAGTCATACTTTTTTTTTAGTTATAAAATAAACAGATTATAAATATGTATATTTTATTTTTTAACAGCACATTTTAAAATAAAAATCGTACAATAAATAAAACTTATATCTTTATTATATATTTTTAAATGCATCTTTTAATAATTAAAAATATATCCTGTTTGCTAATTTAAACTTATAAATATTTTTAACCAAATTACCTTATTTAAATAAAATAACACATGCGAAGATTTTAAAAAATTGACAAAGAATATATAATCAGCAAAAGAATTTTGGCCTCACTGTAAAAAAAAAAAAAAAAAAAAAAAAAAAAAAAAAAAAATCGGAAACGTTTCTCTACCTGGTGGGGCAGCAATGTGGCCCAACGGCTGTGTTATGTTTCCGCATATTTCGGTCATATTTTCGTAACGTTTCCGCATATTTCGTTCAGATATTCGCAAAAGGTATCCGCATACTTCGGTCAGATACTCGGAAACGTATCCGCGTATTTCAGTAGAATATTCAGAAAAGTTTCTGCGTGCTTTTGAAATGTTAATTTATATTTCAGATATGTATGTGTATATTTCAGATATGACTGTGTAATTTCGAATATGTTTGTGTATATTTTGGATATGTTTGTGTATATTTCTTAAATGTTTCTGTATGTTTAGGAAACATTCCTGAATTATGTCATACATTTTTTTTATTTAAGAAAGTAATACGCTTTTTAAAAGAATTAATATTATCCGATGGAATCTTATTGCATAATAATTTTAGATTTACTGTTAAGTATTTGTTGCACATACAAAGTTAAATACCTCTTTCGAAATATATACTCTTGTCCATGAATCTATAATAGGTATGATATATTATATATTTGATTAATTGATTATAATGTAGTTTTAGTATTATTAAAGTACAAATAGCACTGTTTATACGTTTTTTCATCTTTTAGTTTTGAACTTTTGCTCTAATTCACAACTTTTGAAATGATGAAATGCATCGTTTATATGACCGAAGAAATTAATAATTTCACTTCTACTAATGCGTTTTATCCTCATTTAAGAATTACATATTTGTAAAAAGATAATATTGAAAATCTGATTTGTATGTGTATAAATAATTCTTTTTTAAAATGCGGACGCGTGAGCTCTATCCTGTAAATAAATGCTTTATGAAAACGTTTAATTTCACTACATATAAATAGATGGATTCTTTTATACCTTGAAATAATTGATATATTTCATCGTAAAATGGAACATAAGTTCAAAACGAAAAGATGATAAAAACCTATAAACAGTGCTACCTGTTCTTTCACTAACACTAGTATTCAGGGTACGTAAGCTTCAATAACGTTTTACGATAATTTTCGTAAAATAATATTCGCCGTATTTAATGAAAAAAAAATTCTATCTTCAGATACACCAAGCAGCACATTACGAAATTTCTGGTACGAAAACACCTGAGATCCCTTAATGCGTATGAATAATGTTATTATTCGTTAATCAAATATCTAGTCTTATATCTATCATAGATTCATGGACCAGAGTTTATATTTTGAATGAGTTACTTAACTTTCTATATGTAACAAACTATAAACAGTAACTCTAATATTATTATTCAATAAAATTCAATCGAATAAGATTAATTCTTTTTAAAAAGCATATTACTTTCTTAAATAAAATAATATAAAACATAAATGCTTACTTTCTTCAAAATATCCGTTACGTCTCTTCATTACTTTCAACCACAGAACAATAAAAGTCACGTGATCATGACGTTTGTAGAACGTATTGGATATGTGCAGAAAATCCGAATAGTATTCCATTCAAATACTTTACACGAAAATGAGAGTAATATTTACAATTGAATAAGTTACTCCAGAGAATTCATAGTTTACACTACATTTTCGGAAACATTTCCACTGTGGACTGTATCGTTTATGATTTTTTTTAACAATGTATTCGCTTCAAATACTTTACACAGAAATGTGAGTAACGATTCCAATTTATTCAGTAACTCAAGAAAATTAATAGTTTACACTACATTTTTGGAAACATTTACACCATAGACTGTAACGGTTCTGAATTTTTTTACAGTGATACCGCTCCCCGACTCAAACCCAATACACTGCAATTCGGAACCGGTATTACCAGAAATGAAAAACAATTAATGCCATATTTTAATATAATTATGCAACAATAATCGGCAATAATGTCCCTAATATAAATTTTATCCTTTATGACGAAAAATTAATATATTCATTCACATTAAAATATATAGTCTGCTTTTCAATCTGAAAGATCGTTTTTTGAATTATTTTTGAAAATCAGGTAATTTGAATAGTCAATCTCATCAGTGCAGCAATTCAGATCAGCTTCAGTAAAATTGTCTTGCTATGGTAGGCTTTAATGTTACTTAGAATATCAGTAAATACAATTTTAATCGCGGTAATTTCATTCTTTATAATATAAATAATCCCAATTTCACATTTCACTGCTTCAAGCATGTGAAAGAAAGAACAGAGAAATTTAAATTGTTTATTTATAATTGATAATGCTTAACACTTAATGCTTTTTCTTATCCCTCTACATCACCGTGTGATTCAGATTTAAATAGCGACAAAGGGGATTTCCATCTTTGTTCATTCCCCAACGCGCTTTATATTCTGCCTTTTGTTCCCTTTATAAGGTTCTTAGTAGGAGTGATATCCTTGATCTCCTGAAAAGAGAATATTAATCACAAGGGGAAAGTTGTATAAATTCTCGTGTTATACAAATAATTTCGGATTTAAGTGGAGTAAAAAGACGGTGCTTTTACTGAAATAGTATTAATAATTCGCTAAATTATTTTTACGATATCAAAATAAATTGAAACAGTCAGTTTCAGGCAAATATCATATTTATTTTAAAAGTTTTATTTGGAGGGTTGCACAGAACAAAAAAAAGTTTGTTTCTTCTTACGATAATTGGAATTTTAGTTATGGATATTTTATTTCAGCTGCAAACCGGAAGTGCGAATTAAGTATGTTGAAGTTCTTGTTTAACGCCCTCAAGAAAAAAATGCAACTTCTAATATTGAAATTAAAGAAGGTATAACATAAAGATCGAGAGAGATTTAAGATCTTGAGGTGAATATTTCTCAGCGATTTTAAGACATAATTAAAAAAAAAAAAAAAAAAAAAAAAAAAGCTTTGTATAAAACGCGAATTTTAAGGGCAAACACTTACGAAAAACGTTTTATCTCAAAATATATGAATATTTATATATACATACTAGTAGGCTCTGCCCCCTGGGAGCTACGCCCGCCAACAACCGTTCACGCTCCACAGCCTCTAAAAACATAGTAATGTGCACTGTTTAAAAAATATTTCCAAGTTACGGAAAATTGAATGATATTATCACTCTAAATGCTACTATCTTCTGTAATCCGGTTGTCATGCTTTTCCGTTGGAATGGGGCATTTTTCAATTGCCATGGCCTCGTCCATCTCTGTCATAACAAATGACGTCTGTTTTCGGGATTCATATGTCAGATCAATTGCACATTTGAAAATCAGTTTGTATAAATTGTTTAGGTTAAAAATGTCGCTACCTTTCTTAGTTTTATTACGACAATATTCTTTCTTTATAGACCGGGTGGCTGCACAAACCATCACCTCCTCGGGTTGAAGGCTGAAATTTCAGGATTAATTAAAACTCTATTATCATATTAAAATGCATTAAATGCTGGTCTGCTAAGTCATATATTGATGGAAAACACCTGTAAACCGGATTTCTGTGATTTACTGATAGGTTTAACATTGTATTTTCCTCCTCCCAGACCTCTATGCCTTCATACCTTTGGGTGCAGGAAAACACAATGATAAACATACCAATGAACCATTGAAATCGAGTCTGCAGGGGGTTTCTACCAAGATATGACTTCGCAGTTGCATTTTAATATGCTAAACATGTTCTGTCTAATCCTGGAGTTTCAGCCACCAACTCGATGAGATTATAATCTGTGCAGTCGCATCACGGGCTAATAGGTTCGAGTTTAAAAACTCCGTCTGCTTGGGAATATCTTTCAGAACCCCCTTATTAAAATGCATTGTTTTGAAAATTTACTTTTAAATTTTATGTTTTGATCAAGATTTAGATATTTTCAGGAACAAATATAGCTTATTCATGAATTATTTTCTCAATTTTAATACACCATCATGCATATTTCCATGTTATTTTTACAATGTATATTGTTTATATTAATAAAATTATCCTAATTTTTTACATGTATTTATCGAATAGTCATTCGTACAAAATAAATCAAAAATATTTTGCGCGTATAATTTTCTGTATTTATTCTGCATCAAGTAAAGTAATATACAAAAAAATTTTGCTAGTCGCACTATTTTTATATCATGTGACGTCACATTAAAATTATCCGGAATGAAAATTATTTAAAATGTTTCGTTTTAATATATGACGTAATTTTCGTTATTAAATGCATTCCTAATGTAATAATTTATTTATTATAAAGTTTTTTCTCTTTTAAGATTCATGGGTAAATATATATTTAATTTAAAAATGTTTGAGAATTCGACTTTTTAAATATGACATAATATTCACTATTAAAAGTTTTCCGCACATAATAATTTGATTATTTTAGGCACTTTAAATATGATTATATTTAATATTTTTTCTCTTTACTCTGTGAAGAATTTTACATATCACGTAATTATCACTTTAAATGCGTTTTGCGTGTAATAATTTTATTTTAAAATTTTCATCCATTTTTTACATTTAAGCGTAAATATTTTGACGCAATTTTCCCTATTTTCTTCTTTTAACACGTGATCATTTAATTCTTATTTTTAAAATTTCTTTCCGTTTATAATAATTTAACTTTTAATTTTCAATTTGAAAACGACGACAAAAAACGAATCTTATTTTTATTTTTCAAATTTTACTGAAAAACACAATTTGATCACAATATTGTTTCAGTACCGATTGAAATAAAAGATTCAACTTGAAAATGACGAAAAAGAAGAGATCTAATAATCTCTGTAATTTTCATCTGATCTCCTCTTTTTTCCACAAAAATGAAGCAATTTAGTTGCCATCGTTAAAAATGTCATTACGATTAGAAAAAAAAAATTAATATCTCGAAAACTAACTCAAATTTTAAAATTATAATACCAGCTTTGACACCTGTAGATCAATACGGATAATTGGTGCTAATTTCATCGCCAAACATTTCATATTTTAGGAGAAATAGCCGTAAAACATAATCAGTTTTTTCGTAAAATCATTTCATAAGTTAGTTTCACTTGGATTTTACATAAATAGGGTAGATATATATATATATCCTTCTATATATAAAAAAAGTTTTGATTTTAAATTGGACCAATGAAAATCTGCGTAGATATTCCGGGTAGAACTCACCCAATTTAAATGCTTAAGCCAAGGCCTCCTTATAGAAATAACAGTCCTCGCAATCGCTAAGTTTCCTTTGTCCGCTGTATACGTGGTTAGAAGTTAGAAACCACATAGTTTTCCGTGACTAGCGCCATCTAACGTGAGAAGCAGAAATATTTTTTTATTTGTTTTCCATTTGTCTTTTACCATTTTCTTTACAATGTGCTTTGTAGTTTGCAAATGATAGTTGTTAATCTTAAAAATTTCATATGTTCTAGACATTTTATTTAAAAAATTAACTTATTTTACTGTTAAACAAAAAATGTTTACTGCTGTATTCCGTTATGTAAATACATGATGATAATAAGAGTAATAATAATCAGGAAAGAAAATTATTTTACCATGAATTTCTCACTGATATTAGTTATTGAAATAAATGGATAGCGTCTAGATCCGGAAAATGTAAAATATTTCATTTTCTCTTTTATATTTTCAAATATGTGATTTATTTTATTTCTGCTATTTCTGTTCTTTTCACAATTAATTTCACCTTACAGTATTAATTTAACATCGCTCCTTCAATTTGTTTCAATGCACAGTCTCATTTATTTATTTATTGGCCCATCATTTGTTTTATTTTTGAAGGTATGGGGGATCATTTCAGTTTAACATACTTTAGATGAAAGCTTCACTGTTTTTTCATATAAAGTTTGTATGTATTAAGCTATGGAAAGTTTCATAATTGGCTCCACAGCCAATTGCCATATCTTGGCGGGCATAGTTTGGTGCGTAATTAATTTCCTTGTTTTAACTCACATATGTTATGTAAGTTTTCCTAAAATGTATCAAAGTATTTTAGGAAAGTTAAAACACGCATAGATACACATAAAAACAGACTGAAGTCATAAACACT
Organism: Maratus speciosus; assembly: GCA_963932465.1. Lineage (NCBI taxonomy): Eukaryota > Metazoa > Arthropoda > Arachnida > Araneae > Salticidae > Maratus > Maratus speciosus. Next base: position 65,039,700 of record OZ010788.1, read on the forward strand.
TAAAAAATTGGAAAAATAAAGTTTAATAATCACTTAAATTTATACATGTCCCCCAACTTTCCGCAAATGCCGTATTCTTGTCATGCTACGATTTTGGTGTTTGTAAATCTTAATTTGAGTATTCTTCCTTAATCAGACCTAGAGCCAATTGGCGTAAGTGTAGTTTGGCGCAAAATTAATTTTATTTTTAAACCGTATACTTGATACCGCATTATTCCAGCATCGCGTTTTTGCAGTCAACTTTGACTGTGGAACAGATTACAGAACATTAGCTAATACTACATTATATAATAATAAATCGGTATTTTTCAAGTATAGGGACCTTGGCGAGAGAAGAAAATTTGGCAACGTAATTTCTGGAAGCATACTCACTGTTTCACATAATGAAGCAATATTTTCCAATATTTGTACAATTTGTTTAATATAAAAAAGGCATTTATCTATTTTATATACAAATATAAACAAATCGTATATAAAAAACAATAATAATATCTAGAAACTAAATTTATACATGTAAATTCGGCACAGATGTCATATTGGCGCGAATTTTTTTCTGGAGCCAATGTCATATGCGCACCGAATACTTAACTGGCACCAAAGTGTCGTTATTTTGCTTGATATGGTTATCCGGATATAGATGATATGGTAACGAGGTTTTCGCAAAATTGGCGTCGGAAAACAATCGTGCCAATATGGGGCCGTATATGACATCTAGGAACAGATGTTATATATTCCCATAGCCGCCATCTTGGATTTTTTGGCAACCCCTTTTTCGCCAAGTAATTGTGGCCAAGCAGATCTATGCGCATGTCAGGCTTAACGGGGTTGCCAGAACATGTTACTTGTCGGGGTTGCCTTATCGATAAATGCCAACAAAATATCGCCGAGAAATCCAAGATGGCGGCCGCGGGAATATATAACATCTAAGCCAACATCTGTGCCGTAAATTCTTATAAAACAAGCTGACAGTTAATAATTTTTTTTTTCATAACTGTTTATATCAATCGGCAACAAATCGCTCTTTCCAAAGTCCAAATTGTGCCAAGATTTAAAAAAAAATAACCCGCAAAGTCCTATATACTGAAAATGGTACTTGTTAGTTATCCCGTCGACCAAATTACTGTCGCCAATTTGTAAGATTAAATGCCAGTAATAGTTTGCCATAAATTAATTAATTTTAAGATTAAATGCCAATAATGGCCAATAAAACCAATATTTCGACGTTTTATTTGTATTTTTATTAGTGTTATACTAATTTATTTGTTTTTTCGTTACTTAAAATAAAAAATTGTGTCAATTTGTAGAACTTGGTGAGTAGTTTGGCGATTTATATAATTTGGCGAAACTGGTCGACGGGATAATTAACAAGTACCCTGAAAAAATATCAATAAATCTTATATTTAAATTTTCATTTTTGATATGTTTCATTTTTTAAAGCCAGAACATAATTGTGCGAAATATTTTTTTTTGCGCCTTTATGTTACTGGAATTCGAAAAATATTTTATACAATTTTGCCAATAACACAACATTTTCAATTTTTTACTATGCATTTGTTTATGGAGTATACACCAGTATAGACCAGGAGTATACACCAGGTGGCGTAACTTACGGGACAAAGTCAGCTAATAAGTTGGCAATTATCGGGGACATTTTCACCCATAGACTTTCTCCGGATCGTCAAGTCATTTTTATGATAAGGGAGTCTTGGCTTAAGCATGGCCATAGCCTACTGTGATATATAACGGCCCGCGCATTTCGCCGAAAAAGTGAAGTCGGATCCATCTTCAAACCCTGAACCAGAACTTCGCAACTTGCTCTTTGTTTACATTTATACCCTGCCCAGATAGAAGCTTGTTTCTCATCGTCGAGGTTTCAGAATCATTGATCGTATTTTCATGTAATAAATTAAATATTTATATTCTTCAATTTCCTTCGATTTAAAAGTCTATTTTACACAAATTGTAGCATTTTAGTGTTACACATACTTTTAAGATTAGCAAAATTATTTATTGTTTACCTTGATCGTTTGGTTCATTCATGAAAAATGCCGGTTTTGTTATTCTTTTTTGAATGTCCCGTATTTATATAAAAATAGCTTGGTTTCATATACACGTTTTAAAATTAAAATTTGATTTTTATCAAACTACAGTTCTCATAACTGACTTGAAGCAACTATTTTTGATTAATTTACTGTTACCGGTAAAATATTTGTTTTTAATATCGCCCAAACCAAGAAGAAGAAGAAGAAGAAGCAAAAAGGCCGATCTTCCTTAAACATTAAATATTATTATTTTTAATCAGAGAAAGAAATGGTGATCACGGATTTAAATATCGTTGCAATATTCTATGTTATCCAAGTAATTTTGATTAAATCATGTAAGGGTATTTGTTACTTAATAAATTACATTTATTATTTATTACAAGGAATTTTATGAGTATTTTAATATATTAAAAAAAAATTTCCATCAGTTTTATTGTTTCAGCAGTGAAAATAGTAAATAAATGGTACTTAGTTATCCCGTCGACCAAAACTATATCGCCAAACTATAAGATTAAATGCCAATAATGCTTGATCGTAAATGTCACATTCACTTGACTGTAAGCAAGTTACACGTGTTTATGTCATCAAGTGATTTTTATTTCGACGTTTTATTTGTATATTTATTAATATTATACTAATTTATTTGTTCTTTCGTTATTTAAAATAAAAATTATGTCAATTTGTAAAATTTGACGAGTGTTTTAGCGATTTATATAATTTGGCGAAATTGGTCGGCGGGATAACTAAGTTGTACCAAATAAATTTGTGACATTCATGTTTTAGACTAAGCATGTGTTTTTTTATTTATTTATTTTTATGTGTGTTGGTTTAAGAGTTTTAAAGAGAAACACATTATATTAGTCACTTAAATAAATAGAACTTTACATTTACATTGATATGGACAGTTTATAATAACCCTTAAGAGCTGTATTCGAATTAGCTGTCATTTCTAAGCTTGATTGGAATGTCAGCAGAATTGTAAACGTAACCATGACGACATGACGTAATTTTGGTGTTTGTTTACATATCTACCCTTCCCAGGTTGTTTCAGTTACGGTCAGAGTCAAATTTCAATTTTGGGCAGGGTATCAGAGTCCTCTGGCGAGCGACTTCATACATTAAACGCAACTCAGTCTGCCTGTAGTAGTATCTAAGTATGCCTTGAGCATGGCCTTTCTTCGTTAATATTAAAAAAACTGTCGTATACAAAAATATGGAAATCGGTGGTATTATAAAGAAAGATTTGATAAACACGCTGATGCAGACAGTTTTCAAATCGAACAATTACTTTCAGAGATATTTAATGCTAAAGTTGGACAAAATCGTTCCATTAAAAAGTTTTATTGGAGCAAAAACTATACATGAGAATTTAGTTATTTTTAGATCATTTTATAGGTTATAATTTCCCGGTGTGCAGATTGCATTTTTTTTTAATTTGACTATTTTTTGATGTTTTATTTCTATTTTAAATTCAAATTTTCAGTATTTTGAGAGATATTTTTTACAAATTTAAAAAATGTTATTAATTTAAACTGTTGCCAACTGTATAAACAGCGCAAACAATAATGTTTACGTCAAATTAAAAATTTATTTACACGGAACTATTGTAAACAGAAAAAAAATAAAAATTAGAATTAAATGATTACATGTTAAAAGCAGGAAAATTGCGTCATAAGAACCATATTTACACTAGAATTTTAAAAGAGAAACAAAATGTTAAAATAAAAAAAAATCATTACTATGCGTTAAAATCTGTAAATGGAGGAAACTACGTCATATTTCAAATGGCCAAAAAATATGGCAAAACAATTTAAATTAAAAAATATATCTGCGCGAGACATTTACTTGATATTTTGAGATAATATTTTCAACTATTATCGTGAATTCGAAGACAGCGCAAATAATATTTCCTTCTAACAACAAAAGTATTTTCACGTGAATATTAATAAGAGAAATAAAACTTTGGTGTAAATTACGTCAGATTTAAAACGATACATTTAAAATGAATTATTTAAAAGAACTATCTTATAGCGCTGTTAAAAAATACCGAGAGACAATGACACTGTTTACTTAATTCATTTTACATTAGCTTATTTTCGAATGTTTAACTAATTTTTTTAATTAAATACGAAAACAGCCACTGTATCTTTTAACAGCAGCAGATATGGTCTTAAAAATCCCCAATCCAAGAAAAACGAATGGAAGCCCGTTTACAGACAGATCGCTACTGTTTTTAACACTTTCCAACAAAGTTGAAAAGTGTTTATGACTTCGGTTTGTCTGCCCGTCTGTCCGCCCTCTAACTCCCGTAAATATACTCGTATCGTTCTGAAATTTTTGTATGTTAGTAACCTCTACCATAGCACGAACCCTATTTCAAATGAAGTTTATAGCACGTTTGTTCATTTACAGGGACAGTCAAAAGTTTTCCGTTACATTACGGCCTATGGGAAAAAATCGTTTAAAATGATTTTTAATTACGTTACATGCTTTCAAACATATTAAAATTGACATTCATTTATCAAGTGTACTAAAATATGAACCTACTGAACCTAAAGTCTTGAAATTTGGGGTAAAAATTCTTCGTATGACATAGAGTGCCGCTAAGAAAGGATTTTCTAAAACTCCACCCCTAAGGGGGGTAAAAAAGCGAGCGAAAAAAAAATCTTCCTTAAAAGATCTTCCTTAAAAATCTGATTTTATAGCTATTTTTGAACTGATAACATATTTTGGTGTATTTTTGTATGCTGAATCGAATGGTACTAACTAAATTCTTTTAAGCCCAATAGTTCGCGAGATATTTTACATATTTCTAATTTGTCGATGTCTTTGGCGCCAAAACCTCGAAATACCTAACATTATAAGTGATAATTCATCCATATTCATTCATCTTATACATCCGTTACTGTAGCAACGGAAGAAATTCAAATTAAATCTTTTTGTTATATCTTTTGGTTAAAGAATTGAACCGGCTATATGAGTTTGAAAAAAAAAATAAATAAATACAAACGCCTTGAAAAAAAGAAAAAAAATATATTGAATTTATTTGAAATACAAGGATCCACTTAGAAGCGATCCACTTAGAAATTAACATTATAAAACGAAAATATTTAAAAAATGAAAGCCATGTTTGTACCACTTTAAAAATTTGGTGGTACTTACATCCGGGCCATGTCAGATACAACTTCGCCAAGCATGGCAATTACATTAATTACAGCAACCCCTATTTTTTGTCTATTTGATAGTTTATTCAGTATAGTTTTAAATTAATTTTATTATTATAATTTTGATTTATTATAGTTTAAAGTATGTAGTTTTATGTTATATATTTTATTTATTTATTTACTTAAAACAATTTGCCATTTTAAACAAGGTTATGCATTTAAGAATGTTAAATTACTTTTTTGAACGTAATTGGCAAACGATAAACAAGATTGGCAATTGTCAACCATTTTTGGCGATCTATCTCATGCTTCGAATAATGCGTATTACTTTTTTTAATGGAAGAAATTGGAATTGAAATAATACATCGCGATTTATCACTTGCTCCTGGATAAGAAGAAAAAATGGGTACTTTTATGTCAGCCGTATCCGTATGTAAATATCGCCATTAGCATTTTTAAAATTGCCAATAGCAGTAGTTACATTTCGCGTATGTACCGGGTGTCCCAAAAAGGACTGACTGATTTTAAAATTCAATAACTTGCAAACGGTGACAGATATTAAAAAAATTCTTGCAGGAGGGTTATGCATAAGGTCAAAAGTTTTATTACAGTGATTTTCAATTTTAGTTCGATTTACAAACAATAGATGGCGCTGTAAGCAACAGTCGCTAAATACAGGCTCGATTTTTGGTACTTCGTGGCCCGGATAATACATTTCCATCTCCTTTTTCTGCATGGAACAAGATAAAGGACCAAAAATCGAGCCTGTATTTAGCGACTATTGCTTACAGCGCCATCTATTGTTTGTAAATCGAACTAAAATTGAAAATCACTGTAATAAAACTTTTGACCTTATGCATAACCCTCCTGCAAGAATTTTTTTAATATCTGCCACCGTTTGCAAGTTATTGAATTTTAAAATCAGTCAGTCCTTTTTGGGACACCCGGTAAATTAAAAACAATTCATTGTTTTAAGTTATGGCATTATTTCCTATTGTTTTACTTTTCATCTTTTTCAATGACATTAGTGTAAAGCATGTATTATAAATGAAATGAGTGAAATTTTTTTATTTTGAATGAAAATAATAAAAGAAAAATCAAGATATGGAAACAATCTTTGTTGATTTATTACTTGCGCCCAGCTAACATAAAAGTATCACAAAAGCCATATATTCACCTTTCTTTGGGTAGTTGTTCATGGAATTTCTGGTTAATCTTCCGTAATCGGATACTTCTTCAATCGGTGGTATTAATTACAATGTTGAAAGAATCATTTATGTATGAAGCGAAAACTTCATGATAAATTATATTACAGAAAATCGTATCGTCATCATCTACTACATATTTAAAACGGAAATTTGCATTTTATTCCTATTCTTTATAATATTTTGATAGGATATGCCACTATTAGTTATGTAATGTTTTTGGAATGGTTTTTATGTATACACACAGTGTTCTACGTTGCTTAGTTTTAGTTATAGAGCTATTGGAAAAGCTATACAGAAAGCTGAACGCAATTATGAAAGATACATCTATTGTAATTATATAAAATGCAAATTTGCTTTTCCTTCCACCCGTTTATAATTTGAGTTTTGCTGGATGTATTTTGATGGGACTTACACTGTTAGTTAGATTATTTTTTTGTGGATGGTTGGTACTTTTTGCACGGATGGTACTTCTCTGTAGCGAAGTTTTCTTATGGGTTATTGTTTTTCTGAAGCACAAACTTGGCAACAAATCATATTTCAGAAAAGTAGATTACAAGAGAAAGTTCCAAAACTAGGTGAACCCGAATGTGAAAGATTACCTTTTATTGAAAGTTCTACTGAACGTATTTTGATTGGAGTTGCACAGTTAGGTAATATTAGGAATTGTTGCAACATTTGAAATGTCATTCTACATTTTTAGTTACGGAACTATGAGGAAAGTCCTCAGTGGTGTAGTTGAAAAAAAAGTGGGATAAAATCTACATGCAGAGGTTATATATTAGAGAGTATATATGTTATAGCTATGGAGTGCAGAGTTTCTAAAAAACACCAGAAGGTCTACGGCGTATAGTCTATGCTACATTCCTAAAAATTATACAATCACGTTAACTTGATTATGAAAGATATATTTAACTATCAACTTCAAATATAAAATAAAAAGGGCAATTTCGGCCCGAACGCTTATAACGTGAGTACTTTTCAATGGATTTTGAGAAGATTTGCATTGTTAGATAAATTTTCAAAAAAGTGTTTCATATAAAACACATCTACATCAACTACGTTGCTCAGTTATAAAATTATTTGCGAAAGTTCTTTAATCAGTGAACCCTATTTTGAAATATTACCATTTTTAAAAGGTTCTACTGAGTTAATTAGCACTGTTGTTAGATATTTTTTCAGGAAAGATTTTAGTATATAACACATATTGTTCTACATTGCTTTGCTATAGAATTATAGCTGAATGTTGTATTATCTGGTGAACACGATTATGAAAAATTAGTCTTATTAGAAGGTTTTACTGAACGGATTTTGATGCGATTTGCATTTTTTAATTTTCAGAGATGATTTTAATATGCTTCATATTGTTCTTCCGTTCTTTTTTATATTGAATTATAAATAATCAACTAAAAGATTTGCTTCATAACAGTCCAAATTTTGTCTGAGACATTAGAAGATATAAAACCTTAATGGCGTTCATATTGTTTTCAGCAACGCGTATGATCATTAGGTATAAATGTATTTGTTGCTGTAAAACACAAGATCAAATACACCGATATATTTCGTTTGATTAAAGTTTCACTCGGAGAAACCGACCAGCGTAGCGGGCGAAGGCTTCTACTACTATATGTAAAGCGTATATTCCTATTTCATTCCGATTGATTATAACTCAGATTCTACTGAACATAATTTTGAAGAACTTACACTGATAGTAAAGAAAATTGGAGGATAATACACTACAGACAAAGGATGTATACTATAATGCTATAGTTATGGAAGTTGTGCAGAGTTTCTCTAAAAATCCAGAAATGATGCGATGTGTACCTACACCTACATCCCTGAGAGTTCTATATAATCTGGTTAACGCGATTATGATAGCTATATTTAACTATCTCATTGTACGTAAAATGCAAAGAGAAATTTCATTCCGGCCGCTTTTAAATTTACTTCTACTGAATTGATTTTGATGGGGCTTACATTGTTAGTTAGATAGTTTACAGAAAAGATGTTAGTATAAAATATAATGTTCTACGTTGCTTAATTAAATAAATATGGGTAAAGATCTAAATCAGATGAACCCAATTTCGAAAGATTGGATCTTTTTTTAAGATTCCGCTGAATGAATTTTCACGGGATTTAAACTGCTAATTAGATTATTTTTATGAAATGTTTCGGTATATTTTCCCGCTTAAAAGATCCTGCTAAGTGGATTTCGATGGAACTTGCTCGGTTAGTTAAATTTCAGTGAATGTTTTAGTATAAAGCACATATCATTCGCTTGGTGTTGCTTGGTCGTCAGGTTGCTTGGTTATAGAATTAAGGCTGAATGTTTTAGAAGCAGGCGAACCAAATTATGAACGATTAGCCTTTTCAGAATGTCCAATTAACAGATTCTGATGAGATTTGCATTGATAATTTTTCATGAATCCTTTTAGTATATTACATTTTGCTCTATCGTTCTTCACCGAATACTACACTAAATGATCAACGAAAGACGTTGGCCCTTAACAGCCTAAATTTCGTATGGCTCAAAAGATATAATAGCGTAATAACGTTCATATTGTTTTTACCAATTAGATTGGGCATTCCAGGTAAATGTCCATATTGCTTTAAAACGCATGATCAAATTCACAGATATATTTAGTTTGATTCAAGGTTTCTTTAGAAAAACTGACCAGCGTAGCGGGCGTTAGGCTGCTAGTATATATACTAGGGGGCTCTGCCCCCTGCAAGCTACGCTCGCCAACCCCCGTTCAGACACTGTAGAATCTAAAAGCATGCTAAAGTGATCGGTTTTAAAAAGATTAGAGAAGATTGAATTATACTGAAAAAACCTGTAGCGATCTCCCTGTAAAAGGGTTTCCATTCAATTCCCTTTGATTGCAAAAATTTAAGGTAGAATCAGTTGCTGTTAAGACATCCAATGGTTGTTTTCGTGTTTGGTTAAAGAAGATCAGTTAAACATTTGAAAAGAAGCTAAAATGAAATGAATTAAGTAAAAAGAGTCTTTATCTCTCGGTATTTTTTAACAGCGTTATAAAACATTGACATAATACAATTACTAAAATTTGCTGCTTTAACCCCTTCAAGGGCGGTGGTTCATTTTTTGACCACTTAATTTTAATTCTTAAATGCCACATTAGCATCAGAATATTGGGATGAAAATTTCCCTTTTATTAAGTAAGTGAACAAAAGCATTTTTGTATTTCGAAATTTGTTTGTAAATTCTAGTGTCATTCACTGATTTCAATATTTTACGAACAGAAGTGCCTTGTCCGTGAATGGGTTAAACGCATATTAATGTATTTATTATTTTAAAGCTTCCTTTCCCTTTTAATATCCACGTGTAAATACAATTTTAAGGACATAATTTTCAATATTTTCCTGCCTTTAACACGTACTCATTTAATAATAATTTTAAAGTTTTTTTTTTTTTTCTGTTTTTAATAGTCACGGGAAAATAAATTTTTAATCGTTAGGAAAAATTAGTCTTTGCGCTGTTTTTAAAATTGAAAACAATCTCTATAATAATAGCCTAAATCATGTGACTATCATCAACAGCTCCAGGCGGATTCCTTCGCTTTTTATATTCCAGGCGGCCATTTTGGTACTTTAATGTTAGCCAGCCACAGGTGTGCTAAGTCGCCGAATATTATTCTATCTCCATTATTTCGTTTATATTATAACACTCCAAGTCATGTAACTGCCATAAACAACGGGCTGATTCTTTCACTTTTGATAAGAAAGGTTTCCATTTTGATTAAAGAATCAAAATTATTTTTTCGAATAAAACTACATAAAAGTTGCCGAAGAATTCCTGGTACTTTTATGTTAGTCGGGTGAAAATCTCGCCAATACCTTTTTTTTTTTAACTCGCCAGTTAGCATTTTTTTATTTTTCGAGGGGTAAATTAAAACGGTGCTACATGGTTATCCCATCGATCAAAAATCTGTCGCCAAACTATAAGATTAAATGCCAATAATGGTTGATCGTAAATGTCACATTCACTTGACTTTAAGGAAGTTACACATGTTCACGCCATCAAGTGATTTTCATTTCGACTTTTTATTTGTATTTTTATTAATGTTATACTAATTTATTTGTTCTTTTGTTATTTAAAATAAAAAAATATGTCAATTTGTATAATTTGGCGAAATTGGTCGACGGGAGAAGTAATAACATTAAAACGTTGCTTTGAAGTGGAAATTAAATCTCATGATTTGTTGCATTGTCAGATACGCACCGGGTTTGGTGTGATTTGTTTTACGACAATTTGGCGAAAACCTCGTTTTCAAATACCTGTCACATATGTATTTTTAAATTATTTTCTGTTATTTTTAAAATGAAATAACAATAAATAAAAAAAAATAACTAATAACTACAGAACAAAACAATTCATAACATTTTTTGTAAATAAAAAGAAAACAAATTCAAATAAACCTTTATTAATAAATAAGCAACAATAGCCGGGTTACCATGTCAGGCAAAATAACGCCATTTTGTCGCCAATTACGTACCCCGTTGCGTATATGACATCTGTGTCTAATATTTTTCTTTTCGTTTCGTTTAAAAAAAGAGAATGAAGTAAAAGCCATTTATTTTAAAGGTTTCAATTTTAAATGAAAGTTTTGTATTAAATAAAATTATAATGAAATACAAATTGAATTCTGAAAAGACTAACATGATGCATTTCTTCGCATACATTTAAGGGAGGCCAAACTCGTCGCCAAATTAATTTAAAATAACCTTTTCTAAAATATGAAACAAAATATCTGTTATGATTAAAATTTTAGTTGCCATCATTAGAAAAAATGTATTTAAAATTAGAAAAAAAATTGATATTTCGAAAACTAATTCTAATTTTAAAATTCTAATATGTTTTGAAATCTGTGGATCAATACGGATTTTTGGTGTTAATTTAAACGCAAAGTATTCCATATTTTAGGAGAAATCGCCGTGAAACGTAATCAGTTGTTTAATCAGTCGTTTCATAGAATCGTTACATAAATTTGTTTCAATTCGATTCATTAGAATTTTATATATATAGGGTAGATATACAAACATATGTATGTTACCTCTGGCAGTTTTTATTTTATGTCTTATCGTTGTGCCTTAAATTCTAAATCATTATAGTTTGAATAACTGCAGTTGCATTTTTATGGAAATAGTAAACTATCGCGAGAACATTACTGGTAAATATCAAAAACAGTAGAACCTCTTTTATCCGAAACTCTTTTAACCGAAACTCTTGATTAACCAAAATCTATTTTTAAAGCTTTTTTTTTTCCATCGAATTCTTTGTGTGCGAAATCCATTTTGAAAACTTTTTTAATTTTTTTTTCTCTTATGATATTCCTTGTGTGCATACGGTCCTTTCCGAACTACGAGTACATATAAACATTTTCGATCCCCTTTCTTAGAGTTCTTTTGAATTTAACTTGAGCTCCCGTATGCTGTGGAGTGGAACGAAGAAAACGAACAACTAAGCAATTCTGAGCTTTTGAGTGTTTTTCAAAATTTTAGCATGGCGGGAGCAGCAGAAAAACTGTGATACTGATGAACTAATAATATTATAAAAGCAATCGAAAGTGCGACAAACAAAACATTTTTACAAACCCTTTGATATATGTAAAAGGTACTTAAATTCAAAATTAAAATTTAGGTAATTTATTCTTGTTTCTTTTTTGTTATTGCTTTATTTTTATTAAGCCCTTGTTACCATAATAAGAAATATTGCATGTATTTTACCTTAATCTTAAAATTGAAGCATTCCCGATTATCCGAAAATTTCGATTTTCTGAAATATGGTCGGTCCCAATTACTTCGGATAATAGAGGTTCTACTGTATTGCTTTATTTTTTCTAAAAATTTTAAATATTAAAAGGGAACTGCATCGAGATAATTAATTTAAGAAATTGATTTCTTTTTATTCTAATCGATGTAAAACACTCAGTAATTTCTTCGTTTTTCCATTATTTAAAAAATGAGTCTCGAACGAAGTGAAATTCCCTAAAAAATACAACTGCTTCTTTTATTTCATTTTTGTGGGGAATTACCATATTTTGTTTTTAATACTTTGAATTCTAATATTACATAAGAACGTAGATTATATTTTCTGGAAAAAATATGGAAATGCAATTTTAAATTGAGACTGCAATTAACTTTTGTCTAAATTTATAGATCTGTTTATACTGACAGTATATAATTGATAATTGTTGCGCCATAAATTTCATTAAAGGAACTTTTTCAGTAAATTTAATTTATATACTTATCTCTCTTTTGCATATTTTTAAAGAAATTTTCATCTGGAAATGAAATGTCGTCAGATAAATTAATTATTTATTTTTCAGAATAAAAAGTAATGACTGATAAAATCAAAGAAAATATATTATTCGGAAAAAATGAAGGGGCTTAAAACATTTGCATGGCTATCGCTGGTGACCATTTTATTATTAATTTTCCAAACATAAATGAAACTAATCTACCAGATAGATTAAAATAAATTAGAAAGATTAATATTATAACTAAAAAATCGCAGTCATATAAGTGTAGCCTGCTCACGGAGTGTCTTATATAAATATACAAATACTACTGCACAACGTAAACTGTTATTAAATTGATATAAAAAAAAAGAAAAAATGTATGGCTCTTGGGGCCTTTTACTTTTCCTCCCTTATCTCTGTTTGCTTTAACCAACCAAATGCTCTAGAATTTGTGTAGGAATTCCAAAAATGCATCATGACAAATCGATTGATCACTGTCGATTGAAAGTGAAGAAGAGCGAGCTTTACTCTTGTAGGAATTTCATCGTCATCATAATTATTTGAAGTTATTTGAAACACCAGATAAACTAGTCTTTTAAAGTAGTGAAACAGTATTTTTAAGTGAAATTTAAAAAAAAAGATAATTGGTTTTTATATATCATCTATTGAATATTGTTTAAAGAAAACACTTCTATTAATAGTAGTAATTCCTTACGAAATGCAGTGTTTGACCTCCACAGAATTCAAATTAATGATTTATATAAATAATTTACAAAGAAAATATCCTTCTGATAGTAAATAAAAATGCAGAGTTAAATTATATTAGATCTGTTGCTATCGATCGTGGTTTTGGTTTATCTTATATCAATAGTTTAATTTCCCATAGTCTTAATAAATGTGTTAATAATACTGATTCTTCTGTTACTGCATACCTTATCATTTTATCATTTCATAATAGTATTAGCTTTAAAATAGCTAATATCTTAAGACATTATGATTGTAGAATAGTTTTGAAACCAGTCAATAAATTAACTTTTTCACAGCTAAAAGATCAAATTCCTCCTCAGAACTATTGGGGTGTTTACCATATTCAATGTCAATGTGGTTTGTCCTATATTGGACAAACTAAACGAAAACTCCGTTACAGAGTCAATGAACATAAACTATATAAAGAAAAAAGAATTGCAAAAATACTATATTGATTCTCATTGCTGGGGAAAGGACATAATTTCAATTTTTATTCAGCTACGATTATCAAGAAATGCATTACTCCTCTAGATTTAGACTTTTTTAAAGGCTGTTCATATTCATAGATTCAAAAACTTCTCGGTTAATGATTTGTCTAGTGTACCTTACATCTCAACTCTCTGAATGGATTTCTTGTGTCACTATGATTCAGTTCCGCTTTGATTTCATTGGTTGATGGATACTGACATTTGGGTTTTCGTGTTGCATGTATGTAGTTGCGGGAATACTGTTTTTATACATAGATTTTATACACTGATGATGGGATTCTTGGAACTCACGAAACGTATACGTCTGGTTTTATTCACATTGCCTAATGTATTTTTTGTGTGTTTAAACATTGATTTTTGGTGATTCTCCTGATATTTCGACGAATTGCTCATTTCATAAATTTTGCAAAATATCAGAATCAATATATATATATTTTAATTTATTCATAAAAAAAATATTTTGTCTATAAGCAGGTTTTTTACATGCCTCCATTCTATTATTTATATGATTGTATGTTAATTATTTATATCCAAATGTAAATTGTACAGTATAAATATACCTAGCCGAAATATACCGAATATACCTATAAATATACCGATTATACGGAAATATACCTAGCCAAAAAATTCTCTAATTACTTTTTTTTTTTTACCATTCCATAGAAAAAAAAGTTTGCTTATGCAAATAAACACAGTTTAGTCGCGTTAAGGTTAAAAGTTCTAGGAAATTGATTTATTTGCTAACAAACAGATACTGAAGCTTATTTAAGAGTTTCCGTTTTAAACTGAGAAAGAAGGAAATCATGACGAAATGTAGCTAAATTGAGTGTAAAAAGATTTCTTAGAAAGTCAACATTGAATTGTTGACACAAGTACGCTTCATTACTTTCGCAATTTAGAGTGTAACTTTAAAGATAAAAGTCTACAAAATGAAAAAAAAACAGCGAACAAAATATAAAGAAATGAAGAAATTATTACTCATCAAGCTAAAGATGAGAGTGTTTTTAAATCGGTTTTAAAAAAGAAACAAACATTTTTATTTTATGTAAGTTCAGAAATTAAAGTACCTAAAAATATATTCAACACAATCAACATACATTCGACAATAATATTAGTATTTTTGAAAATTTAAATATTACTTCAAGAATAGGACATTTCCAGTATTATTTTATCTTATGTAGTAAAATATAGAATATATGTAGTTCTTATAGCAGTATTGATTTTTATTTTGTCTTATCACAGTGGCTACATGTTTGAATTGTAACGTATACTTACTGATTTTTTAATTGAAATATTATTTATTATGCACTTAAAAAAACAATATATATATTACTCGATATTAAAAATATTTTGGTATTTTTCTGTGTAAGTTATACTTTTCTGTATATATTATATTGCAATTACGTAGGTGGTTTTCGGATTTAAACGAAAATCATAGTTTGTTAAAGAGAAATAAGACAAGTAAAGTAAATATAATTCGAGAAAAAAAATAATTTTGAAATTTTTGAAATGTAATAAGAAAACGAAAAATTTTTCCTATCAACACTATTTTACTATTGTTCTGTAAAAAAAAAAAAAAAAGATGTAAATCTACAAAACTAGTTTTCGTAGCCACAGATATGTTACTAAACTGTAAGCTTACTAAAATTAACTGTAAGGCTACTAAATCTATACACTGTAAAGAAAAAAGGCGTAAAACTTCAAAACTTGTTTTTGTAAAACTACAGAAACCTCTATGCTTACTAAAATTTTATCGGTATTCCGGGATAATTACATGCATTTTTTTTTTTAGTTGTTGTTGCAGTTACAAATAAAGTTCTAGCCATCTCAGTTTCCTTGAAAATTCTAAGTAGCATTACATACTTTTTTATAGGATAAACGTAAATCTGTTAAATGATTTTATTTTCAAACAGTTATATAAAATGTTCTAGGCATCCCAGTTTCCTTAGAAATTCTTAGTACCTCATAGATTTTTTTACAGTGTACAAAAGAAAATCTGGCGTATGCAAAATAACAATTCTGAATATTGCACAACTACAAGATGATAAGTCAGACATCTTTCCAGTGTATCATCTCTTTATAATTTGAAGCGAAATCAATGCATACCCTGTTATTCATTTAATTTTTAAGTAGTTGAATTTGAACAAATATTTTATTTTGTCAAAAGCTTAAGAATTCTTTAGCCAATTTAACCAATTCTGTAAATGTTCACGTTTTGTGGGAAATACTGAGCATACACCTTCGAAACATAATTTAAATATTGACAAAATCGCTTACGTACTGTTGAACGTTCTTATAACGTAGAGGCTGGCTCTGAAATTACCAAATCAGTATTAAAAATTTTTATATGGGGTAAAAAAACATTAATGGGTGAGAACAAGCAATGTCTAAAAAGTTAAAGTTAGGCTGAACGATTTAATTTGAAAGCATCATTAATGTGTTTGATTGCCTAAGAGGGAGTGCTCTGACTAAAAGCAAGTCTGTAGAGTATTATGCCCCTCCCGGTTGCCTTTATTAAGGTCTAAAAAGTACAGTTTTCACCCAATATTTGGCCGAGTCCGAGTCCGCCAGGCCTGAGCCTCACGCGACAGAGATCAGGACTGAGCAAGAAAAAATCAATATAGGACAAGAGGCTCTGACCGCTGGGGCACAAACTATCCCCTCACGACAAGGAGCGGGAGAGAAGAATGAAGCATGGTGCAAATGAGTGTTGCTGCGAAGAATGTGTGCTGGAAAACACCAAGAGTCCAGAATTTTTTATGGATTTCGGTAGTGGCGTTCAGACGCCTGCATGGCGTTCTTGCAGCAACATGCTCGTCGCACCAGACCGCTAGCATATGAATGTGGACATTTCTATGAGATATTTATAAATTGCATTCTAAGTGTAAATCCTCAATTTGTTGTCAAAAGTAATAGATACTATATATCCATATGTGTATAGATACTATATATCCATAATATAAGATGAATATCATGTTCCTAGAATATCATGTACCAGTGAACTGAAGGCTGCCAGGTTTTGATGTACCAACCGTTTCCAACAGAAAACGACATCATCATCGTTGAGCCATTATCGAGAGGCAGGAACTCGTCAGCCGTGTCGATGAAATTCTTAAGAAGTCGATGAAGGCACTCGGTAAGGAGCTGCACATTGATAAAACCACCATCTGATGTGACATTCATTTTAATGTTCGTTAGAGGACGTACATGATGAGGAGAGCACAGTTCTTTTACGAGAGGACAAGGTGTAACAGCTTGACCAGAGTCAAGCGCCTCTTTAACGAGCTGAAACAACAATAGGAACCAGAAAAGCTGTTATTTCCTTCCGATGATAAAAAGTTTGTTCAGATTCAGAAAGTGGAACGCAAAAAGATCGGTGGCTGTGTAAAACCCGCGATGAGGTTCCAACAGTCATGTACAGAAAATTTTCAGTGTCAATGATGATTTTGGAGATTGTGAGCAGGAAAAACGACCTGATGACTCCGCATTTTTTTTTCAAGGTGCCAGAGTCAACGACGTTACTCATACTGAGATGCTAAAGCTCTGGATTACACTGTAAAAAAAAATAAAGTTGCTAAAACTTTTCTTGGAAACTGGGATTCCTAGAATTTTTTATGTAACGGCAACAACAAAAACTCATCTAAAAGATACACTTTTGCACCGTAAATCAAAAAATCTATAAGGTTACTAAGAATTTGTTACGAAATTGGGATGCCTAGAACTTTTTATGTAACTGCAACCTGGGTAATAAGTACAATTTTAGTGAGATTACTGTAATTTTAGTAGATTCTTTTGTAAAGCTACAGATTTCTCTAGCTTTACAGAACTAATTTTGTAGATTTACATCTCTTTTGTACAGTGTACAGTAAAATTTTAGTAAGCATACAGATTTTTGTAATTTTACATCTGTAGAATTACAGATTTTTTTTTACAGTGTACTTCTGTAGCACGTAGGAGGACGCACTTTTTTGAATAAGGCACTGCATCATTACATACAGCCCATACAGCCCAACAATGTATGATCAAAAACTTTCATAACTATGTCATCTTCCACTTTTTGCCCTCCAGCTCCACAGATATTAAACGGATGGGCTATTAAGTATGTGGCATGGTTCGAAGGCACTCCAATGCTTACCCACACAACACTATTCCGTTTTTCCGGTCAGCTGTTGCGTAAGCAATGTCAAACGTCTTAACACCCATCCGATTATTGCCTACATTCAGTTTAGACATCGCGTAGAGTCGGTTATTACGGCAGGCTGTGGTTTCAATGCATGATGTCCTCCATTGTGTACGTGGTCACCTGTAAATAATGTTAAAATGTTGAAAATGCTCTATATATAGTGTATCTTCCTGTATGAAAGCAGGCGTTATTTTGTTTTCAAATAGCTGCCCCACCCAGTATTTATTAATAAACGTTGTCAAGTACTGATACCACATTTTATGTTTTCTGTTTAATGTAGTAATTGCGCATTCATTTATCATGCTCTTGCAGCCCATAATTTTTTTTAAAGGAAACTTTGTACGATAGTTTTTAATCGATTAAAATCGCATGTTTCATTGATAAGGAATCTTTGTTACATTTTGCCACTTAAAATTTCTCGCAATACCGATTAGAACACTTTACGTTATTTTATTAGCATCCTGTAATAACATAGTTCTTATTAATAATATCGGATTTTCTCTTTAACTGTTGTTGCTTCATTAATAATAATTGGTGCATTAAAATTTCTTATTTCTATGTATAGGACGTTTCTCTTTAATATCCCTTTTTTCAGCTAATTTGTAGCGTACAATGAGGAATGAGGTATACTGGATATGAGTTTTTACCCACAACAGTTGTTGGATACTGAATTTTATTTATACTTTTAGGGTAAATAGCATCATACATATTAATTCTGACGGCAACATCCCTTTTTTAGGCACATGCAAAACGCACAACGAGGAATGTGGTAGTATACGACATGTTTTTGAACATCTTTTGTCATAGTACACTCATATTACATTAAAACAAGTTGTTTCATTAAAAGGTATTCCAGATCATTATAAATAAATCAAAAATGTATCAGAAGATAATCTAAAAGATTGCATTCCGAAATCCTTGCACTGGTCTACTGTTTTTTCTTATATCTAAATAATATAAAACGTTTCTTTTTAACATTTGCTGTTTCGTTAATTTTTCTTATATATAATTATCGAACCTTTGTTTCTCTTTAACATTTGTTTCTTCATGAATTTCTGTTCTTCCAATAACATTTTTTTACAGTACATATACATTTAACGTCTGAATTTAAAAACCATTAAAACACCAAATAAAATAAACTAAGACAGACTTGAGCACAGTTAAAAAATAAAATTTATAAAGACAATAAAAAACAATTAAAAATACAATATGTAAACGTTTCGCCAAGCGACACGCAAGGCATCATCAGTACAAAAAATATCCATTGCATTTCAAACGTCAGAACAAATCAAGAACAGTTACAGTTATCTATTTTAAGAACAAACAATATTCGCTAGGGACAGAACGAGCATCATTCAAAGCATGCGCCCGCAATTCAGGGAACCAATTCAGTGGTTCACTGGTGAGCAAATAATCTTAACGATTGCAGTGCGAAAGCATCACAGGAGTTCAACGATAACACACACAAAATATATCTCATACAAATATAAGTTCCTTAACTAAATAAAATAATATATTTTTGTTATTTTTCTTCTGTGAAAAATGAATTCAATGAAATGTGTATGTGAGAATGTGTTATAAATATTTTATTACTATTGACAAATGAAATAAAAACAAACTGCATCAAATTTGATATTACGAAAGTAAAAAATAAATAAATGGATAACATGTGAATTTTAATTTTTACTGTTATTGCATGCCATTATTGCATAAGTATTTTATGACAAAGCTAAATCTAAAACAAAAATGTACCGTTTAATGCGCAAATTCGATGACGAATATTTAGGCTGTATTGAGGGAGTTTTTGAAACAATAACAAACAATAAAAAAAGAAATAACAGAGCTTAAAGACTATTTCGAAAGCCATCGTTTTTAAATATGCAAATTTATATCTTTACAATTTCCCATTTCTGCTGGCAATAACAATTCTCAATTTTTTAAGAAAAATTGAAAATAAAATTTTGATACTACTGAGAGATATGGAGTCATTAAGAAAATTTTAAATCGCCACAGAAAATTACATGAAAATATTATAATTAGTGCGTATTTTGTTGTTAATAAGAAAAATTTTAAACTCTGTGTTAATTATTTTCAAAATGTACTATAATACATATAATATACTAACATTCAAAAATTTGCTATACGAAAGCTCATGTTTGTTTTAATACTTTCATTTAAACTACGTAGTCTTACAATTGTAACTGCTAAATTAGGTAGATTTCGTATGAAATACTACCTATTGGCGTCGTTCCTATGTTGGAATTTCTGAAAAATTTTTGCAGATCTACACCGATCGTGACCCCTAGAGACCAAAACCACCCTCAGTAAAAAACTTTATCTATCTATCTATCTATCTATCTATTTATCTATCTATGTATGTATATATCTATGTATATATATCACTTTCTTCCTGACACGATAACTTCCACAATTCTGCACCAATCTCTTCCAAACTGATACATAAAATCAAGGGGCATAAAATCTCGGTCAAGTTCGTTAATGGGCAAAATCGGACCAAGGGGATGAAAATAGGGAGGGGTTTTGTGAAAACCGAAAACCCCTCACAACTTCTTAATTTTTGTACATATAAAATCAGTTTAAAGTTTTTATTACTTCTAAAAAAAAGGCCAAAATTTTATGTATAACAGATTTTTGATAAAGTTATAAATGGGCTCAAGGGGCGCAAAAAATAGGGTTTTTGGGAGAAAAAAATTCATAACTTCGTCAATTCTCAAGATATCAATTCCAATTAATTTTATTATAAATCTCCTTAATATTATCTACAACTTTTATACTCAAAAGTTTTTCATAGGACCAATTCGTACCGCAAAAAAAATTAAAAACGAAAACAAAAAGGTTGTTTGAAGAAGTAAAAAATCCTTAACTCCGTCAATTCAAAAGATATAAAATCCCCATGAATTTATCATATATCTTCTTAATATTGCCTACAACATTTATATAGACAAGTTATGGATAGGACCAATTCTTACAGCAAAAACAAATTAAAAATACATAGCGGTTGAAGAAAAAAATCATCTAAGTAAGGGTGTATTCAAATCCAAACTGCTTATTTTCTGACTCATTTTAAAACTCATTTTTGCTCTCAAAGGCTTCCAATTGGTACGTTTTCTTACTCAGAAACTATATAATGTGCCATAATGGTCAATTTCTTTATAGAGGCAGAATATATTTTAAAAAATGCTGTTAAAGTGAGCATTTTGAACCGAATTTCCCGATGCGGATTGTGTTGGAAAAATCATTGAATTAAGGATGACCTCAAATCCAAACTGCTTATTTTCTGACTCATTTTTAAATTCATTTTTGCTCTCAAACGCATTTAATGGGTAGATTCGCTTATTCAGAAACTATATAATGTACAGCAATGGTCGATTTTTTGATAGAGGCAGAATAAATTTCAAAAAATGATGTCAAAGTGGGCATTTTGAACGGAATTTCCCGAAGCAATTGTGTTATCACTTTCTTCTGGACACGATAACTTCCGCAATTCTACGCAAATATCTTCCAAACTGATACATAAAATCAAGGGACATAAAATCTCGGTTAAGTTCGTTAATGGGCAAAAGCGGACAAAGGGGATGGAAATAGGGAGGGGTTTTGTGAAAACCGAAAAAACCCCACAACTTCTTAATTTTTGTACATATCAAATCAGTTTAAAGTTTTTATTACTTCTAAAGATAGCGCCAAAAATTCATGCATCACAGATTTTTGATAAAATTTAAAATAGTCTCAAGGGGCGCAAAAATGGGGTTTTTGAGAGAAAAAAATTTCCTTACTTCGTCAATTCTCGAGATATCAAATCCAATTAATTTTATTATACATCTCCTTAATATTATCTACAACTTTTATGTTCACAAGTTTTTGATAGGACCAATTCGTACTGCAAAAAAAAAAAAAAAAAAAAAAAAAAAAAAAAAATTAAAAACGAAAACAAAAATGGGGGTTGAAGAAGAAAAATTTTCATAACTCCGTCAATTCACAAGATATAAAATCTCCATGAATTTATCATATATCTTCTTAATATTGTCTTCAACATTTATATAGACAAGTTTTTGATAGGGAAAATTCTTACAGCAAAAACAAATTAAAAATACATAGCGGTTGAAGAAAAAAATCATGTTATTAAGGGTGCATTCAAATCCAAACTATTTTCTTACTCATTTTTAAATTCATTTTTGGTCTCAAACGCATCCAATTGCTAGATTCTCTTATTCAGAAACTATATAATGTACAGTAATGATCGATGTTTTAATAGAGGCAGAATATACTTCAAAAAATGATGTCAAAGTGGGCATTATGAACAGAATTTCCCGAATCGATTGTGTTAGAAACGAAAAATATTGCCCTAGTGAGAAAATAATTGTTTAATAATTGAAAGAAAAATAAAAACACAGGTCGCTTATAAATTTTTCAAAAATCAAGTCAGCATGTTTCATACTTTTTTTTTTTTATTTATTTTTATTATTATTATTTTTTTTTAATGAATCTGAAAATGTGCCAGAAAATTTCGAGTTGTTGAGCATAGAAAAATATTTTTTTTAATATCGCTTTAACATGATTCTGATAAAACCAGCTATTTTATAAAAATGAAATAAAAACTCGTCAAAAGCAGACAGATAAAACTGTTAAAGTGTATTTGTGTCTAATAAGGATTTAGTTTTTGTTGGTGAAATTAGTATACTTAACTTCGAAATCTACCTCTGCCTGTAAGCCGGGTCAGCTGGGATTTTTTTTAATTATTCTATCTCTCCGTATACAGTGTGTCCACGTATAACCTCACCGACCTTTACTTTCGCAACCGTTGATCCTAGAAGATATTTAGTCAAAATTTACTGTGGCACTAACAAGTAAGACAAAAAAAGTCCCATTCATCTAACATTAATATTGACCGAGATAGAAAACTTTGAAATGCATGACTTATACCACTTTTTTGCATCTCAAAACAGATAATTTCGGCCCTGCTTTCAGCGGTCTTATGCTAAGTACTTAAACTTATTCCAAGGTATCTGCGCTTTGAAAGAAATTGTACCACTATTACGATTGAATTAAATTTTATTAGAAGTTTTAGATTAGTTAAAATAATTGTATTTTCACATATGTTTTATTTTGTAAGGATTTGAGGCTATGATTTCTTTTAACAAAAGTTGTGTTATTTTCATAAGATTTTATTTAACTTGCAGCGATCGTCATTCTAGTTTAAAATTTGAACTCTAACTTTAACTCACTTTCAAATGTCCGACCGAAGTTAAATTTTACATACAGATTTAAATCAGATGACAATGTATTTTTACTATGATTTTCGATGCTTCTTACAGCTAAACAGCTCAGGGGTCCGATGAGTTTGGGAGAGGAGGGGGGATGAATTTTAACTTTGAGCTTTTTAACTTAGAAATTTGCGATTTGAGAAAAATCTTGACGTGATGGCCTAAAATGAAGGCTATTTTCGGATTCGGCGCTAAAAAGTACATAAGAATCAATTTTCAAAAGCTAAAAACACAACCATCACATCTGTTTTATAGTATCAAATTTTCGCTATTTTTTCATTTATTTTTATTTATGATTTGCAAAAAAGGTTTACGTGATGGTAAAAAATAAAGTTCAATTTCGGATTCAGTGGTACAGAATACATAAGAATGAATTATCAAAAGCTGAAAAAACATGAGTTCTGTTTGTTTTTTCTTCTTATATGTTTATTACAAATTGTATATTTTGCATTGATATGTCAGAATGATTAAAGATTTCACATTTATATTGCAATGTTAATTTTACTGAGGACCATTTTTTTTAATATATCTGACGAAATTATATTTCTGCTAAATTTGTGAATGACCCCTAATTTGTGGAAAAAAATATGCTCCAAGTTTAAACAGCTATTATTCGGACAATTTTAATCGTAAAATAACGGGATTTTTATTGTCTTACTTGTCAGTGTAACAGGAAAATTTTTACTAAGTATAATTTAGAGGTCCGGGGAACAGTATAAAAATTTAAATTTCTAAATTTTTTATGAAATGTTTTCCTTGACCCAAATTGCTTTAAAAATAATTTTTTAACTTATTTAAATCATTTTTGTAAGTGGAACTTTGTATCTAGGACCAACGGTTGCGAAAATAAAGGTCGGTCAGGTTATACATGGACACCCTGTATACAAAACGCTCTACTTGAAATGGAATGAAAAAGACAAGAATAAAATTAAACTACGCTATTCTTTAGAAAAAAAAAATGTTTTTATCTAAAAACTGTTACTAGTGTTTTACAAAATGTAATTTAATTTATTATTATTATAGTCACTATCCAACATTCAGTATTCTGTTCATCTTTTCAATCCGGATACAAAATTTCAAATAACCCATCTAGAATGTTTACTTCACAATTCTTTGATAAATTGGGAACAGATTTAAAGCAATCTTATAGAAATGTGTTCCTATGTAGGTAATTGAAATTAATAATCACAAATAAGCATAAATGTGATCAAAAACTTAATTGATTTAAAACAACTATTTTCTGAATTTTATTTTGAACCGTTTTAGAAGATATTACATTACAGAAATAATATTAAAATTCTCTTTAATAAAAATATAAACGTTCTCAGTTTAATAAATGTTTGTTAGCTGAAACAAAAGGATATTTTTTTAAAAATAATTTAAAAATCATGTTATGATATTATATGACATAGTTTGACTTTAATAGTGAATTAAGATATACTTATTATAAACCAACTCAGAAAAAAAGCACACAGAAAATAACGTTAAGTAGATTTTAAAGTCTAATTTTTCAGAAATAAAAACGTATTAAACTGAAATCGGACTAGTCGAAATTTTCGATATAGGTCTGATTTACAAATATTGGGTTTAAAATAAAATAATAAATAAATGATTAAACATAAAACTGTAAAAATAATAGTTTTTCCTAAGTAATAAATGTTTATTAGCAATACAGACTTACCAAAAAAGAAAATTTAAAATAATTGATTTCACATTGTTTATTTCAAAGTAATTGAATACGACGTCGGACACATGTGATTAGCTATATTCGGTATAAATATAAATGTATCGAATAAAATATAAATAATGCGGCATATGGTTATTGTTACTCCAAAGCATAATTTTGTTAAAGAGAACAGCAAACTCATAATAAAAGCACATTATATTTCTGAAATCTAATTAAGCGCACATGAAAATCTCATTCGTGAATTAGGTATAAAAGCTTGTGGCAACAAAGAAGAAATCATCCGATTACTTATGGGATTATGAGAATTGTTCATTAGGAAATTTTCAAGAAAAATTGAATATCTATTTTCATTTTACATTTGTCTCGTTCTGTGAGAAAATATATATGTAAATTAATAATCTTCATCATTTGTATCCAGTGGCGTAACCAGGATTTCTTTTCGATGGGGGGGGGGGTTCCAAAATTTTTCCTTCAGGTTATATATATATAATAAAACCTGTCAAGATAAAATCGTAAATATTGCTGTAAAATTAGGTTTTACACAAGTTTTCGTGTTATCAGGTGTACTTGTATAGTATTCTTTTCCGTAGCACTGTGGAGCATTTCTGTTTAAGACAGAAATCCGTTATAGGCAGGTTCCATTTTTACAAGTTTTGTGTATTTATATAAATATACTTATTTATGTCATATGAATAGAATAAAACTTGTCAAAATAGTAATTGTCTGTAACAGAATCCTGCCTTTAACCCTCCATTACTCGCGTGGGGTGTTCTGATCACCCCACGAGTAAAAACATGCGTACAGAGTCTTTCAAGCTCAAGGTCAAATATTTTCAGTAGCTGCATATTCCTAGAGGCCACGCCTACTGACGACAGATGTTCATTCTACCATTTTTTCCGAAGCAGTGAGGACGTAAAAATTTTCCAACGGGGTGCTGAGTATCCCGCGAGTAATCAAGGAATATTTTTTGACTGAAAACACAATTAAGGTAAGCTATATTGCAGATTTATTTTATTTTTATCATAATAATAATTAAATTTATGAATAATTTTTGTTTTATTTTAATTTATTTTCAGTCTTTTACATCGATATTTTGCCATTTTTTCTAGAAAATGTCGAAATCTCCGTGCGAAATGGAGCAACAGCGTTTGCAGCATCTTTTGGCTTCTGTTTCATCAGATTCTGAAGATGATGAGGTAGCAGGTACAGATAATACTTTTTCGGATGATGATGAATACTTTGAGGAATGTTCTGATCACAACTCGGAATCAGAACAAGAACCTGATGAAATATCGGAACACGATTCAGATATCGAACTACAGTCTGACTCTCCGTATTACTTAGGAAAGGATAAAATCACGAAATGGTACAAGAGAAAAGGTAAAACTTCTATACGTACGCGTTCTTCGAACATAGTTATTCACTTGCCGGGTGCTAAAGGCGCTGCTAAGTCTTGTAAAACACCTATTGAATTTTTCAAACTGCTTATATCAGATGATATAATCGAAGCTGTGGTTAAGCACACAAATGTGTATATAAATAAAATACAATCAAATTTTTCCAGAGAAAGAGACTGCAAAGTGACAAATGAAACCAAAATAAATGCTTTCATTGGCTTATTAGTTTTTGCTGGATTATGTAAATCTAGTCACAGGAAATTGAGCGATTTATGGAATATTTCCCGTCTTGGTATTAATATATTTCACAAAACAATGACTTATAATCGTTTCTAGTTTCTATTACGTTGTATTCGTTTTGATAATGTTTTAGATCGTGATGAAAGAAAATCTTTGGATAAATTTACTCATATCAGAGACATATTTTCAAAGTTTAACGAAAATAGTGCCAAATATTATTCAGTAAGTGAATACGTGACGATTGATGAGCAGTTGCTCAAATTTAGAGGACGTTGCCCATTTTTACAGTTTATGCCAAATAAAACAGGAAAATACGGTTTAAAGTTATTTGCGTTATGTGATGCTAAAACATTTTATACTTTAAAATTTGAACCTTATGTTGGTACTCAACCAGATGGACCATTTAAAACTTCCTATACCACCTTAGATATAGTTATGAGGTTAAGTGAAAGTATATATGGTTCAGGAAGGAACATTACATGTGATAATTGGTATACGAGTGTTCCATTGGCTGAGGAATTATTGAAAAAGAAGCTAACGTTGGTTGGTACACTAAGAAAAAATAAAAAGCAGTTGCCGAAACAATTTATACAGCAACAAGAGACGGGTACGTCAGTATTTGGCTTTCATAATAAGGTGCCCATGACTATAGTTTCTTATTGTAAGAAAAAAAAGAAAAATGTAATTCTTCTATCTACAATGCATTACAATGATGACACATTAATCGAAACAAAGCCCGGAGTTATGAAGCCTGAAATTGTACAATTTTACAATTCTACTAAATGTGGAGTTGATACAGCTGATCAAATGTGCAACACTTATGATGTATCAAGAATTTGTAATCGTTGGCCGCTTCGATTATTTTATCATCTACTAAATACAGCAGGAATTAATGCTTTTGTATTAAACTATTCTGTGTTTCCAAATACAGAAATACCACGTTCGAAGTTCATAGAAGAAATTGGATTCAGCCTTATACAACCTCACATAGATGAAAGAGCACAAAATCCAAATATCAATAAAAGCCTGAAAAGAAGCTTAAATCCTGATACAAGTTTCGAAAACACCAACCCTCCAAAGAAAGGTCGTTGTGTGATGTGCACTCGATTAAAGGACATAAAAACTAACTGCTACTGTGTTTCTTGCAAAAAAAAAATATGTGCTTAAAACACATGTCTTCCATTTGCCCAAATTGTTTTAAAGAATAATATTATTAAATCATTACGCATAAACAAATCTTAATGTATGTTATAATATAGCAAATAAATGTCATTATCCAATATTTTTTGAGTATAAGTAATATAAGTAGTAAATGTAAATATTTTTTATATAAATTTGACTGTAATGTAGTAGTATATGTAAAGTTTTTTTTATCTATTTTTTATAAAATTATATTTTTCTTGTATTCCCAAATAATTTTTATTTATAATAAGTCAAAGTAAGTTACTTTAATTATGAGTAGATGAAAAATTTATTATAATTCATTATAACTTGAAAATTGCAATAAAAAGTTTGGGGTGTTTACAACACCCCCGCGAGTGATCGTGTGACAAAAACAGGCGCGAGTGATGGAGGGTTAACGGAAGCGTTACATGGTCTTAATATGAATTGCGATGCAATTAAATTTGCTGAAAACCTGTCTGAAAGGGGATTTTCATCATTCTTTAGTGAAACATAGTGAAACCTGTGAAAGCGGAATCTTTCTATAACGGAATCCTGTCTCAAACGGAAGTACTTCAGAATCCCTGCGAAACGAACAATAGATTTTATTAAGGTAGTGTATCTTAGATGCGTAATGAATTACACTTCTTTCTATGGAAGCCTGTCTAAAATGGAGCTTTTAACCAGTCCCTTGCAATTTTGCCTTGACTGTGTATGTATAGTAGAAGTATTTCGAGTAACTTTAAGAATACGAGGCGGGACCCGTCGAATTTCGACGAAAGAAAATGTTTACAAAGGAACTGATGCATCAAATTTTATAATACATCGCCAACAATAATTACAATAAAAAATCCATCTTACACTTGTTAGTTTAACTCTCCAAAAACATATTTTAACCTAAGATTAACAAAATACTTTTTTCATAAACTTCAACTGTTAAAATTATTGAAAAATTAAATTTTATTCATATACGTAATCAGTAACATATAATCAAGATAATTAATTTTGATTAAGCTATCAATTGATGCTTGGTATTACGAATGAAAAATAAGCAAAAATAATTTCACCTTGACATAATCATAGAATCCCCCCCCCCCCAATTTAAATTTAAACTGAATCAAGTCATTTTCCACGTTTCACATCCATATTAACCATTTAGAAACATTTTAACCCGCAATATTTCGCGATTAATAAAAGATATTTTCAAGCTCGAAGTCGGGTTTGTCAACTATTACAACTTTCCATGTTAAAATTCCCACTCGTGATTTGAGGTCTTAGTATAATCTCTGTACCTGCGCGTAAAAATTCCAGAAATTTATATCTTTTAGACGTATTCAAGGGGAAATATCTCGTTTTATCAAATAAAATTACCGTTTTATTTTAACTATGACGTCCTTTTCAGTCGCTGAAATATTGCCCATTGTCTCAAACTCAATATCAGCGAAATGAAAAAATAGTGAAATATAACAGCATCATCAGGGAAATTGTATCTTTTTTAAAGTGTAACGTCATTTTCTGTTTAAAATTTTTAAAAAGATATTTTTAATTGTAATGAGAAAATGGCATCAGTAAGAATAAAATCAATAAAGATAACTAAACAACTTTCAATAGAAATGAAGTACTTCAGTTGCACGATTAGAAAATTGGTATAAAAAACTATAAAAATAATTAATATCTCAAAAATAAATTGAGATACAGCTTTCAAACAAATTGCATTTAAAAGTGCATTTTTTTCTGCATACGACGGTGTAAGCATTTAAAATGTAGGATGTTTAGAAGTTTAAAAATTTGCAGTAGCGAAAATTGCAAAACCGAAATTTCATTTCAAATTTCAAAGTGTTGCCATTCGCAGAATGACGTATGCGTTAAGCACAGATATGTTTGTCCTTTATAATATAGATAGATAGGTATATCCTTATTTAATTTCTTAATTTAAAAAAAAAGCATGGATAAAAAATGTAAGGCCGATCTCAATAACTGCAACTAATAATACATTGAAGTTACATTAATATTTACCAATGAAAAAGATTCACTTAGATGCAAAAAGCTGATCGCATACTGAAGAGTTAAATTTAATTAACCCATTCACTGTCATTCACGAGTATGCTCGTGGCTTTAATTTATTAATTACTTTGTCATATTTTAGAATTAAAGAAATTGCCTCATTTATTGGCAGAAATTTCGCTGTATTAGTAAAGCGAAATTTACCTTTCTGAATTTGTAGTAGCAAACGACTTTTAACAAAAAATTTGAAAATTCTTACTTTATAGTTTTGGCAGCGAATGGGTTAAATCAAGTTTCATATTACATAACATTTGGCTACAATAAAGTTAGGATCACGTGGGTAAGTTTAAAACAGCAATTTACATGTTTAGTTTCTTGCCATTGAATTAAGAACTTGTGCTATAATAGATATTGGATAATGATTTCACATAATGTGTCAATCGCACGAGCCGTTCATGCGATCTGCCGCGTTCCCCATTGGAGTTTTTGAGATAACCCAGATAGCATGAACCTTAGCAGCAAGTTTGACTTTTTTCTGATATTATCTTGCCGTGACAAATTTGAATTGAGAAATTCGCAGCAAATCTCCCGCAAGGTATACCATCACCCACTTGCATGAGTAGTTTGTTGTGAAACTGATGGAAGATTGTCTTTACTTCACGAAATTGACGAAAGCAAAAAATCCCTCTGTTGAGAGAATAGACAATCAGCACATACGCAGGAATTTCAGAAATTTTATTCTGTAGGCACCGCTTTTTCTAAACGCTATACTTATTAAATACCAAAAAATGCTAGAAATGATAAGTGCAAATATTACCTAAACTTGTTTATGGTGATAAAACCGATGCATGCACCTTTTGAAGGCGCTTTTGCATCAATAAACTTGATCAGGTCTATGGACCCCTTCGAGGGGTTAAACTTATAGTTTGACATGGAAAGATTACTACTTTGCAGTAAGTTTGCAGTATTTTTTATTACTTGTTTGCCGTTAGTTTGCGATAAATTTGATATAGTATGAATTCAACTTGCACGACAAGTTAGCTGCAAGTTCAAAGTGTGGTGACTTCGGCGTTTGCGTTATCTTGCTGCAGTCTTGTTATGAACTTTCAGCCTTGTCATGCTGAGCTTACTGCGACTTTACAGGTTTTCAGAGCAAGACTGTTGCAAATTTTCTGCAAACTAAAAATGCTACGTGGGAAGGTTTTAACTTTAAGAAAAAGATCTTGCATTTTCAGCTACCGAAACTATTAATGTAAGAAGCACACACATCAAATATAGTTCATGCTGGAAAAAGCAGTTTTGTTATAATTGTCTTATTCATCCATAATTCTTTTGGGTTTCCATGTTTCATGTCTTGCCACTTTTGATACCATATTCGATCTAATAGTTGCTTTCGATATCTGCTCATCTTTAAGGAAGTTAAATTTTTGTAATAAGTTTATTTGTGATGGATTAGCACTTTTTTGGAAATATTAGAATATGTAAAAAATGGTTCATGGTGGTTTCTGTTTTTGTACTTCCCAGCCAATTTATTTTTGATGGTTCGAAACAGTTTTAGAACATTCTCCAAGTTCAGCAGTAAGCTTCGGATGAGTCGGATTTATGCAGCTCTGGAAGGGACACTTAGGAGTTCCGTGGAAGGGGGTAGCGCCCTTCTAGACCATTAATAATCATAAAATTCCGAATCTTCCGATTGCACCCTTAAACAACTTGAAAGGAGGATCAAGAACCTCATCTCTGTATATTTCAGATTCACAATTGCACTGGTAAAAATGTGTCGGTCACTGCGGCCATTCAAAATGATGTCCGTCCATACAATGATTCCACGACCTTTGTATCGATGCCTTTCACGTATCTTTGCAGCCTTATTGCGTGTGATGTTTCTCCCTCCATATGGTAACACGTCTGTAGTAAATCTTTCAACAAAATCGGAATTCATTGGTAAAAGAACTCGACTCCAGCCCGTGGTACTCCAATGACGATGATCTTTGCACCATTTTAACTATGCGCATTTTGCTACCGGAGTTAGTGGAACACAAATCATGGATTTCCTTGCATGCAGACTGTCACTCACAGTAAACCAGGATAGTCGAGTTCTTGTTGCTGCAGCAAACTCCCTGCAATCTGAACTGACGTCAATTGCCTATTTCTTTTAGAAATCGTTGACAAATTACAATCCTAATGTTTGTGGACATTATACCAGTGTCTTTAAACCGTTTCCAGATTCTTAACATGACTCTTTTAGCTATTTTTAAGTCTTTACAGACCCCTTAGAGTGTCTGTCCTGCTTCCATTCTCCCTATCGCACACAATTTCTCAAAATCGGTCAAATGTCTTCTGGACGATATATTCCACCTACCAGAAGCGAAATTTTTACCTAATTACACGTACAATCTTTAAAATTAGACTTCAAATTACCCACGTGCGCTCCTTTTCACACGTTAACCGAAAGAACGGGCTGAGGCTGAAAAATTTGCATATATTTCTGTAGCGAATATTAATCCCATTGGACTACGTGATAATGTTGACAATGAGTTACGTTTCTTGAAGTTCCCTTAATAGAATTAACATAAAGCACCTTTTTATGGTTGCTCCTTTAATTTTTCTCGCTAATGTATTTTGAAAGTGGTAACAAATAACCAGTCCAAACATAAAGTTACTTTTATTAATTGCAGGCAGCAGATTTAAAGTAATTTTTAATATTGTCCGTTATAAAGTGAACCGTTATAAGGGTCACGAAACTCAACCAATGTACCGTTATTGCGTTCGTATAAACTCGTTCTTTCCCATAAGTGTCGACAACAGAACACCATCGAAGTCCAAGATAAAGAAGTTTTACGTTTAATCTAGTTAAAGTAAATTTGTGTAAACAGAATAGCAGGTATATTTGCATAGTTATCCTTCCGTCTCGGGACATTAAAATGTTTTTGTTTATGAGGATTCCGTGTTTTGAGAAAACCAGCCAAGAAGGATTCACAGTTGGAACAAGTTTAATTTCAGATAGGTTTCAAACGTTAGCAAGCACAAATATATAGTGTTGTTTTCGTCGAACCTTGAATTGTTTTCCTTTGAGATAGGTCATCTTCACAGATTTTCCTGTAATAGATTTATGCTCTTCAGAGTTGGTGTTATAGCAGCGGTTTCCAACTTGTTGTAGCGTACTCCTGGGGGTACGTGGCGGGTCTGTTGGGGGTATGTGAAAATAATATCGGTAGTGGCGGAAGTCACAAAAATGTTAGGAATATCAATGTAATTTGCATCGATTTATTAAATGGTTGTGATGAGATTACTAATGAAAAAAATGCATGTTTACATTTAGCTCCTTGAGTGCAGGGAAAAGGGGTGCGTGTTTATGAGAATTGGGGGGTACTCCGAAATGAAAAACCTAAGGGGTACGTGAAAGAAAAAAGTTTGGGAAGTGAGTACGTTTTAGCAGTTTTAAGGGATACTGTGTAAACGGAAACCTGCCTAAAACGGAAAAGTTCATAGTCGCGAAAAAAGACATACCTTTGAATTATACCTTCTAAGACGAATACCTCTCTAAAGCGGGATTTTTTATAGATCCTTTGTGATTCTGTCTTAGCAATTTTTACTGTTGTATTTGTAGCCATGATTCACTAAACCAGGTCTACTTTTGGGGGGTGGGGTCCGGACCCCCTGGACCCCCCCCCCCCCTTGGCTACGCCACTGTTTGTATCCAATGAAATACGTTTTTTTTTCAATAAAATAGACATAAAATTTCTACATCGGTGTATGTAGATATGTTCAACAAAACATAGCGGTATTATTTTAATCTATGAGGTTTATATAAAAATAACTGTTAAATTTCTCTTAGATTCGACTTAATTGTTTCACTCTATCTCAAAATTTCAATTTCTTAATAAAATCAAAATTTTGGAATAATTGAACCCTTAGACATTTTCAAACAAATAAATTTAATTGCTGTTCTTGTCAGAAACGTTTGACATACTTTTTTAATATTGTAAACGAGAGCAGAAAACAGTAAGAAAAATAT
Source organism: Maratus speciosus (assembly GCA_963932465.1). Taxonomy (NCBI): domain Eukaryota; kingdom Metazoa; phylum Arthropoda; class Arachnida; order Araneae; family Salticidae; genus Maratus; species Maratus speciosus. The sequence continues at coordinate 65,073,578 of OZ010788.1, forward strand.
TCATGCATGTAACATTAAATGTTTTTGGGTGTTAGAATGTAAATATTTCAGTATTCTAACAAATAAATACGATTTAATATAGTATATACAAATCATAAATTTGTAGAAGTTATTGTTTGTAAAATGTTAATATATAGATAATTTGAATAAGTAGACGTTTGAATCACAACACATACACTTTAATACAATTCTATAAGGGTAACTTTACATCACTTCGTTGGTACATTTCTAAATACAGCACGTTTCTCACTTAAAACTTACAACATATTTCTTACGAATAATTTTATTAGGCTTAACAATACCTTCCTTGGCATCTCATAAGCCAATGCTTCATGTACAACATTATTTTATAGACTTACTCTTTTTTAATTTTTGAATATGTCCAAACCTTGATCTCGTGATCGTGAAATTTCATTACTCGTGCTTTCAAATTATGGATAATAAAAATACCAGTGCATGTGTTAATTTGTTGATCATGCACGTCATAAAGAAAATAAAGTATGTTTATTCAAATCCTACAAATCGGTCATCCTGACATGATGGCGTCCCGACATCATCATCTTGGCTTATTATTTTTCTTTCACATAAAATTTTGATTATTGGTTCAATACACATACACGTATATCTAATCTATACGACTCGTCAGGGAGTTTAACCCATAGACCACGTCTTCATGTATTCGGCCCCGGTTGACGTCTTCCCTGGACCTTCAGGATCTCCTACTTTCTTTACTTCATACCGATCATTATTCTTGTCTGCAGTTATCTCATATGGCCCCAAATATTTTTCTTTAAGTTTGATAGTATTGCCAAATTGCGTCCTCTTTATGGCGACGATATCTCCTATTTTGTATTTTCGTGGCTGTTTTCTTTTCTTATCAAACTGCACCTTGTTTTCTTCTTGTATTTTGAGTATATTTTTCTTTGCTTCTTCTCTCATGGCTTCGCGTTCTTCCATCATACATTCGGTAAATTCTTCTTCCGAAATTTTCTTGATGTTCTGTATGCTTCTGTCCTTCATTTTAACTCCTGTCATTAATTCAAATGGACTATACTTGGTGCTTCGTGTTACTATGCTATTGATAATTCTTTGTAATTTTGGTACATATTTATACAACTTGGATTCATCATTATATGTTTCAGGTTGAACTAAAGTTTTGCCTGTAGATCTTCTCGCGTTATTATTTTTCTTTTCTTTAACATTTTTTGTATTATTTCCAATAGGATTGTCTTTTATTTTCTGATCAGAATTGTTTTTGGACTTTTTCTTTCTAACCGTTTTTCTTTTAGGTCTTTTTCTACTCTTTTTGTGTTTATTTTCTGTTTCCTTCTCAGTGTCTTTACTTTCGGCTCTCTCCTGTCTACTGATGATGAATTTCTTATCGATTTCTTTTTCCTTACTCGGGATCACAGGAGCCGTAAAATCTGAGGTGCTCCATTTGATAATGTCATTATCTAAATACTGTCGTACTCGTTTATTGATGATTTCCTTCTCAACTGAAGATAATCTCTTTGGACGTTCGCGGATAGGTTTTCTATCTTTCGGTAGTATTTTCATGTTTAATTCATTATCTTTTGTTTTGTTCGTTTTGCAGGATTTTATTAATCCTCGTATTTTTTCTCTGTTAGCTAAATTTGTAATATGAGTCAAATCCATTCCGCCATTTTCGCATTCGATATTAACCATACCATCCCAACCTCGAGTATCGTTACTTATATTTGGTGTGGCTACTTCACCTGTTTTGGAAGGGACTTTATTAATTTTAATGTAACCTACTCGTACTTTATTTTCGTTTATTATTCTAACGACATCTTCCTCTACTTTTAACGTCAGGCCTTCGATTGCTTTTCTACCTATTATTAAATCAAAGTTTGTTTCTTGTACCACATAAAATTTATCTTGTATTTCTATACCATCTACATAAACTTTATGCAAGAAATCCCAGCTAAAAATGAACTGCAGAAATTCTATAAAAAAACCGCAGTTGTAAAACTGCGGTGATTTGGCCAATTCCACTACAGATTTTTTGCGGTCAATACAACCACAAAATTACTGCAGTTTATTAACCGCAGAAATTTCGCAGTTGTATTGACCACAAAAATTCTACAGAAAATTTATAGTTATATCAATATTAAAAATTCTGCAGAAATTTCGCAGTTCCATTGACCGCAAAAATTCTGTAGTGGAATCGGCCAAATCACCGCAGTTTTCCAACTGCAGATTTTTTGTAGTTATATCGACCTCAAAAATGTTGTAGTTTTTTTACTGAGCATTGTTTCAAATCTGGTTTCTATAACATTATATGCTCTGGAGTGAAAAATCTGTTGAAATAGAAAAGTCCTAAGTAAAAAATCTCAAACATTTGTAGAATGCTTTAAGTTTATTGTGTGGCATGTTTACTTTATGAAAGCAATTGCATGTCATTGGAACTGTGTAAGTAGCAAGTTATCTGTCAAAAAGCACGCATTGCGAGGGGAAATTTTGAGGCTGCTTAATTCACGGTTGGCGAGTGTGGCTGCTTGATAGGGCTGGGCAATATGTCTAGAATTAATATAAATCGGCATCTTTATATCATGATATCCTGATATATCTATTTAGGAAAGTGCCCTCAGGGAGGCAAAGTAGTGTGCGAGTAGCAGTAAGTGCATAAAATGATTAAGCGGTCACAGACCTTTTCCAACGATATGTCACATGATGACAAAATGTAGAAAAGTGCCCCCCAGAGGTGGGGGGGGGGGCAAAGTAGTGAGCAGAGTACCAGAAATGCATAAAATGATTAAGCGCTCACAGGCCCTTTCCAACGATATGTCACATGATGGGTGTTGGCAAAATATAGAAAAGTGCCCCACAAGGGGACAAAGTAGTGGGCGGAGCACTGGACATGCATAAAATGATTACGCGGTCACAGGCCTTTGCAACGATATGTCACATGACGGGATGCCGGCAAAATTTAGGAAATTGCCCCCCCCCCGGGGGGCAAAGTGGTGGGCGGAGTACCAGAAGTGCATAAAATGATTAAGCGGTCACAGGCCTTTCCAATGACATGTCACATGATGGGTGTCAGGAAAATGTAAGAAAGTGCCCCCCCGGTGGGCAAAGTAGTCGGCGGAGCACTGGAAATGCATAAAATGATTAAGCGGTCACAGGCCTTTGCAACGATATGTCACATGATGAGGTGCCAGCAAAATTTAGGAAATTGCCCCCCCTGGGGGGCAAAGTGGTGGGCGGAGTACCGGAAGTGCATAAAATGATTAAGCGGTCACAGGCCTTTCCAATGACATGTCACATGACGGGAGTCAGCAAAATGTAAGAAAGTGCCCCCCAGGGGGGCAAAGTAGTGGGCGGAGCACTGGAAATGCATAAAATGGTTAAGCGGTCACAGGCCTTTGCAACGATATGTCACATGATGAGGTGCCAGCAAAATTTAGGAAATTGCCCCCCAAGGGGACAAAGTAGTGGGCGGAGCACTGGAAATGCATAAAATGATTAAGCGGTCACAGGCCTTTGCAACGATGTCACATGATGAGGTGCCAGCAAAATTTAGGAAATTGCCCCCCCTGGGGGGCAACGTGGTGGGCGGAATACCGGAAGTGCATAAAATGATTAAGCGGTCACAGGCCTTTCCAATGACATGTCACATGATGGGTGTCAGGAAAATGTAAGAAAGTGCCCCCCCGGTGGGCAAAGTAGTCGGCGGAGCACTGGAAATGCATAAAATGATTAAGCGGTCACAGGCCTTTGCAACGATATGTCACATGATGAGGTGCCAGCAAAATTTAGGAAATTGCCCCCCCTGGGGGGCAAAGTGGTGGGCGGAGTACCGGAAGTGCATAAAATGATTAAGCGGTCACAGGCCTTTCCAATTACATGTCACATGACGGGAGTCAGCAAAATGTAAGAAAGTGCCCCCCAGGGGGGCAAAGTAGTGGGCGGAGCACTGGAAATGCATAAAATGGTTAAGCGGTCACAGGCCTTTGCAACGATATGTCACATGATGAGGTGCCAGCAAAATTTAGGAAATTGCCCCCCAAGGGGACAAAGTAGTGGGCGGAGCACTGGAAATGCATAAAATGATTAAGCGGTCACAGGCCTTTGCAACGATGTCACATGATGAGGTGCCAGCAAAATTTAGGAAATTGCCCCCCCTGGGGGGCAAAGTGGTGGGCGGTGTACCGGAAGTGCATAAAATGATTAAGCGGTCACAGGCCTTTCCAATGACATGTCACATGACGGGAGTCAGCAAAATGTAAGAAAGTGCCCCCCAGGAGGGCAAAGTAGTGGGCGGAGCACTGGAAATGCATAAAATGGTTAAGCGGTCACAGGTCTTTCCAACGATATGTCACATGATGAGGTGCCAGCAAAATTTAGGAAATTGCCCCCCCCCTGGGGGGCAAAGTGGTGGGCGGAGTACCGGAAGTGCATAAAATGATTAAGTGGTCACAGGCCTTTCCAATGACATGTCACATGACGGGAGTCAGCAAAATGTAAGAAAGTGCCCCCCAGGAGGGCAAAGTAGTGGGCGGAGCACTGGAAATGCATAAAATGGTTAAGCGGTCACAGGTCTTTGCAACGAAATTTTACATGATGGGAGTCAGCAAAATGTAAGAAAGTGCCCCCCAAGGGGACAAAGTAGTGGGCGGAGCACTGGAAATGCATAAAATGATTAAGTGGTCACAAGCCTTTTACAACGATATGTCACATGACAGGATGCCGGCAAAATTTAGGAAATTGCCCCCCCCCCCCTGGGAGGCAAAGTGGTGGGCGGAGTACCGGAAGTGCATAAAATGATTAAGCGGTCACAGGCCTTTCTAATGATATGTCACATGACGGGAGTCAGCAAAATGTAAGAAAGTGCCCCCCAGCGGGGCAAAGTAGTGGGCGGAGCACTGGAAATGCATAAAATGGTTAAGCGGACACAGGCCTTTGCAACGATGTCACATGATGAGGTGCCAGCAAAATTTAGGAAATTGCCCCCCCCTGGGGGGCAAAGTGGTGGGCGGAGTACCGGAAGTGCATAAAATGATTAAGCGGTCACAGGCCTTTCCAATGACATGTCACATGATGGGTGTCAGGAAAATGTAAGAAAGTGCCCCCCCGGTGGGCAAAGTAGTCGGCGGAGCACTGGAAATGCATAAAATGATTAAGCGGTCACAGGCCTTTGCAACGATATGTCACATGATGAGGTGCCAGCAAAATTTAGGAAATTGCCCCCCCTGGGGGGCAAAGTGGTGGGCGGAGTACCGGAAGTGCATAAAATGATTAAGCGGTCACAGGCCTTTCCAATGACATGTCACATGACGGGAGTCAGCAAAATGTAAGAAAGTGCCCCCCAGGGGGGCAAAGTAGTGGGCGGAGCACTGGAAATGCATAAAATGGTTAAGCGGTCACAGGCCTTTGCAACGATATGTCACATGATGAGGTGCCAGCAAAATTTAGGAAATTGCCCCCCAAGGGGACAAAGTAGTGGGCGGAGCACTGGAAATGCATAAAATGATTAAGCGGTCACAGGCCTTTGCAACGATGTCACATGATGAGGTGCCAGCAAAATTTAGGAAATTGCCCCCCCTGGGGGGCAAAGTGGTGGGCGGAGTACCGGAAGTGCATAAAATGATTAAGCGGTCACAGGCCTTTCCAATGACATGTCACATGACGGGAGTCAGCAAAATGTAAGAAAGTGCCCCCCAGGAGGGCAAAGTAGTGGGCGGAGCACTGGAAATGCATAAAATGGTTAAGCGGTCACAGGTCTTTCCAACGATATGTCACATGATGAGGTGCCAGCAAAATTTAGGAAATTGCCCCCCCCCCCCTGGGGGGCAAAGTAGTGGGCGGAGTACCGGAAGTGCATAAAATGATTAAGTGGTCACAGGCCTTTCCAATGACATGTCACATGACGGGAGTCAGCAAAATGTAAGAAAGTGCCCCCCAGGAGGGCAAAGTAGTGGGCGGAGCACTGGAAATGCATAAAATGGTTAAGCGGTCACAGGTCTTTGCAACGAAATTTTACATGATGGGAGTCAGCAAAATGTAAGAAAGTGCCCCCCAAGGGGACAAAGTAGTGGGCGGAGCACTGGAAATGCATAAAATGATTAAGTGGTCACAAGCCTTTTACAACGATATGTCACATGACAGGATGCCGGCAAAATTTAGGAAATTGCCCCCCCCCCCCTGGGAGGCAAAGTGGTGGGCGGAGTACCGGAAGTGCATAAAATGATTAAGCGGTCACAGGCCTTTCTAATGATATGTCACATGACGGGAGTCAGCAAAATGTAAGAAAGTGCCCCCCAGCGGGGCAAAGTAGTGGGCGGAGCACTGGAAATGCATAAAATGATTAAGCGGTCACAAGCCTTTTACAACGATATGTCACATGACAGGATGCCGGCAAAATTTAGGAAATTGCCCCCCCCCCCCCCTGGGAGGCAAAGTGGTGGGCAGAGTACCGGAAGTGCATAAAATGATTAAGCAGTTACAGGCCTTTGCAACGATATGTCACATGAGGGGTGACGACAAAATTTAGAAAAATGCCCCCCCCCCCAGGTGTGGAAGTGGGGAGATGGTCATTGGAGGTGCATAACATGAATAAGTAGTAAGAAATTTGCATATTATATGATCTATTTCGCGTATTTTGCACGATCTTTTGAAGAAATTCGCTCATTTTACATGATCCTTTGGCGAAAATCATGCATTTTACACGACCCTTTGGTAAAAATCGCGCTTTTCCACAACCTTTCAAAGAAATTCGCATAATACACGATCTTTTGATGAAATTTGTGTATTTCGCACGAGCTTTTGAAGAAATTCGTATATTTTACACGATCGTTCGATGAAATTTGCATATTTCGCACAATCTTTTGAAGGAATTCGTATATTTTACATGATCTTTTGGTGAAATTCACGTATTTTGCACGCTCTTTCAAAGAAATTCACATATTTTTCAAGATCGTTTGACGAAATACAAATTTTTTCGCGATCATTTGACAAAAATCATATTTTATCGCGACTCTTTGATAACATTCGTGCTTTTTCCACGACCTTTCAAAGAAATTCGCATATTACATGATCTTTCGGCGAAATTTGCACGATCTTTTGAAGTGATTTGCATTCTTTACACAGCACTTTGGCAAAAATCTCCAATTTTCCACAATCTTTCGCCAAAATTCGCTCATTTTCCACAATCTTTTAACAAAATTCACGCTTATTTCGCGATCATTCGACAAAAATCACATTTCTTTGCGATTCTTTAACGAAATTCTCATTTTTCCCACGACCTTTCAAAGAAGTTTGCATATTTTACACGATCGTTTGACGAAATTCGCATATTTTACATGAACGTTTGACAAAAATCACATTTTTTTTCGCGATTCTTTGACGAAATTCAAAATCCTTCACTAAAATTCGCAGTCTTTCCACGACCTTTCAAAGAAATTTGCATATTACATGATCTTTGGATGAAATTCGTGTATTTCGCACAATCTTTTGCAGAAATTTGAATATTTTACACGATCCTTTGGCAAAAATCATGATTTTTTTGCAATTCTGCGATGAAAATCGTGTCTTTTTCGTGATCCTTTAACGAAAATTGCATTTTTCCCGCAATCCTTTGCCAAAAATTGTGCATTTTGCATGATCTTTTGCCAAAAATCTCGCATTTTCCACAATCTTTCGCCAAAAATCTGGCGTTTTCCACGATCTATCGCCAAAATTCGCTCATTTTCCACAATCTTTTAACAAAATTCACGTTTATTTCGCGATCATTCGACAAAAATCACATTTCTTTGCCATTCTTTAACGAAATTGTCGATCCTTCGACGAAATTCTCGTTTTTCCCACGACCTTCCCAAAAGCAGAATTTTCTGTGTCAGTCTGCAGCAAACTAAAATTTATCTGCGACCCAATAAGCCTACTATCATAAGAAATAACAGAAACACTTAAAGTAAGCAAAATTTCCATTTATAAAGAAAATATAATATAAGGATACAACAAATACCGTAAATCTAGAGACTTAAAGCAAATTTCAGCTATTTTTTAAGCCCAGCATTTTTTTTTAAGTTGGTGAATTAATCTGCAAGGTTTAAAATAATCTGCAGCGCCCGCTTCCGTGCTTCACTGTTTCTGCTACTGGGACGACCTTTAAAAGAAGTTCGCATATTTTACACGATCGTTTGACAAAATTCGCATATTTTACACGAACATTTGACAAAAATCACATTTTTTTTCGTGATTCTTTGACGAAATTCACAATCCTTCGCCGAAATTCGCAGTCTTTCCACGACCTTTCGAAGAAATTTGCATATTACATGATCTTTGGATGAAATTCATGTATTTTTCGCACAATCTTTTGCAGAAATTCGAATATTTTACACGATTTTTTGGTGAAAATCATGATTTTTTTCAATTCTGCGATGAAAATCATGTCTTTTTCGTGATCCTTTAACGAAAATCGCATTTTTCTCGCAATCCTTTGCCAAAAATTGCACATTTTCCATGATCTTTTTCCAAAAATCTCGCATTTTCCACGATCTTTTGCCAAAAATTTCACGTTTTCCATAATCTTTTAACAAAATTCACGTTTTTTCATGATCATTTGACAAAAATCACATTTTTTGCAATTCTTTAACGAAATTCGCAATCCTTCAATGAAATTCACGGTTTTCCCACGACCTTTCAAAGAAATTCTCATATTACATGATCTTTCAAAGAAATTCGCATATTACACGATCTTTCAAAGAAATTCGCATATTTTACACGATCGTTTGACGAAACACGCACATTTTTTCACAATCATTTGACAAAAATCACATTGTTTTTTGCAATTCTTTGACAAAATTTGCGATCCTTTGCCGAAATTTGCAGTTTTTCCACGACCTTTCAAAGAAATTTGCATATTACACGATCTTTTGACGAAATTCGTGTATTTTGCACAATCTTTTGAAGAAATCGGCATATTTTGCATGATTATTGGTGAAAATAGTGTTTTTTCACAATTCCTTGATGAAAATCGTGTCTTTTTCATGATCCTTTAACGAAAATCGCATATTTCGCCAAAAATCTCACATTTTCCATGATCTTTTGCCAAAATTCACTCATCTTGCACGATATTTAGTAAAATTCACGTTTTTTTTGCGACCATTGATAAAAACCACATTTTTTCGCGATTCTTTGACAAAATTAGTGTTTTTCCCACAACCTTTCAGACAAATTCACATATTACACGATCGCATCATGTTTAATTTTTTCTCCAACATTTTTTAGAAAATATTTGTAAATTCCCTGACTTTTCCTATATATTTTGAAATTTCCCTGACTGTCCATGACACTGGGAACACAGTAAATATAAAAAAATATAATCATTGAAACAGCCCTCAGTCTCAGTCAGGGCTGTCTGCCCACCTACCCGCCCAAAAAAACCCGGGTGGGCTTTTTTAAAAAAACCCACTTAATAAAACCCAAAATGACTATTTTTTATCATTCATTATCTAATATGTAAAAATGAAAATTTGTCCGTCTGTAATTCTATACAAATCGAAAGTTTGGAAGACAGGATTGTGAAACGTTACATATATGTGTATTAAAACACGGCCGAGGCAACTAAATTAATCCGGATCTAAATAATTTATAGTTAATTTTTAATTAATAAAACATCACCAATTTAACAGCAAGTTCCTATCAAATTTAAACATTTTACGTTATAGCAGTTGCTAACAATTAAAAATCCACAATAAAATTCTTATCACAAAAATTCCTTTTCTATTGCAAGATTTCTATGTGAAAAATGAAAATGAAATAAATAGTTTGACGAATATAAAAAAATTAATATTACATCATAACTTTTCTATTGCAAGATTTCCAAATAAAAAATGAAATAAATAGTTTGACAAATTTAAAAAAGAAGTTAATATTACGTCACATTGGAAATGTAATGGATGGTTTAGGAAATGTAATGTAATGGATGGCAGGTGAATATATAATGTCATATGAGTTTGAAAAAGCACATTGAAACATGATAAAAACCTAAGCATAAGCTCGATAAGATAATTGGCATTTTAACATTTTGAAGTTCTCTGAATTTGTTTTCGCCATTTTTAAATCTATTCCATATACATACTCTTGTGTATGCATGTATATTAGAATTTCCACAAAGGTTTAGGTCCCTAGAGCTCATTCTTAGTGAAGAACTGAAATAAAGATGACAAATTGCCATTTTTCTTTAATAATGAAAAATTCTGTAAATAACAAAATACTCGGAAACAACTTTTCATCAAAAGGTTTTAATCTCGGTCTCAATCCAGATCACAGATTATATTTACTAAGTAAGTAGGTAATCTGTCGTCTGGATTAAATGAATAAAAAAAAGAGTGAAAATTACGCAAATTAACAGGCAATCCTTGATTTTTTCAAAACAAACATTCCTAAAATTCTGTGCAACGCCAGCTACTTTAGCTAGCATTATATATATACTATTACATATCATTCATTAAGGTCCATATAATTTATTTAAAAATATTTTTATAACAGTTGCTTAAAAATATGTTTATAATGTATTAAGTATTTTAAAGTTGAACTGCATTTAATATTTCATTTTGTTTTACACTCAAAAATCCCCATTTTTGTTATTAAGAGGTACCACGTAAAATAACAGATACGATGAAAATCAGAAAATGATAAAGGAGGCATTTGTAGTCTGTACCTGTCTCAATAAAAAAACTTTTTTTCTTTAGACACTCTGCATATAAGTAAAATTGAAATCTATTAAATACAGCCACAACTGCAAAAATACATAATACATTATGAACACATTTTCTATGTACTATTAAAAAAATGAATTATAACCTATACACTATAGTCATTTTTCCTATGTAGTCATAAAAAATTAAAAATACAAGTTCTTTCGATTATATTAATTTGGTGAGGGTTGGGTCTTGCAGTTCGTTCAAATCTTTTTTAATTTTTATGCAAAGATGTCTGAAAATCTAAATTTAATTCAAATGTTATCTTACATATATAATAGAATCATAACAAGTAAGTAATTAAACATAGTTGGCACTGTTCAAAGAAATGGCAGCAAAAAACTCCAAAAACCTGAAAGAAACCAAAAAAACCCCAATAAAACTCACACGGGTTGGGCTTTTTTAAAAAAACCCGGGTTTTTTTCAGCCCTGGTCTCAGTACACAAAACAAAAGTAAAAACATTAAAAAAAAAATCAGAAATATTAAGCAAATTACTTATAAATAAAAGAAATACTTCTTTGACGGGCATAAAGTAAACACCACCCATATGTACTGATTTAAGACATAATGTAAACAAAAGAAAATTACATAAAATAAAATTTATATGCACTTAGCAAAACACACCAAGCTGCTATGCTTTATTAGACAATTACCAACCAATTATGTTCTTAAAAAGAAAATAAATCACTTACCGGTGAAATGGTAATCCAACTTTAAATCAATAAGCTGTACAATAAACAACTTATAAATGTAATACATCTTTATTTGGCACAGATGTCATATACACTCCATATTGGCACGATTTTTTTCTGACGCCAATGTCATATAAGCACCGGGTACTTAACTAACACCAAAGTGTCATTATTTTGCTTGATATGGTAAACCGGATATAGATGATATGGTAACGAGGTTTGGTTGGTGTTATGGTAACATCTGTGCCGAATATTTTTACGAGTGCAGTGACATGCTTTTTTTTAAACTGCCAAAATGCACTCCTACCAGAGTTTCCTTAGGCAGTTTAGGGCGGGGGTGGGGGGGTGGAGGTTGAACTGCACACCACCTGCCCTTTGGTTGATTTGATTTGATTATCGGAGCCTACGCTCGATTATGAGGTTTTCAGCTTCGCTTCACTTGGCGGCTTTGTACCTCTAATGATCCAAAATTGCTAATACAGTTCTCTATAAACAGCTCTTTCAGTAGAAGTTACATCCATAGATGAGAACTTGTTTTTATTGGGATTAAATTCCAGGAAGAACTCCCCTTCATCAGAATCTGTTGGTTCTCGGTAGAAAAGAAATAAGGTGCTTGGAGGCAGATTTGCCCGCTGCTACAGCCAGGTCACATATATCATGGAAAGTCGCACTGTCAGCAGACAGATCTAATCGCTGATAGAGTTGAGCTTGCTCTGTGCGAAACTTTCAGCACTCTAGAAGGTAGTGGTCAGTGGTTTCCAAGACTTGACACTCTGAGCAGAGGTATGAATTCCATAGGCCAAAACAATGAAATTGTGCCATGGTAGGCAATGAGCGGGTCTGTATGCCCTTTGGTTTAAAAAACAGTGTTCGAAATCCTTGGTGGTCTGCTGGTCCGAGACCACCAAAAGCGCAATCGGACCACTAATTTGAAAAATTTAGTGGTCTGCAGGACCAGTAACTTTTTCCCCCCTTTCTCACAGGTAAACTTAATTTACCCGTCCCCTAGAAAACCACAACCAAACACAAATCACACAATAATTTAAAAAAAATTGCATTAAATCTCAGTCATTTGAAATAAATAATCAGATGAATAAAATATCTAATTAATAATTTTATAGTTTTTCGTTATGTATACAGTTTATTTAATTTTTAGTAAATTATAATTTTACATTTTACTATGCTGAAAATTTTGGATGGCTGTAAAGGAAGTTTGGTTTATATTCTAAGAGGAGGGGGGGGGGAGGTCACTCAAGGGTTAAAGGGACTTAATAGAATTTTATGTAGCGGGCCAGTGATGATAACTGCGGACCAGTAAATTCTCATGCTTACTGGTCCTTGGGACCAGTGACTTTTTTTCATCAATTCTACCACTGTAAAATATCACTCTTCTTGTCCCACATCCAAAAAATTTGCATGCACATTGTTTTAATTGTGGTTGTCATGCACATTGTTTTAAATAAATTATATATCTAAGTTAAAAACATTTCATTGTTTAAAACCAGCAGCACTACTTGAAAATTTATATATTAAAAAAAAAAAAAACGAACAATACACAAAAACTGCAACTAATCAATAAAAAACTTAAATTGATTCTTGAACGCTTTTGTTTTGTAATAACAATGACTCAAAAACTCTATAACTCAACTAGCTTCTAGTTAACTAGAAAAAAAAAAAAAAAAAAAAAAAAAAAAAAAAAAAAACCACATCTATTATTCTTTTGAAAAAAGCAAATAACAATAATGAAAATATCTTGAAACTGCAAAATTCTCCTCCGAAATATTTGTATTGGTAAGATTTGTTTTTAAAAAAGGGGCCTGTTTTTTGGAAGTATACGAGTCCTTTGCTAAAATTATGTACCGAGCTAGATCTGCCTTTTTGAATCTGCAGGCATGGTCTCAGAGTCCTTTCAAAGAGACAAATCTAGCTCGGTACATAATTTTAGCAATCTTGTGGTTATGGACATTCATTTAAAAAACAATAATTAACGAGGAAGTATTACAAGAACGAAAAGGGCTATAAAAATTAAGAGGAACGATTAAGCGTAGTATAAGAAAAAGTGAGCGGGAATGGAGTCACATGTATTGTAAACAATCGCCGGATATCGACAGTTGAGTTGAGGAGTTCTTCTGCTGCCGGGATACAGATACATTTACGCTGTTAGCGAAATGAGATTGACCAATCAGAAAACTTGCTTCCTTAAAGCAGGGAAAAGTTCCCGAAATACAAGCTTCTGATTGGTCGATCTCGTTTCGCTAACAGCGCAAAATCTATCTGGATCCCGGAAAGAATTTAGAATAAAAAAAATTATTTAAATGATATTAATTATTATATATTATTAATAATTATTAATTATAAATATTTATTATTAATTATTTAAATTATATTATATTATTTATATTATGTGATATATAATTAATATTACATATTAATATTATATTATGTGTTATTAATAATTATTAATTATAAATAATTATTATTAATTATTTAAATTATATTATTTATATTACGTAATATAAAATTAATATTATATATTAAAATTATATGATTTATATGTTAATAAATATCAATAATTATTAATTATAAATATTATTATTAATTATTTTATTAATTATTTTATTAATTATTATATTAATAATTTAAATAATAAATAATTATTTAGAGTCAGAAATGCAGCCTCAGCTGCATAAACAATAATCAAATATTCCAATGTAAATTTAAAATAAAATATTTAATAAGAATTTTTTTTTTCATTCGTTTTTATAAAGTAGAAGTAATTTACATACAAACTGGAAGTCATGTCTTTTCGGGGAGAAGGGCAAATTGCGCATTTAGTAAATCCGGATCCGGGTGTGCTATGAAAAAGAAGAAAGGGGGATGGGATGCCTTCTCCCTGGATTTTGAAATTAAAGTTAAAAAAAAAAATTCTTCTTTGGAAAACATAGTAGAATTTATTCTTTTCGAGTAAGTAAAAAAAAAAAAAAAGGAAGCGTTTTTCCGTTTAGGGGAGGAGGGTGACATAGGAGAGCAACTGCCCCTCCCTAGATTTTCAATTGAGTAACTAATTTTATTTTCTTAATTTGAAAACATAATAAAATTAATTCTTTGCCAGTGATACAAAAAAAGAAAAAAAAAAAAAAAAAAAAAAAAACAGAAACCAATAATTTTCCGTTGGGAGGAGGGGGGGGGGATGTCATATGACAGTCATTTGTTCCTGCCTGGATTTAAAAATATAAGTACCTAATTTTTTTTCACCGATTTTGAAATACTGAAATTTTTTTTAATTTGAGTGATTTAAATTAAAAGAGGAATTAAAAAGTTTCAGTTGAGGGAGCGGTATAGGAGGCCCATTGCCCTTCCGTGGATTTTGAAATTGTACAAACTAAATTTTCCTTTTTTTCCTATTTTGAAAACATAGTAGAATTTTTTTTTTTTTTTCGAGTAACTTAAAAAAAAAAGGAACCAAGAAATTTCTGTTTAGGGGAAGGTGGCACAGGAGACCAACTGCCCCTCCCTAGGTATTTCAATTTAAGTAACCCAATTTTTTTTCTCCTGCTATGAAAAACATAGTATAATTTATTCTTTGCGAGTAACTTAAAAATTAAGGTAACCAAAAATTTTTCGTTAAAAGGGGGGAGCCTAGGGGAGTGTCATTGCCGCTGGATTTTGATATATATATATATACCTGGATTTTCTTTTTCTCCGATTTTGTATAAATTTTATTTATGCGCAGAAACTTAAAATAATAGACGGACAGTATAGCAGAAATATCAGTTGCCCGGGGTTGGGGGGGGGGGGATAAGAGAAAAGTCATTTCCCTTCCCTGGATTTTGAAATTTAAGTAATTAAATTTTCTTTTTTTCTTTCTTTTTTTTATGAAATGCATAGTAAAATTCATTCTTTTTCAACATTTTAAAATAAAAGAAATAAAAGAAATAAAAAAAATCCGTTAAGGAGGGTGGGGGGGATGGAAAGGCCCATGCCAATCCCTGCAGTCTGAAATTTAATTAACGGAATTATGTTATTTTCTCCAATTTTGACAAATAGCGTAAAATTTATTTATTCCGTATAGCTTAAAATTAAACAGAAACTAAGAATTTTTCTGTTGGGGGAGAGATTCCCTATGTCTCATTCTTAGTAGTTAATTTCAGTAGAGTTTTTTTTATGTTTATGTATTTAAACTTTATCGTAAAGTCAGGTTAAAAACAGTGTAATTTTTTTTTTTTTTTGGGGGGGGGGGGGGGGGCGGTAGGAAGATGTAGCCCGAGGTCATCGGCATTCCCCTCCCGGATTTTGACATTTAGTTTTAACTAAATATTTTCTTTTTCTCTGATTAACACATAATAAAATTTATCCCTTTCGGCCAAGTAAAATAATTAAACACTAAGAGAAAGACGGGAAACTGGTAAAATTAAAGAGATGAAATTACTTCAATACTGCTGTATTACTACAGACGCAAAATCTCATAATTTTAAAAGTTTATGATGACTTCACTTAAACTATAGTCTTTTTGAGGTTAATAGCACAGAGAATTTTTGAAATAAAGGACCACAAAATTACGCCACATTAGCCGCAGAATTTCTAAAGTATTTTTATAGTCGAGATTGCACTACAGAAAATCTGTAATTGACTATAGAAAAACATAAAAAATACTCCACTTCTGTAGAAAAACTGCAGTTCATTTTTAGCTGGGATACCCCAATGGTTTAATTCCTTTTCCACCTATGTCCCATATAGTTATATTTCGCCGGTTAACTTTGGCGCGTTTATTGCAGTATGATATCTTGACTTGGCGATTGAAATATCACTCCCTATATCGATTATTATGTTTGTTTTTATTCCTTGAATATCCAGGATTCTTCCTTTCTTACCATTTAACGTGCCCGTATTAACTATTTTTCTTTGCGTGTTTTGGCTCCAATCTTGGTATTTCGTTTCTCGCCAATTATGATTACGTTGCGGGTTATAATTTGAATAATTTTGTTGTGTTTTACTTCCCATGGTACAATTCTTACTCACGTGATCAGGTCTGCCACAATTATAACATTATATGCGCCTCGTTTCTTCCATTGTTCACATTGTGCCTATTGCCAACTTGGCGCCTTTTCGAATTGGCGTAGTCAGCCACTCTCGATCGTTCATCCTCAAAACTCCCACTTGTATTCCTTATAGCTTGTTTATTGCAAACCCTTCGTGCCGTTTCGTAAATATCTAATTTGTTTACTTAGTCGTCTATCTTTTTTATTACTAACAATTCCTCTGCAAAATGCGTCCTTGTTTCCGCAGGTAAATTATGCCTAATTTGATTAAATACAATTAATTCCGATAATTCCTCAAAGCTATCTATTTCAAGGCCGTCAGTCCATTGTTTGAAATATACCTTGATCTCATAAGCGAAATCGCGCCAATTTGCCGATGGCTCTTTTTTGAGTGAGAAAAATTTCAGCCTAAATCTTCTGGCGATAGTTTGTACCGTTTTAAAAGAATACTTTTTATGTAATCATAATCATGCATTTCAGGTTCACTCTCCCTGGTTATTATATTAATCACATATAACGGCATTAGGTTAATTAAATAGCTGACGCACTCTTTTTTATCAATGCCCGTTTGCGACATTTGCCTTTCATACATAGCAAAGAATAAACTAATATCATTCGTACTATCATATTTTGTTAAGAATCTGAGCAATTCATATTGCTTACATGGATTTGTCCTTGTGTTCACATCGATGTGTTGTCTTGAATTTTCTTGCAGTTGCATTTTCTTAATTTCAAATTCTCTTTCGCGATCTTTTTCTTCCAATTCTATTTTCTATTTTCTTTCTTCCATCTCCATCTCCATTTTCAGTTTCTTTTCTTCGATCTCTGCTCGTAATTTCTTTTCTTCGATCTCTGCTCGTAACTTCTTTTCTTCAAGTTCCGATTCCGCTTGTGCTTTTACACAACTTTTTACTTTTGCTGTCACAATTACTTCTAGGCGGTCCTTTATAAAATCTTCATCGTAATCTTCCCAGTTTTTAATTAGCTTTATTAGGATATGGATTGTCGGTTTTTCTGGTGGTTGAATTCCGCATTCCTCGCAGAGATCTATTAGATCAATTCTTTTAGCTTTATTTAAGGATACCATGTTTTTCAAAATTGTACTTGGATAAATATGACTACGGTTTTTACACATTTGCCTTGTTCATTCACAATCCATTTTTTGACACTGTCGATTGACAACAATTTCTCTTCGATTAATATTTTACTATCTATTCCACTAATAGTCGCTTAAAATGCCGGCATCGAGCCCCCAAGTTTGTAGAAGTTATTGTTTGTAAAATGTTAATATATAGATAATTTGAATAAGTAGACGTTTGAATCACAACACATACACTTTAATACAATTCTATAAGGGTAACTTTACATCACTTCGTTGATACTTTTCTAAATACAGCACCTTTCTCACTTAAAACCTACAACATATTTCTTACGAATAATTTTATTAGGCTTAACAATACCTTCCCTGGCATCTCATAAGCCGATGCTTCATGTACAACATTATTTTATAGACTGACTCTTTTCTAATTTTTGAATATGTCCAAACCTTCATCTCGTGATCGTGAATTTTCATTACTCGTGCTTTCAAATTATGGATAATAAAAATACCAGAGCATCAGTTAATTTGTTGATCATGCACGTCATAAAGAAAATAAAGTATGTTTAAATTCAAATCCTACATATATATATATGTGTGTGGGGCGCCCAAATGAAAGTGGTATTGCTGTAATAACTCCGCCATTGGAGGAGAAAGATGACTGCGCAAGCTCCTATAGAGGGCTCAGAGTGCTGGGAATGCATGCGATATCATCAGATCCCACCAGCTACGTGTGTGATAGCGTAAGAGCACATTAAATTGCCTCGTTCGTATCATGGATGCATCCAAACGGTGACAACGCGCAGTCGTGCAATTTTTAACAACGGAAAAAAAGAGTACTCGTAAAATCTATCGTTGAATTCAAAATGAGTATGGCATGGATTGTATGTCACACAGATCCGTATTCCGATGGTGTAGGGATTTTCGGAGTGGAAGAAGCAGTACTGACGACTGATCCCGAACTGGTCAAGCGCATGGGGTCTTCTTCCACTACGAAAATCCCTACACCATCGGAATGCCTATCTGCGTGACATACACTCCGTGCCATACACATTTTGCATTCGACGATAGATTTCACTAGTACTCACATTTCCCGCCGTTAAAAATAGCACAACGTCGCGTTGACACCGTTTGGAGGCATCCATGCGGCGATGCTTTTTAACATGTTCCCACGCTATCACACACGCAACTGGTGGGATCTGACGATATCGCATGCATTCCCAGCACTCTGCGCTCCCTATAGGAGCATGCTCGGTCATCTTTCTCTTCAAATGGCGGAGTTATTACAGGAATGCCACATTCATTTGGGCGACACTCATACATATATACATACATATATATATGTAGGAAGGAATTAGGAAAAACGTTATTGTTAATTTATTAAAATTTTTAAATGATAACAGAGCTCAGAAATCATACAAACTTTGATTTAATTCCTTAAAGACAATTTTACCATACTTTATAAAAATATTCTCCAAATATACTAGGGTAATACTTAACACACAGTGTTGGATTTTAGCCGACAAATACTAGTTTTTGACGTAAAATATGTTTAAACCTTGTTTTAATAGGTGTAAAACGTCAAAAACACAAACATATAAGTAAACTCAGAACAAAAGCGAAAAAATGCTGTTAATATAGCATTGTTTCTGTTTAATGATAGTGCAATGTAATTTTAGCATACATTAAATTGTAATAAAATATGAAATTAAAATTGTCTGAGCGAAGCGAAGGCCAATACTCAGCGAAATATTAATGTCCGGACACATTACTACTACGATGGATATTAACGCCATGTCCTACTAAAAAAAAGCCTAAAAAAACCTTTCGTCAAGCATAACTCAAAAAATATTTGTCGGATTTCGTTTCTGATTGCACCAGAATGTACCTATGAGGGTCGCCTACTGAATGCACCTACTATGAAAAATAAGTTCCAAACCGTTTAAAAATTATATAGAAAAAACTGATAAAAAAGCACAATTTATCTGCATACGTCACAGAAATTTTGTGTGCGTCACTTTCACCGGTTGATGTTTTCGTAGACAACTGGTTTGAACACATGGAGCAAATAAAAAAAAATACGAACGCATTAATATTGAATAGATCAGTTTCAACCACGTGATCATAAACCTTTCAACAACCCGTGGCAACCAGTTTTGGTGGGCAAACAAATAATAATACTGTACTCCGTACCACGGTGACCGTTTTTAGCCTGTTGTATAAAATCTGGCCTGTTGTATGACATACAATTGTGGATGATTAAAACAAAAGACATGAGTGTTTATTGCTCCGGGAGGTTATCTTTCTATGGATGCCTGTCTGTCTATCATACAGCATGCAATTTTCTTTTAAAGGATGATATTATTATGTAGTAAAACCTCCATAACCGACACACCCGATTAGTGGACACCTCTATTTAGGGGGCATTTTTCCGATTACCAACCCTTAAATAACTGTACATTTTTTACTCTCAGTAGCGGACACCTCCAAATAGAGGACAAATTCTGCCCTCCCGAGGTGTTCGCTATTCAGAGGTTTTACTGATAAAACCTCCATAGCGGACACAACCGAATAGCGGATACCTCTATTTAGCGGACATTTTTTCGATTACCAACTCTTAAATTACTGTACTTGTTTTACTCTCAGTTGCGGTCACCTCTAAATAGAGGACAAATTCTGCATTCTCGGGGTGTCCGCTATTCAGAGGTTTTACTGTATATAATATTGATAGTTATTTTACAGGGCCACACAAAAGAATAAGAATATATGAAATGAATATAAACTAAATTCGGGATTGGTAGATCGCTGATGGTAATGTAATTTTAGGATGTTGTTACAGTCATCTGCAGCATGTTTTTAGAGTTTTGTTCATCTAACGAAACCCTACCTGTCTCACTCCTTTGTCTGTCTGTCTGTCCGTCTGTCACAGAGCCCGTTCTCAGAAACTATACATGTCGGAGACTTGAAAATTTGCATACTTATAGCTGAACACAACACATCAAACGGCAAATAATAAAATTTTGAAAAAGTCTAATATTTAACCCTCTGGGCTCTAACTTGTGTATTTTAAGAAATTTTTCTAACTCAGCCCCTAATTTAATTAAGTTGGATACATGAAATTTTGCATACTTATAGCTGAACATCTCACATCAAACGACAAATAATAAAATTTTGAAAAAGGTCTAATATTTAACGCTCTGGGCTCTAACTTGTGTATTTAAAGCAATTTTTCTAACTCAGCCCCTAATTAAGTTGGAGACATGAAAGTTTGCATACTTATAGCTGAACACTTGCGATAACACTATAAATCATAAAATTTTGAAAAAGTCATATTTAACCCTCCGGTCTCTAACTTGTGTATTTTAAGCAATTTTTCTAACTCAGCCACTAATTAAGTTGGAGACATGAAAGTTTGCATACTTATAGCTGAACACTTGCGATAACACGATAAATCATAAAATTTTGAAAAAGTCATATTTAACCCTCTGAGCTCTAACTTGTGTATTTTAAGCAATTTTTCTAACTCAGCCCCTAATTAAGTTGGGGACATGAAATTTTGCATACTTATAGCTGAACTCCTCACATCAAACGGCAAATAATAAAATTTTGAAAAAGTCTAATATTTAACCCTCTGGGATCTAACATGTGTATTTTAAGCAATTTTTCTAACCTAAATATATTTCCCCTAATTATGTTGGAGACATGAAAATTTGCATACTTATAGCTGAACACCTCACATCAAACGACAAATAATAAAATTTTGAACAATTCTAATATTTAACCTCTAATATTTTGTCTCGCGCAATTTTTAAATTTAAACTGTTTTGCAATACTATTTTTTTTTTCATTTTGCATAATAAGTGTAATGTGACGCAATTTCTTCTATTTCAGACTTCTAACGCATGTTAATGAATTTATTTTACAATATCCTTTGTCTTTCAAAATTCACATGTAAATATAGTTTTAATGGCGTCATTTCCAATAAGTGCCTCCTTTTTATACCTAATTATTTAATTCTAATTTGAAGGTTTTTATCTGTTTATAATACTAACGTGTAAATAATTTTTTTTTTAAGCAAACATTATTGTTTGCGCTGTTTATACAGTTGGCAACAGTTTAAATTAATATCATTTTCTAAAATATGTAAAAAATATCAGTCAAGATGCTGAATATTTGAATTTAAAATAGAAATAAAACCTCAAAAAATGAGTCAAATTAAAAAGATTAATGAAATCTGCACACCGGGATTTTCTATTGAATAAAATGATCTAAAAAATGATTAAATTCACATGTATAGCTTTTGCTCATATAAATTTTTTTTTAATGGAACGATTTTGTCCAACTTTAGCATTAAATATCTCTTAAAATAATTCTTCGATTTGAAAACTGTACGCATTAGCGTGTTGATCAAGCATTTCGCTATAATACCACCGATTTTCATATTTTTTGTATGCAATAGTTTTCTTAATATTAACGAAGAAAGACCTCCGGTCACAAAAAATTCAAAACCGGCAGAAGCGGCAGTGACAGCGTTAGTTACTTTTTTTTAGAATAGAGAGATATATAAAAATGAAAACTTGTCTATCTGTCTGTTTGTAATTCTATAAAAATCCACAATTTGGAAGCCAAAATTGTGAAAAGATACGTACATGTGTATTAAAACATGGTCAAGGCAACTAAAGTAATCCGAAATCGAAATAATTTATAGTTAATTTTTAATTAATAAAAAACCACCAATTTAACAGCAATTTCTTATCAAATTTAAACATTTTTCGTTGTAGCAGTTGCCAACAATTAAAAAACACAATAAAATTATTACTACAACAATTAATTTTCTACTGCAAGATTTCCACGTGAAAAATGAAAATGAAATAAATAGTTTGACGAATTTTTAAAAAAGGTGAATATTACGTCATAACTTTTCTATTGCAAGATATTCACGTGAAATATGAAAATGAAATAAATAGTTTGACAAATTTAAATGAAAGTGAATATAACTTCATAATTTTTCTATTTCAAGGTTTCCACGTGATAGAGGAAAATATTACGTCATATTGGAAATATAAAGGACGTGGTGGATATAGTATAACGTCATATGAGTGTGAAAAATGTATTGAAGCATGAAAAACCCGATTAGGGGAATATTGGTCTGTTTTAACATTATTGCTCCAATTATAAATTGAAATAAGTTCATTTATAGCTGTATTCTTTTGCGTCTGTTATATACATTTATACATTTTTATATAGCGTTTTCATATGATTCATTCATACAACATTTCGACTGCTTTTTTAATATTTGTTTTGTGTTGTATGTTAAATTTTGAAATTGATTTTTCAGAACAAACATCCTTCAAATTCTGGGCAACGCCGGCACTTTAGTTTGTAACAGATAAATGGCTTTTGTATCTGTACATCTAATGCTAATATTATAAAGCGTTATAATATTATAAAGTATATAATATTATTAATGCTTGTACGTTTGTGAGGTGTTATCTCTGAAACTACATAGCCAACTTAAAAAAATATTGGTGGCCATCTCTGCTCCGAAAAAAAGACGTTTTATGTCAGTGCAAGAACCTACATCGCTGCAGGAGCAAAAAAGTTCTAAAATTGCGATTTCTGTGATATTGATTGGGTTAGAAACTTTAAATTTGGTTCGGTAGTTATTTGTAAGATGTAAATACTCGTAATGAACGCTCTCAAAAAGGTTCAATTTGACGGATAAACGTAAAAATTTCTGGAAAGATTCTAAACTATGATTTATTTGGAATACTAAAATTTTTGGGATACTGTTGGGGTTAGAAACAAGAGCTTTGGCATGGTAGTAATTAATAAGATGTAAATTCTCGTTGTAGAACGAATTCTAAAAAATAGAAAGACTAAACAAAGCGGAAAAAGATCTAAAGATGATCTAAGTAACGTAGTACATGGAATTGTTAGGAATATAAACATGAAAATTGACATGGCTGTATTTATCATGACGTAAATTCTCGCAATAGAACAATTTCTAAAAATGTCGCTATATAAAACAGTGCAAAAACAAAAAACTTTCAAAAATTTTCTATTTCTGTATTACTGCTGAGCCCAAAATCTTGAAATTTTGCTTCGGGTTAGTTTTAAATTGTACAATTGTCTCTATGAATGGTTTCTAAAAAATTTAAAATTTAAAAAGATGAAATTAACGGAAAGCGATCTCAATTACCATTAATTCGGAATTATTAGGTACAGAAACTTTAAATATTTCATAATGCTTCATTTCCTCCGCAAAACATGCAATTTAAATGCAACAAAACAGATAGATACCCACCTAGCATTAAATAAATTGTGTAAATATTAAATAAAGACCTGTATGAAACAGTGAGTAGGTTGCCCGAAAGTACTTGTTAAAGTGTTACTTCTCTAGGCTTTTCTCTCTCGCGCGAAGGCCACTAACAGAGGGAAGTGCCGTTTTAAATGTGATATGAATTTTTTATCCGATTCATTTTTCTAGACATTCTATCACAAGGTCATATTCTCAATTATCATTAGTAGCTTTTTTACATATTAACTTATTCTGGTGTAATTTTATAATCGGGATCATATTGGCGTATGTTAGATTGCATGATTTCCTGAATAAATATGTATGGATTTGTAAATTACTTCAAATGACACTTTGGCAGCTCAAATGTTATGCAGACGATATATTCAGATCTGGTGTCATACTTTATGTTGTAATCATTGCCGATTTCTTTTATTTAATACATGCTAAATACAGCTCAACTTGTGCAGAATATGTTTGAAAACAAAACAATACAGCGTATGTAGTGGCCAGCATACACTCATAATTTAAATCCGATCGAGCCTATCTAAAACACACTCTAACGAAGCATTGCATGCCACTGTTGATGTATTCGGTACTTTGATACTATATTAGATTTTGAGGAGAGAATTCCTTAAATGTTATCGACAACCTCATTGCATCTGTGGAAAACAGATATTGTACAATATTAACTATTCCGGGGGAGCACACACCATATAAAGTATAGTCCATTCTTTTTAAACATCATATATCTGTCATTTAAAGTTACTCAAATTGGTGCGGAGCGTCTGATTATGCTCTTGACATCATTTAATACAGTTAAAATTCCGATATAAGTAATTTAGTGTTTCATTTTCTATTTTACTTTTAATATATTGCGTACTTTCAATTTTATATCCATGCATGGCTGTCTTGAGTGGTTTGATTTCCAATTTTTTTAAACAGTGTATACGAATTTATATATAAGATTTTGTAATTCTACGATTCGTTTATTTTCATCATTTCAGTTTATCGCAGTATATGGACAATTAAAGATAACATCTCATTTTCTTTGCTTCCACATGTTATTATTAAATCTATGTTCTCAGTAATATCGCTCAGACTAATCCCTCTGAGGGAAGTCCTAGTTTTTTTTTGTTTGTTTATGACTAAATTTCCAAGTTATATGGATTTCTAGGTTTTTTTTTTTTTTCATTCTTTGTTGAATACCATATTTTTTAAAATATATATTTAGCTTTTAGTAAATATTTTCTCTGCAGCATTTCTTGTTTTATATATTCTTGCATTTAGTACAAACACAGAAAAAAAAAAAAACATATATTTTATTAAAGAGAAAATAATTAAATGTAAGGATAAAAGGCTTAAAATATGATATTTTAAAACTTTATCGCAAAATTAATTGTTATTAGTGACTAACAATTATCTCTTACTTACGAAATTTTCTTATCTAACAAAAACTTAACTGCGAAAAAAAAAAAAAAAAAAAAAAAAAAAAAAAAAACTGCCAGAAAAGAAGTGATATGTGAGTGGGTGCCAAGTTCAAATAAAATTCACTCAAACGTATCTACTGAAGTATTGTATCATTGTTTTAATTATTTAATTGATAGCATATTAATAATTTCAAACAAGATATTAAAAATATCTATAGTATTAACATTAGCCGGTGGGTGTTTTCGCTTTAGTGAAGTAGCCCCTTAAGCAACCCCATCCATAAGAAAATTATACGGGAAAGCAAGAAAACGGGTTTTTTAGCAATTGTAATACTGTTTTGTACTGGAAGGGAAATATCTTTGAATTTGCTCTATCTTAAAAATAAATACGCTCATTAGATATCAATAGTGATAAATTAGTTTCTGCATCTAACCGTAAAAAAAAGAAAAAACCTAAACAATTTATTTACCTCTGCAAAATTTTAATGATTACAAATGATTAAAGATTTATTAACTGTTCATCATAAAAGCATGCATTATTCAAATAGTTAAAAAAAATAATGCAACAATATATTTGATGCTTACTGTATCCTATATAATTAGGTTTCTAGACTGTGTCATAGGTTGCACAGTTTATACCGCACCGTTTTAATGTATTTATGCAGTTTTATTTAGAAGTAGCTGTACCCGACCACGCGTTACTGTGGCTCAGTCTGGCTAAATGGGAAAGAAAAAAACAGAAAATGTACACTTATAATATGTTTAATTTCTCAGTGCTTCTGGGTATACAATATATTTTGTTGTTATATTCTCTGTGCAGATATAGAGATTGTCTGGTTTGCCGATTTTAGAACACGAAACATATAATTGGCCGTGTGAGAAGCAATTCATATCTAGATCTAAACCGCAGAATTTTAAAGCTTGGCCCTAAGCTTTGTTGATGAAGATAACAAACGCCAATCAAATAGGTAATTCGTAAATTGAAATTGCGCATCCATTGAAATCAAAGGAATGCGAGGAATGAGGACATCTTCATCTTTAAAAGGTCCTGTCAATATATTTGCTTCTACGACGTTGCTGATTATTGTTTTACCCCAAGCCACTTGCCGTCGCAAAGATTTGACTGGTGGATATTTCGCAACATCATTATTAGCACGCCAATTGTCAATTACAGTATGTGCGGTGGCATCGTTAGCAGATCGAGTGAATTAAAATGAAAAGTGCCCAGTTAAACTGATGACATTGAGCTCACAGGCTGTTCACACTAATTATACATTATACTCATATTTCAAAGAATAACGCCCCGTGAATAATAAATTAAGGGGGGTGTTATCCCCAGTTTTCCCCCTTTATACTTAACCAATGAACCTCGAAATCTCAAAAGGGAAGCGCCTTATCAAATTAAACCGGTATACCAAATTTAAGGCAAATCGGGTAATTCTGCATGAAAAACACATTTATCTAAATTAAGGGGGGGGGAGGTTAGCTCCCGTTTTCCTTTTACATTTAATAAATGAACCCCCAAAACTAATCAGGGTAGCGCTTTAAGAGAATGAACTTTCTTACAAAATTTCAAGCAAATCCGATAATTTGGCATGAAAAACCCATTTATATAAATTAAGGGGAAAAATCCATTTATCTAAATTAAGAGGGGATTACTCACGTTCCCCCCCTTTATACTTAACCAATAAACCCCCAAAACTAATCAAGGAAGCGAATTATCAGAATAAACCTATCTACAAAATTTGAAGCAAATCGGATAATTAATTAAGCATGAAAAACTCATTTATCTAAATTAAAAGAAAAAACCCATTTATCTATATTAAGGCGGATTACCCCTGTTCCCCTTTTATATTTAACCAATGAACTCCAAAACTAATCAGAGAAGTGCCTTATCAGAATGAACTTATTTGCAAAATTTAAAGCAAATCTGATATTTCTATCAAGAGTTATTGCGTTTACGTATATATATATATATACGCACATACATAGGTATATACAGAACCTGCGGGCAAATTAGCTCTTAGGCTTTAATAGTGTGCGAGCTAAAAAGGAAAAAAAACACGAACTAAAATACAAAGAGAAAACAAAAAATTATAAAAAATACGGACGAAATATTTCAGTAAAGTGCCCCCAGGGTGCAAAGTGAGAAAAACGGGGTCGGGAGGTGCATAATATGAAAGAGTGGTCAACGGGCTTTCTAACGATATACCACATAATGGGTATCGAAAAAAGTTTAAAAAGTACCCCCGGATGGGGAAAAATTGGGAAGAGTGGGAAGTGATGTTCATAATTGGTATATTAAAACACGCACGCAGCCAAATGCAATGCAAACAGTGAAATTCAAAACAATCAGTGTAGAACTTTCGAAGATTTAAGATTTTGCACAAACGAATATTTATATATTTATTTATAGAGAAATATGCCCACCGAGGATAGAGAATAAGTTGAGCGGAAGCGGAGGTACATAATATGAAAGAATAGTCAAAGGGCTTTCTAATGGCATATTACATGATGGGTTTCGAAAAAAAAATAAAAAGGCTCCTCCTGGTGGGGAGGGGAACAAGCTTCATAATAGGTATATATCAACACGCTCGTATTCGAATGCAACTCAATCCGTGAATTTTAAAGAAATCGGTGAAGAACTTTCCGAGATTAGCGATTTTCTACAAACGAACATTTACATTTTTATTTAAACAGATTTATTGATTAAAGTTATCTAAATCTGCTACATAATTCTTTTGATATTATCTTATTAAATCTAGGTTTTTGGCACTTTTGGACTTTTTGACATAAAGGTTTTTGACACGATGGTTTAAACAATGGTTAAAATTGGTTTAAACCGTCGCATGTCCAAAAAGTTCCAAACCTGTTAAAACATAATCTGTAGAATATTCTAATTAATAAGATATAATATAGCCAGTTACTTTATTGATTACTTTATTGTCAAAGCTTCACGAATGACGGAAAAATAAGAGACTGACTATTTTCTTATTTTCAAAGTTTGATGTAATTTTGCTCGCAATCTTTGAATTCGCTTTTAAATCTCATGTGTTCAAATCATAGTTAATAATAAATATCAGAGACATAGTTGATTTGATCATTTACGTCATAAGTGAAACAAATGATGCTACATACAGGGTGTTTCAGAAAGGTTTCCCCAACTTTGAAATGACATAACTGCAAAACAGTGAGAGACAGAAAGGTGAAACGAGTGGTATGTTGGTCAGACAGGGTCTGTAGTTTGTTATGCACCAGTTTGTAGAAATAGTTCCAAGAATGGCTAATAGGTGGAAGCACAAGCACATGAAGCTTTAAATAGCATTCAGAAATACAGAAAGTTCATTCGTGTGTTTGTGTCATTGCTAACACGTGTAATGGAGTTGTATCGAATTAGTTATTATAAGGAAGTTGAAGAATATGATTTCGTATTTCTTGGAGCAAAATGTTTTTATTGTACTGGAATACCACCGATGGCATTAGTATGAATTGGCCTCCATATTGCCTGGATCTCGATTCACATGACTTCTTCCTGTGGCGCTATATGAAAGACATTGTTTACTCTAAGAATTCTCAAACGTTGGAACAGATTAAACAATTCATCTGTGAGGCAAGTGCATTCGTTTCAGTAAAGACATTGCAACTGGTGACTTTAAAATTTAACATTCGGTTGCGTCACGTTATTTTAAAGAAAGGCGATCACAGCGAAACCGTTATAGTGTGATTTGACCTCTGTTCACGAAGCACACTTTCAGATAATATTTCAAAGTCACTGCTCTGTGACTGCAGCTTCCTCTGATGTCCAATGTTGGAACTATTTCTCCAAACCGGTATGCTTCGTTTTGAAAATGATAGAGCCATTACTTATTAGAGTTGAAAATAGAAGTAGCAGTTTCTTGGATTGAACGTAATTAGAGGAAATATATATTATTATTAACTGCAATTCTATTTATTTTATCACTCTGTTCTCATACGTCACTTTCCTTTTTAAATGCGTAGTTAGACAGTCGAAGTAATAAGTATTGGTTATCTCCTTTTCAAAACGAAGTGACATATTTGTACAAATAAACAACAATTAGTTATTAAAATATTCTCTGATGAAGAGCTTGGAAAAGCTTGAAAGTCTTAAATAAAATGCATATTTTTAACTTGTAATATCTCTTTTTTATCTTAGTCGGCCTTTTGAGTAAAACAGTGAACTTTTTAAAGTTAATATAACATATTTTATGTTTAAATCAAGGTGAAATATTGCATTTCGTCTTATGATATTATTTGCTTTTAACTCTTTCCAACATAGTTGAAAAGTGTTATGAACTCGGTTTGTCTGTTTGTCCGTCTGTCGGTGCTCTAAGTCGCATAAATATACTCGAATTTCCATATAAATAATACTTTATCTAGGCTCACCACGGCATGTTCAGTATTGGAAATTAAGTATGTAGAATTTATAATTCATTTAGAGGGACACTCAAAAGAATTCTGTTGCATAGCGGTCTATAGGAAAAAATCATTTGTGGTGTATTTTTTATTGAGATGCAATACAAAGGTGCGTAACATTCACCGTTTCTTTTCGGGTACACAAAGTAATTTGATTGTAGCATTGACTATGAACAATAATTGATGGAAGTGCATTTTCAGTTGTGGTACGAGTTTTTAAATGTAAATCATTTTCTGCATATTACTTTTTGTGCTTAATTTTTACCGATCGTTTACAGGGTTCCACAAAATATATCGATTATATTTCCATCTCTTGGCGGAAATAGCTGAAGGGGAATTTTCAACTGTACTATGTGTTTTGTAACTAAACTAAATTGTTTCATACTACGGAGTATATATACGAATCTGTAGGATATATACAGAGGTGCACAAAAAATTATATTTTCTCGACTCTTGATGGAATTGCTAAATTGGGTATTCAAATGTTTTATGCGTTTTCCAAATTATTCAATTAGACATGATCTTTCACCTTATTACACCGTGAATTTTTTTGAAGTTTTCTGTTGAAAGTTATGGATCAATTGATTTCAATGTGAATTTCATCAAATTAGCTTGCTTCAACAATTTTGCTTGATACATGAAAGATTAACCCATTTGTGCCTGGAGTCCTAATTTTGGGACGCTTTCTTAAAAAAAATTTTCATTACAAATGGAATTATGATAGCCTTTCAAAACTTTGTAAAATATATTCTTAGTATTTGTTTTCAATATTTATCCATAAATGGCAGCGCATTTCTAAGAATAAAAAGGTGAAATAAATGTTTTTTGAAGCGCAAAGTGGGATTTTCTTGAAATAAAATGGCGCGTAAGAAAAGGTAAGATATTTCTTTTATTTTTTTATCAATCATTTTATAAGTGGTATTATTTATAAGAAGAAACATTATTTTAATATACGTATTTTTGCACATTTTCAGATTTCTATTTTTTGTTCGAATTTGAACCTTTATATATCGTCCCAATTTTGGGACGCTAGGCACGAACGGGTAGGGGTTTTCTCCGTTACTGTCTATGAATTAAATGTATGTTTTATGCCATTTATTTTCTTACAAAATGGTTACATATCATTCGGATTATTATTTTTCTATAAAATTATTATTCGTATTATTGTTTGGCTATTCTTTGTTATTACTATAGGGAAGGGGGGGGGGTAGGGGCTGAGCTCGATTCAAGAACAAGACACCCAACCCTCCCACACTTAACTATTGGCTTAGTAAAAATTTATATCATACTGTAATATTATTTTAACACAATCAAACTGATTGGTAAAGTTATCATACGAATTGAATATTTCCAACTGAGCGAAAAAATGCCCAGGCTGGGAATCGAACCCAGATCCTTGGCTTACAAGGCCAATGCTTTTCCATTTAAGCTAACTGGGCCGACAACCAGCCAGCATATTTCGCTCAGAAAACCTTATTGGTAATAACATCTGGTCTGTCATGTAGACAGCTCAACAGAATAAACCGCAGGTAAAGGAACTCCATATAAACGATGGATACGTAGATGAACTATTATTTTAACACAATCAAACTGATTGGTAAAGTTATCATACGAATTGAATATTTCCAACTGAGCGAAAAAATGCCCAGGCTGGGAATCGAACCCAGATCCTTGGCTCAATCAGTTTGATTGTGTTAAAATAATAGTTCATCTACGTATCCATCGTTTATATGGAGTTCCTTTACCTGCGGTTTATTCTGTTGAGCTGTCTACATGACAGACCAGATGTTATTACCAATAAGGTTTTCTGAGCGAAATATGCTGGCTGGTTGTCGGCCCAGTTAGCTTAAATGGAAAAGCATTGGCCTTGTAAGCCAAGGATCTGGGTTCGATTCCCAGCCTGGGCATTTTTTCGCTCAGTTGGAAATATTCAATTCGTATCATACTGTAATGTTTTGTACTAGCTAAGTATTTGACATCCTGAGATTACTAAAATATATACAGTAGAACCTCGATTAGCCGACGTTATTGGGACCGAACAGACCGCGGATAATCGAAATTTCCGAATAATCGAGAATTTATCAATAATCATCTAGTTTAATATGTAACATCGTCATCGAACTGCTATTAGGACTATTTAAACAGCTTGATAAATATCTAAATTTAAATTATACATGAAAATAATTGTATTTGTTTAGAACAGGGACGTGCACACATGGGGAGGGGCGGTGGGAGAGTACAATTATACCGGGATCGGATCTTGCTGGAGCTCAAGCTAATTTCAATGGAATTCGAAGAAAGGGAAACCAAAATGCTTATGTCCACTCGTGGTTTGGAAAGGAACGCTTGCATACACGAGCAATGTGAAAGTAAAAAAAAAAAAAACCGTTTGAAAAAATTCAGGATATCGACATCGGTTTACGGCAGTTCCGGTTAAACGAGCGTCGGATAATTGAAGTTCTACTGTACCATATATATTCGTGTGTAAAACGAAGAATTTTTAACAATTTTCCGCAAGTAAATTGGGTTGTAGACTTATACACGAGTCAATTTCAAAAGCCAAAAAAAAAAAAAAAAACTTATACTGCAAATACTGCAAAAGTCTGAATTTTTATGTGCATAAATAATGAAATAATACATGAAATATACAAATAATAATAATTTATTATTAAAAAAAATCATTGATTTGTTTTTGTTTACTTACTAATTTTTCGCATTAATAAGTGGAGTCATTGGTTTGATTTTGCGCGAAATTGAAGTAAAAAAAAGAAAACAAGTAAAAAGTTAGGGGGTTACATACGCGAGTTTTTTATTTTTGCAGAATTTGCATTCAAAAGTTAGTGAGTCGGCGTATATGTGAGTATATACGGTATATATACTCTATTAGTATATATACTCTATTTTTACTATATAAATTTTTACTATGCCAATTCCTAACGTTGACGTGGAAGGGGGTCCATGTTCTTGAGCCGAGCCACCCCCCACCCCCCCCTTATAGTAATTATAAAGGAACTTTTATAGTCAAATAATAACCCGAATGATATATAACCGTTTTGAAATAATTAAATGGCATAAAACATAGGTATAATGCTTAGACAGTAACAGAGAAAACCACTACCCTTTCGTGCCTAGTGTCCCAAAATTGGGACGTTTAGATTTTTATGTTTTAAATAAACGTTTTTGCAAAGAGAATTTTTTTATTATTTTTTACGTTCATTTTACACCATTTACTATAATTAAGCACAATATCGAGTTGAAAAAAAAAATCAGGCACTAATGGGTTAATTACGTCTTCAAATTTAGTGATAGTTTGCCAAGTTGTCCAAAATTTGGCGTTATCGTGGGAACCCTGTCTTTAGTACTTTTCAAGAAATACTCATTGTTGAATTTGATACTGATTTCTCCAAAGGAAATTAAACTCTAATTGAGTAGCCGTTAAGTTTAAGTCGTGTTAACCTTATTAGCGTTAATTTAACCTTAAGCGGTGTTTTTCCGATGTCTTTCGAAAACAGTGAACGCTTGGGGGTAACACCCCCCTTTGTTTTCCCCCATTAGGCGTCGAAGCTTGAAAAATTCCCCAAACACATGTTTACTAATAGTTATACTATATGCATGTGAAGTTTTAAGATATTTTTTTCCATTGGTTTAGAAGACATGGTGATTTTTTTTAATTTTTAAATTTTCCCCACGTTGCACCCGTTAGGGATCGAATTTAAAAAAAATCAATTTCCAATTTATATTTTGCCCTCAGGAATTCATATAATATTTCAAAATTCAAAGCATAATGTTAACAGAAAGTGGGTCAAAATTGAGTCACAATATTTGGCTGCCACAGACAAACAGAATTGTAAGTTAACCCTTTCAAGGACAAGGTATTCGTAAAATGTTGAAATAGTTGAATGACAGCAACATTTACAAGAAAATTTATTTGTATACAAGTAAAAGTATATTTTCGAGTAACTAATAAAACTGAAATTTTCATTAAAAAATCCAGGTGCCAATGGGTCAAATAGGGATTAAAATTATGTGATGTCGTGACTGCATCACTGCCCTTCCAGAGGTTAAAAGAAAGCATGTAAAATAACGTACTGTAATTTACTAAAGGTTCTTTTCTTCATTAAGTATCATGAAGCTTTTAAAAAGTTATTAAACAGTACATAAGCATTATAAAGCGTATTTATGACCCCAGTTTAGTTTACGCATTCATGTTGATTTCCTTAATATTTTCCCATCATTGCTCCCTCGACTGTAGGAGATTTCAGAAAACTTTTCGAATAAAATTTGAATCCTGCTAAACAACAATCATTAAGAATTTCTAGAAATGCAAAACAGAAAAGCTAGTCCATAAAACATTGTAATGCATATGCCTGCTGTTGGTAATCTGTAAAATTTTAAGTGCTGTGTTAAATGCTCTTAAAATTAACATAAGTGTACATAAACGGAAAACAGAGTACATTAATTCAAACTTACTCTAGCAAGAAAGTCAATATGTTCTAAAATTATGCTTGTTTTAAGTACTTCACACAACAATAAACGTATGTAATTGAGCTTCATCACTTCACTTTTTAAACACAGAAATGTTTAAAAGATTCTTTTTCGGAACTTTTTGAATGAAGTCAGGTTTTCCTAGACATAAAACGTTCAACGTAATTTTAAGCAAGAATATTACATTATTGTAAGTTTATAATGCATTTGTATATAATCTCAATTTATGGATTTAAGAAATACAAAAGGCACTTTCATAGCTTCCAAATGGCACACATTTACTCCAAAGTTCCCTTTTTTGTAAAAAGTTCCCATTTAGTCCACTTTTATAATTGCGGTTCACTTAGTCTCCTTTCAGTCATAGTAAAAATTTTTCAAAAAATTTACTAATGTTGAACTCGCCGCAAAACGCAAAATCCATAAGAATCACTAAATTTTCATATATCGCAGACAACAAAACTCACTATAGTGGGCTGAAATATTGTAGCAGAAATTATTTTCGGATGTCAAAAATTGCTGCGAAATGAGAAAAAACGTTATAAAAAGTTTCCACAACCCCTTTAGTCAACTTTTATGATTGCGGTTCACTTAGTCTCCTTTCAGTGACTGTAAGAAAAATTAAAAAAAATTACTAACGTTGAAAACTTGTCGCAAAACGCGAAATCCATAAGAATCACTAAAGGTTCAAATATCGTAAAGAACAAAAATCCCTATAGTGGGCTGAAATATTTATTGTAACGGGAATTTTCTTCTCATGTCAAAAATTGCTGCGAAATGAGCAAAAACGTTATAAAAAGTTTCCGCAACCCCTTTAGTCAACTTCTATGATTGGGGTTCACTTAGTCTCCTTTCAGTGACTGTAAGAAAAATTAAAAAAAAATTACTAACGTTGAAAACTTGTCGCAAAACGCGAAATCCATAAGAATCACTAAAGGTTCAAATATCGCAAAGAACAAAACGCCCTGTAG
Organism: Maratus speciosus; assembly: GCA_963932465.1. NCBI lineage: Eukaryota > Metazoa > Arthropoda > Arachnida > Araneae > Salticidae > Maratus > Maratus speciosus. The sequence goes on from OZ010788.1 coordinate 65,108,745, forward strand.
TGGGCTGAAATATTTATTGTAACGGGAATTTTCTTCTGATGTCAAAAATTGCTGCGAAATTATCAAAAACGATATACAAAATTGTCGCAAATTACTATAGTGTGTTAAAACATTATAACCGCAATTATTTCACGGGCGTCAAAACGTTTTCGTAAAATAAGAAAAAAAACCTTAAAAACGCATTGAAAACCGCATTAAAAATCACCAAAAATCGAACAGGAGATAATTTATTACATAAACCTCTCACTTTGAAACCGAATGTAAAAAAATCGCCGCAAAGCGCAAAAAAATGGAAAAAAAATTGAAAAATTGCTGTACAAATTGGAAATAATATTTGTTGAAAAGACGAAAAAATTTATTAAACTACGTTTAAACATTGAAACCACATTCTTTCCTAAAATCGCATGAAAAATGTCAGAATATTCAAAATTTGCTGTTCCAATTCACTTGCTGTTTCATTTGCTACCCCATGTTCCACTGCATTTTTTGTTCTTCTTCATGAGTACTATCATTCCTCTAAGTTTGTTGAAGCCTTTCAGATACACCCTGCATATCGTTTTAATAAATGATGCATGTTTCACGTAAGGAATCGAAAGTGTTTAATTTGTAAAGAGTGTGAAAATAGAAAACAACTCCAAAGATCAATATGATTTTATGATGAAGAGGATAAATGTAACATGAGAATCAGATGGTGACATAAATTTATTGTCATCGATGACTTCTCAGTGGAATCACGATATGACAATCACTTGAGCCATAGTTGGGCAAATTTGTAGTTATAATTATCTGCAATGTAATTACAATTTAATTGTGTATAATTAATTATAGTTAAAATTACATGCCATAAAAATTCTTGCAGCACGGTATCCGAAACCACCCCCATCCCATTATTTGGCGAAATTTCTGCGTTTAAATGTGTGTAACTATAATCAATTACATGCGTAACTTGTAAATGCATTCCGGATAACTGAGATTACAAATTTGCCCAACTCTGGTTTAAAAAAAATTGTTTGATAAAAATAGTTGCAGTTAATCATAAATTAATGAAAAGCGTATCAGCAAATACTCTCAAAGTTTGCGGTGAAAAACCCCTGCATGGATCAACTGGGTTTTTTTTAAATTGATAACTCTAATAGATTTTTTTATAGTTATTTTTTTTTTAAGAATGCCCATACACAATACTAAAAAGTATATTTATATGAATCGTAGCAATAATGCGTTCAAATAAAGTTTTAAAACGTATTAAAACGATATTATCATATTGGCCTCAGATTAGGAGGTAACAGCGGAAGAAATCGCCGAATATCGCTATTTACAATTATTCTTTTTGTTTCTATTCATTTCAGTAGTTTAAGCTCGAAATTCGATTACGGCGTCTTGAATTTGTGTTTCATTTATATTTTATTGTTTTATTTAGCGATTGATGTGTATTTTAGTTTCGGTATGGAATATAAGATGGAATCAAATGATGAGACATTTATATTAATTTCAGTGCAAATCTATTTATCTTTGGTAATAGTCAACTCGCGAAGGGGGTAGATTTTAAAAAATACATGCTTGAAAATTATTTTAAAAACATTAAAAACTGAGTTAATTGCGCTACAGTTTTCAAACAAATAGCGATATATTTTTCAAATAAATTGCATTTAAAAGTACATTTCTCTTCCCTATTCTACGGTGTAAAAATTGAAAATGTGCGATTTTTCAAAGTTTAAAAAATTGCAATAAAAGTTAATACAAGTTAAATTTAATCGTCTGTTGTTACCACAGTCAAAATGACGTTAATGGTACGGACGGGCACTCTTGTACTTTATAATATAAATAAATTTAGTTTTTTTTTCCATTTTGATTTTAATGGAAACGTATATCTTAGCTAACAGCTATCTTTCTATAATCTTTTAGTATGATGAGCTTGTTAACTGTTCAATGACATATTTATAAAGATAACCAATTAAACTACTTTCTGGGTAATTTTTAGACGCGTTCGTAATTATATAAATACGTAACACTAGTACGTCTGGTCCGTCCTAGCACCTAACAATTTTGGATTGTTAGGTGCGTTCGCAATTAAATAAATAATTCGCACCTATAGGCCGTTGTCTGCTCCGCCCGTCTGTCTGTACGCCTGTCTGCGTATAACAAAGCAAAAACTACCCAACCGAATGGTTTGAAATTTAATATTTATAATTGTTGCTGAATTTATCGACGCGTTTCAAATTTCATGAAAATCGAATCAAAACTTAAAAAGATGTTAATCAAAGCTTTCTTCATTCTATTAAATCCCATCATACGATATTAATTCAATAATATTCCATCATAGGTAATGATTCTAGGTTGCCATGGTCATTGAGTCATATTTAAGATGGAGTCATATTACTTCCTTATTACTGAATTTAATATATATATAATAGTAATAAATTTTGTATGCATGCATTTTTGAATAACAGTTAAAAGCTATTGCACGAATCTGAATATCTATAAAACTAATTATAGTACGAACAAAATTTCATTTGAGACGTTTGATGTTTAATTTCGACTTGTTTAAAAATTTTCTTGAATATTTAAGAAAATTTGGTGCAGTGTTTTCAGACATGGTCCCTTTTTAGTCCCTTTTTTAAATATATATGTTCTCCGATGTCCCCTTTTTAAACAAAATTGGCCCCCTTCCACTACCCTCTTTTAGGAAACTAAAATTTATTGAGAGCCCTGTACTTTCTACTATTTTAATTTTTTAATTTACTTCATTAAATAAAATAATAAAGTTAAGGACCTCTAAATTTGTATAAAGCATCTCTGAAAATTCGTCATCCGTCCGTTTTCGCGACATTAATCACGCCGCTAGCATATACTATCCGTTCGTTCTTTTTTGAAGTATGAATATTTCACAGATTATGTGTGTCAGCTGTCATATGTCATGCATGTATGAACTGTGATATGTACGCCATTTCTAATTATGTACAGATGTGTGAAAATTATTAGAATAATTGTGAAATTTACATTAAAATCTTGTCATATTAAAGAAACGTTTAAAAAATATTGATACAGTTAATATTTAGTGTGCATCCTCTTGTTTTTTATTAAAGAAATGATGGCATACTTTCCTTGGCAAACTTTGTATGAGTTTTTGGCAATTAATTTGCATTTCGTTGTCATGATGCCAAATTTGGATGAATCTTTCTATCAGACCAGTTTTGTTTGTGATGTTGCATTTCTTTAATGTTTTCTATACAATGGCCCAAAGGTTTTTTATGAGGTTCATATTTGATTTGTTTCTAGGCCATGGAAGTGTTTTCTTTAATTAAATTAAAGAAACGAAACGTTACAAACAAGAATGTTCTGATAGAAAAACTCATCCAAATTTGGCATCATGACAACGAAATACCAATTGCCAAAAACGCATACAAAGTATGCCAAGACGCATCGAATCTTTAATAAAAAACAAGGAGATGCATACTAAATATTAAATGTATGAATATTTTTTAAATGTATTATTTCTTTAATTAACAAAATTTTAATGTAAATTTCGCAATTATTCTAATAATTTTCACACGTCTGTATGTCATTGTGTGACAACACGGTGCAACGGCACCCACTGCTCGCCAAATGATCAACTTATTGAAGGAGAAATTCCCAGATCACGTAATTTCAAGAAATCCTGATGTAAATTGGCCGCCAAGATCGTGCTATTTAACCCCGATAGATTATTTTCTTTGGGGGTTTCTGAAAAGTAAACTGTACGCCAATGGCCCCAGCCCTCAAACACAGCATCCGGGCTGAAATGTTGGTTATGGATCCGCTCATTCTGGGAAAAGTCATCGAAAATTTTGATGGTCGAATGATGGCATGTAAGCGGAGCAGTGGTGACCACATGTGCGATATTGTATTGCATACATAAATGACATAGACCCGCCTTTCATGTTCAATAAAGAATTTCGATTTTTACTCATAAAAAATGCGCTTTCTTTCATAATTAAAAAAGAACCAACAGATGGATCACCCAGTAAAAGACTGTAACACTATGACTGTCTAGAGATTATTTTTGTATTTTCATGGACATTCTTGTATGTTCCAGAATGTATATATATATATATACATATATATATATATATTTGTTTTAATCGCGGTTTCATGGTAAAATATCTTTCACGTCCGTTCATTCAATGTACTTTTCAAAACATAATTTTGTTGAAAATAATGTGGATAATGTAATATGTTTTCAGTTTTGACGCAATTATTTGTTGATAACGTCAAATGTAAGAGCTGATAGCAGGGCTATAGAAAATTTTATTGTTTCAGTAATATTTCAAGAAGTGCGTGAACCTCGGGATGCTAAAGGAGGCTGTTTCGCCAAATCTATTATACTGACCACTGACTTTTATATACAGAGAAAAGCTGTGTTTGACTTATATTCGCAAATCTTGCTTATTTCAAAAATATAATGGTGAAAAAAATATGATTTTTAGATCGTGATACTCAAATGATTCACTCTTGTAATTTTTTAAATAATTTAATATTTATTCGTTCATTTTTAAGATTTGTAAGAAATTGTTGAAAATTTTTTAAAGAATCTTACACATAAAGTATTCTCGTTTAAATGTATCACCGTATCGTATATCAATTTTCCAATTCCGTTCCTACGTCGAGCTGTACGACAGATAACTTAATTATTTTTTAGGAAATAACTGTAGGCTTATTGCAATATTATTGGGGAAAGAATATTTTTTTTTTGTATATTTATTGATTTGTTTTGTCGCTATGAAAAGTTTTTTTTTTAATCTTCCAAAAGGTAAAGACTTTTTTCATGAGTTTCGTTAAAAATCTATAACATTTTGCGCCATTTCGAAACATTTATTAAATATATAAGATTTCAAATTTTATGACGATGTTTTAAAATTTTTCTGTCTATCATATAACGATCTTTACTTATGTGTAAACGTAATATTACAGCTTTCGTGTATCTTACTATAACGCATAAAACATATTTTTGCATGGTTTGTGTGTATGTTTGTTTACAGAAAGATAATTATCAAATGTTCGTTCAGTTTAAACAAATTGCATTATATCATTAAAAATTTAGTAAAAAATAAGTTCTTTAACATTTCTTTTTTTACATATAGATACATCTTTTTTTATTTTATCATTAATTTTCATTTTCATTTGTGTATAACCTTTACTTGTTACGTAAAAATAAAAAATAATTAAAAGAGAAATAACCAAACAATTCTGGAATGCTGAAAAGATATTTTGGATCAATTGATGTTCATGGCACATTTCAGAAATAAGGAGTACGGAACCACATTAAAAGGTTTTCTTCAATATATATATATATATTTAATTAATTTATATTTATATATATTTAAATAGTAAACAGTGCTTTAAATTAATACTTAAAATTTATTTAGGAAGTTTGAAATAATATTTTCATACGTATTAATTTGGTTATGTGGTTTAGTATATAGTGTATTTTTGCATTACTGGGGGGGGGGGGGGTTGGCCTGAGCCAAAGCATCGCGACCAGGCGTCTATTGTGCTATCCCTCAAAAATGAAAGAGAAAAACATCCTCACTTAGTCCCTAAATAGACCAGTACCTGACATACAATTCAACAGACATTTGACAGAAATATCCTCAATTTCCCATGGCTCAATCAAATGTCGACCTATGTGTTCGAAACGCTAAGCAGCATACGCCTCACAGTTACACAGCACATGTAAGACAGTCTCCTCTTCGTACTTATAACCCCTACAAAGAGGGTCATTAATCACCCTCATAATACTAAGGTGCCCATTAAGTCTACAGCGCCCTGTTACCAGTTTCACTATATTTCTTAGACTATTCCTTCTGAGCCCAATGAGTTAATTGGCCTTTTACTAGGGCATCAACTATTGAGCTCTTTCGCTTGTGTCAAGCCATTCTTTATACTGCTGCTCTCTAAAAATTCTAAAAACGGTAGTTCTAATGCAGTCCTTAGAAATGCCAATAGCTGATTCTGGTCCAATAAATGTAATAACCGATCTTTTCCTTGCTAGACTATCAGCAAGGTCATTACCCAGGATACCAGTATGACCAGGTACCCAACGTATAGCAACATGATTATCATTACTGGCAAGCCTGTTCAAAGAGCAATAATACTCCCAAACAATCCTAGAAATAATTGTATGTTTCTGTAAGGCAAACAATGCTGCCTGACTGTCAGAGTAGATATTGACGGACAAGCCACTATAACCCTTCTCAATGCAAATGTAACAGCACATAAATATTGCATAGACCTGTGCCTGAAAGACAGTGGCGTAACTACCCAGTGGGTAAAAGAAAGATGTACCATCAGGTGGGCAGCAAACCCCAGCTCCCGTACCAGTATTCATCTTGGAACCATCATGAATCCAGATCATACCAGTCTTAAGTTCCGTTACAGAAAGTCTCCCATTCATCTCTAGAGTGGAGACTAACTCTGAACGACTTATCAAATACATGCTTTAAAGGCATGCTGTCACCCTTCATGATAAAAACTGGGTGCTTACTGATTTTAAAGTTAAGCCTACCACAAATAAGATACCTCGAGTAACTCTGCCACTGCCCATATAAAATGAATCTATAAGAGCAGAACAATGCTTCTGCCTCAATAATCAAATGCTGTGTGTACATACCCAACAGCAACTCCATAGAAGATGTAGGTGTTGTCCAAAGTACAACTGTCATGGACAAGCAGATAATCATCTGCAGCTTTGCTAATTCTGATTTGGCAATGTCAGTCATGGTGTTTGACCACCAAGCTATACTGCCATAATTGATCATAGGGCAGATCACCATATTGTATATCCACCAGATCACTTTTGGACTGAGTCCCCACGTTTTGCCAATAGCATTCCTGCATGACCAAAAAATCTTTTTCATGTGATTCTTCCTACACAATCTCTCATCGACATAGACACCCAGATACTTCAACTACTTTGTGCAACTCAAAGTGCGCTCATAAAACATAATCTCATTGAATTTGATTGATTTTTTCCTAGTGAAAGCAATATATATGTGGTTTATAAAATATGCATGATAATAATGCACCCGACTCAAAGTATTTCTGAAGGAGATTCGAGCGGCAGCAAGGATCTAAACAGAGACCACAGTACAGCAGGCGAGTTATAGAGTAACCAGCAAAAGGCTATCTCAGTTGCATTCTGCACGAAACTGGTTTTACAGTCCGTACAAGATGGCGACGCTATAGTACTGTAAAAACAATTAAGAGAACGTCTTTCAGACGTCGAACGAGTGATGTTCCTGCGTGTTACTTGGTGGTACCCAGTCGTCGCATTGTCATGTACAAGAGTGACCATGAAGATGTGCGGTATGACAGGATTCATGCTTTGAGAATTCTCATAGTCTTTGTGCTGTGATTGTTTCACAGACTTTGCGTGGTGTGAGTGTTTTCAATAATGCAACCTGTTGGTCTCGATAGGAGATGATGAATTCGGTGAAGACTCGTGCTTATTTTCTACAACGTCACCAGTGAAGGAGATACGAGCGTCGTTAAGTATCGGACAACAGATGCCGGGACAGCATAGAGTTCTAGATTGCCGAACAAAAGGTTACTTCCTACAAAACCTGTTTTTCTGCCCGTGCGAGATGGCGTCGCCACAAATCTATCAAACGTAAAATGTAAAAAAAAAGTAGTATAATTTACTTACATGTTGCAGTACATTTTTATAATGCTTTTTGATAATATCGTCACGTGTGAGATTGTTGAGATTAAGATAATTTGGTAGGATTCCTCGCATTGCTGAACCAAATAATATTGCCAAAACAATATAAAAATTCATAAAATATTATATTTAATGCACTATATATAATGTATATAACGTAAAGGGAGGACGGGGGGGTTACAAATATTTCTCTGCTGTTCTAAACTAATAAATCAGCAAAAACCTAAAATATAGAAAAAATATTATGACCAATTATACAAGTAAATTTTCGTTTAAAAATATCATTTGATGTTTTCCAAAATTCACGACAAAGTGAAATAAAAAATGTAACATATCGAACAAATACTGTTTTTTTAGCCGACTGCCAAGAAGGGTTATCTGTTTCACGCATATCTGGGTATGTGGATTTCTTTTGACCCTCGAAATATCCCAAGGGTTGGATGGATTTTAATGAATGAGCTCTCTATCGATTCGTCCTAACCATCCGATGGTTAGAGGCTAAGTGTTGTTTTTATAAATTCAAAATGGCGAACGTAAAATACAAAATGGCGATAGACACGAAAGAAAAATTACGCACCATATTGAGTGGCGCATCATTGGATAGATCTTTCAAAATGAAGATGATGTTTCATTGACTATTTTACAGTCAAAATCTCCGTTAAAATATTATACAACCTGGAAGTTATGTAGGTAGAATTTCTAGCTTTACTGCAACTCTAACCATCATAGACATCTATAGGCTTCATCAAAACACCGTTTATAGATAGGAACTAACAATTAAACACAACTTAAAAGTCATCAATACAAGTACATAATTTTTTTTTTTTTAACTTTGATGAAAAATAGTTAGTAGGGTATTGTGATTTTTTTAATTTATTCAATTTGTGTTATTTAGCTTTGAGGTGTATTTTTTAATTATGGCAATTTTGAGACAGATGTACTAACCTAAAAGAATATTTGTTTTATAATTAATAACTTGCAGATATTTTATTTGAGTTTAATTATTTGCTTTCTATATGCGTATTTAACCATGCATTAAAACATACATTGATTTAATATATTTTAAGTGATGTAGAAGTAAACAGTATATGAATTAACATGAAAGTATTTGTACAAATTATTGACGCAATTTTACTTGTATTGGCAAATCTGTCAAACACAGAAAAAGCATGAAAATAAATAGAAATGGAGTTTTTTTAAATCAAAAAGTTCTATTTCAAACCGGAATTATTCAAAGATTTTTTTTTTCTTTATGTAATCATGAAATGTCTGTCGTAAATAGTGTTACCAGATTGGGGATTTTTCTCCATTTTGGGGAATTTTGAAACTCTAGGGGAATTTTTTGGGGACAAGTAGTTCGTGCGGAAATGTTTGGGGACTATTAAAATTTTGGGGGAAAACTTGGGGAATTTGTTTTCACTATTTCATATAAAGTTACTTTTAGTCATCCGACAACACTGGATCTGTCTCGAACTGGATTTTGATTTGGAAAACGAAAATAAAATACCGAAATAGGAGATATCACTCATTATGTTCCTGGTCGAGCTCATCGCTTACAACGTTACAGTTTGCACATATCGCAGGTGCATCGCGACTTGCCTTGGACTATACCCACTTGAATTTCCAGATTGCTAAATGCGATAGACTTTCCAGTGATCGCGAGTAGACAAAGCCTTCTCAAGACTATCAAGCCAGACACGATTTTATTCCTCCACATATGTGACGTCACGACTCGGGGCTGGCGCCAATGCCGAGCATTTGAAACTTGTATCTGGTTGTTCAGAATTAAAATGTAACGTATGCACGTGCTGTTTACTTAAAAGAATAGAACATATTCTTTTGAAGGTAAGTTTTATTTTCAAATTAACTACTTATGTTTTATTAGTACTAGTTCTATTTTTTGTGTTCAGAATATCTTTTATTTTTAACTGCTTTAAAATAAATTAGCTATTAAGTCCCAGTATCGTATTGTCAATAATCCCGTGTGCGTATCTCAAAACAAAACGATATTATTGTACTTCTGTTTCATTTCAAAAACAGCAGTAATTTAAAGTGGCAAAAATTACTAAATCGTATCGAGACATATCATTCCCTGTCTCTCGTAATTTGCTAAAAATTGGTGCTTGAATGGTGTGAATCGGTGAATTATCTCAAAAGTTATTAATTAATAAAGTTTTGATTGTTTCATTGTATTCTTTATAAATATGTAAAACTAGCCTCATTTTTATGTGTGCTAGAGAGAGTTCTGTTGGGGCCAACACATTTCTCCTTATAATTTGGAAGCTATACGGCCAATTCAGTTTGAAATTTTAATGTCATATGCGACATATTTTTCTACCTCAACTATTATATTTTCAAGCGAAAATTTTAATTAGTTCTTTTAATTTAAACAAATTAATAAAAAAAACTTTTAAAGCATTATTACTTGGGAGTTTATCACTGAAAACTGATGAAATTTTGTCTATAGTACAATACAAATATTATTGTTTAAATTTTACATTTATGTAATAGATATTTGCAACATTACCTTTCTTGCTATTCAAAAATTCCAGTTAAAACTTCTGAGTTTTATTTACTCGGAAATATTGGCACCAGACAGCTGAAACTTATGTCAGACTGGGTTCTTTGGGTACTAATCATGCTCAAAAATTTTCAGCCAAAAGTTTTAGTTACAAGCCTAATTATTTAGTAATTTCTAACTTGTCACACCTTCCTCCCTTTTTAATTTGTTCTGTTTTCTCTCATTAAAGTGACAATAAACGTCTATTTATTAGAAACACTTGTCGTGTGAATAATAATTAATTATTTTGTATGCAGAATTGATTGGGATTTAATTTGATACAAAATTTATGTATTTTTATGGGTATTTTCATACTAAAAATTTAAATATACTAGAAATTTTCAACAATGTCACTATCGCCACATATTATCTTGTTTGCTTCTTTTAAAGTCCAGTCAATATATGCAGGGCTGCCACAGGCGACTATTTTTTTTTTATCTGACTTGCACCACTTTCTCAAAACAAAAATCTTTGACATACAGTTTGACAACATTTGCAAGAGAAATATGCTACATAATTTATTTATTTTTTAAACAGCGGTGCGAATAGAATAGAAAAATACTCGCCCGTGGCAGCCCTGTATACGTACCAATTTAACCAATTTATTGTTGTGTTTTAATCTCAAACTCTTAATATCTTGATAAAAATTCCTTTTATAATATATGTTAGATAAACCATGCTTTTACGTGAAAACTGAAGATATCTTATACTATAATACGAGCAAAAATTGTGTGTGTGTGTGTGTGTAAATTTTATTTTAAAAACGGCCCTAACGATTTTGACGAAATTTTGTATTTTACCATTTTCGGGCATGATAAGGCCATTGGGCTAGGTCACGCGTTCGAGAAAATTACATTAGTGGGTTATTTTGAGTCGTAATGGGTCAAGGTCAAGCTAATTATATCTAAAAAACGGCTCAATCGATTTTGACCAAATTTCACATCCAACCGTTTTTCGACACGAAGAAACTTTTGCGCTAGGTCACATGTTCGAGAAACTTCGATTAGTGGGTCATTTTTGGGTCACTGTGGGTCAAGTCAATTTCATCTAAAAAACGGCTCTAACGATTTTCACTAAACCCTATATTCTACAGTTTGGGATTACGAGAAAACTATTGGGCTAAGTCACATGTTCGAGAAAATTCGATTAGTGGGTCATTATCGGGTCACCGTGGGTCAAGCTAAGTTTATCTAGATAACTTCTTTAAGGATTTTGACGAAATTTTGCACCCTACTGTTTTCGGGCACGAAAAGACCATTGGTATGGGTCTCGTGTTCGAGAAAATTCCATTAGTGGGTCATTTTGGGTCATATTGGGTCAGGGCCAAACTAATTATATCTAGAGAACGGCTCAATCGATTTTGACGACATTTTGTATCTTACCATTTTCGGGCATGATAAGACCATTAGGCTAGGTCAGGTGTTAGAGAAAATTGGATTAGTGGGTCATTTTGGGTCGTAATGGGTCAAGGTTAAGCTAATTATATCTGAAAAACGGCTCAATCGATTTTGATCAAATTTCACATCCAACCGTTTTTCGATACGAAGAAACTATTGGGCTAGATCACATGTTCGAGAAACTTGGATTAGTGGGTCAGTTTTGGGTCACTATGGGTCAAGCCAATTTTATATAAAAAACGGCTCTACCGATTTTCACTAAACTCTATATTCTACAGTTTTGGATTACGAGAAAACTATTGGGCTAAGTCACATGTTCGAGAAAATTCGATTAGTGGGTCATTTTTGGGTCACCGTGGGTCAAGCTAAGTTTATCTAGATAACTTCTTTAACGATTTTGACGAAATTTTGCACCCCACTGTTTTCGGCCACAAAAAGACCATTGAGATGGGTCTCGTGTTCTAGAAAATTTTATTAGTGGATCATTTTGGATCATAATGGGTCAGGGTCAAGTTAATTATATCTAGAGAACGGCTCAATCGATTTTGACTAAATTTTGTATCTAACCATTTTCGGGCTCGAAAAGATCATTGGGATGGGTCTCGTGTTCGAGAACATTCAATTAGTGGATCATTTTGGGTCATAATGAGTCAGGGTCAAGCTAATTATATATAAAGAACGGCTCAATCTATTTCAACTAAATTTTGTATCTAACCATTTTCGGGCACGAAAAGACCATTCGGATGGGTCACGTGTTCGAGAAAATTCGATTAGTGGGTCGTTTTTGGGTCACTGTGGGTCAAGCTATTTTTATCTAAAAAACGGCTCTAACGATTTTCACTAAACTCTATATTCTACAGTTTTGGATTACGAGAAGACCATTGAGCTAAGTCACATGTTCGAGAAAATTCGATTAGTGGGTCATTTTTGGGTCACAGTGGGTCAAGCTAAGTTATATAGATAACGGCTCTAATGATTTTGATGACACTTTGCACCTACTGTTTTCGGGCACGAAAAGATCATTCGGATGGCTCTCGTGTTCGAGAAAATTCGATTAGTGGGTCATTTTGGGTCATAATGGGTCAGGGTCAAGCTAATTATATCTAGAGAACGGCTCAGTCGATTTTGACTAAATTTTGTATCTAAACATTAGCAACTAAAGCACGAAACTAACTAAAGTACACTAACGAACCATTGAAAAAAAACCATTGGGATTGGTAACGTGTTCAAGAAAATTCGATTAGTGGGTCGTTTTTGGGTCACCGTGGGTCCAGCTAAGTTTATCTAGATAACGGCACTACGATTTGACGAAATTCTGTAATCTATCGTTTTCGGGCTCGAAAAGACCATTGGGATGGGTCACGTGTTCGAGAAAATTCTATTAGTAAATCATTATGGGTCAAGCTAATTATATCTAAAAAAAGGGCTCAAGATATTTTCAGAAAATTTTTTAATATACGGCCGTTTCTGGTCATGAGAGGACCATTGGGCTAAGTCACATGTTCGAGAAAATTCAATTAGTGGGTCATTTTGGGTCAGAATGGGCCAGAATCAAGCAAATTGAATCTAAAAAAAATGCTCAAAACATTTTGACCAAATTTTATATTACGTATACCGTTTCTGGGCATGAGAAGAGAACTGAGTTAAGTCACATATTCGAGAAAATTCGATTAGTGGGCCATTTTGGGTCACAATGTGTCAGGGTCCAGCTAATTGTATCTAAAAAACGGTTTATACGATTTCGACTAAATTTTGTATTCTATCGTTTTCGGGCTCGAGAAGACCATTGCGCTAGGTCACATGTTCAAGAAACTTCAATTAGTGGGTCATTTTGGATCACACTGGATCAGGGTCAAGCTAATTGTATTTAAAAAGCGCTTCAAAACATTTTGACATAATTTTGTATAATACCGTTTACGGGCATGTTAAGAGCATTCTGCAGGGTCGCATGTTCAAGAAAATTCATTCAATGGGTCATTTTGGGTACTAATGTATCAGGATCAAGCTAACTGTATCTAAAAAACCGCTCAAAAGATTTTGACAAAACTTTGTATTACAACGTTTCTGGACAAGGTAAAACCATTGGGCTGCGTCGCATGCTCAAGAAAATTTTATTAGTGGGTCATTTTGGTGAAAATGGGTCAGGGTCAAGCTATCGGCATCTCAAAAAGGTTCAAACAATTTTGGCAATTTTTTTGTTGTACCGTTTCACAGTACAAAAAGACCATTGAAATAGCTCACATCTGTCGATGAATTTCGGTTAGTGGTTTTGTGAATCAACGTGGATCAAGCTTATTTTACCTAGAAAACGACTAACGATTTTCACTAAATTTTGTGTTCCATCGTTTTCAGGCTCGAGAAGAGAATTGTGATAGGTCGGATGTTAAAAAAAACTCCATTAGTGGGTTATTTTGGGTCACTATGTTTCATGGTCAAGCTAATTGCATCTAAAACAGCAAGAATGATTCAGTGGGAAAAATATATCGAGATAAACAGAAAGCCAATTTTGACCGAGCTTAGCTCGGTCATTCCTGCTAGTGGGGATAATGTGTTTGAATCTCTATTTTTGCAACCACTGTAAATAATTAATTCATAAGACTTGGAAGGCTTATCAGCGCCCTTATGCAAAACAGATGTTGGCGAACCCCCCCCCCCCCACCACCTCTTCGAAAAAATTGTGTGTGTGTTTTTATATACATTTTAATCTTTAATCAAAAATAACAATAAATAAAATAATTTTTCTATAGTTATAAATTTACTTTTCGATCTAGTCATGGCCCTTTATACTTTTCATCTCATAAATATTGATTATTTTAAGCTTAAAATATGTGAACAATCATTTAAACAGCCCACACAACATTATCTTTGGAAATGAAATATTTTCGTGGAAGGATTTGGGTTTCTCTATGTTTTTTAGCAGTTAAATCTCAAATATCCGAGGAAAATGAACATAAGTTAGGAAAATTGTAATTTGTTTGTTTTCTTTCTTCTTCTTCTTTTTTTTTTCCTCTGTCATGTTTCAGTACACTTTAAAAAAATCTATTGCTTGTACCTTGCATAATATGTTAAACTAACAATAAATTAAAATAATAATAATAATTTTCTATTTCATGACCTTGTTTTGTTTTATTATGAGAGTTTTATGTTTCTCAATTCTAATGGATTTTATGTGAACATTACCCATTTCTGATAAGTAAAGTTTGCAGTAGGTACGAAAAATTTATCTGTATGAATATTTAATTTCATATATGCTTTAATTTAACTATTTATGTATACTAAATTTGTTATGTGAAGGTTTCAAATCACTTAATATTTAATAGAATATTTACTGTATAATTTCAGGAAACAATAAATAATAAAAAGAGAACACAAATTGAATTTGTTTTTATTTGACATTCTCTTTGCTTTCACTTTAACTTAATTTTAAATGTGGGTTTTGATTGGCACACTTATTTGTATTTATTTATTTTTGAAAGTGAAATAATTGAAAGCAAAATAATTCAATTGATATGTATTTAAACTGAAAATTTATATATGTATGCATATATATTAATGTCTTGTTTTTGAATATATAGAAAGTAGATAATTGATATTGTTTCTAAATTTCAAAGTAGAATAAATATAATAAAAAATGTTCATTAAAATAAATTTAATACTTGTTTTTTTCCCCTTATTAACGATCCAATTTTCTTTCATGTACTCTTAACTTTAATACTGAGGTACATTTTCATTGACACAGTGATATTATTTCATAAATATAGTATCTTTAGTTTTACTATTGAGGAGTAGTCGAAATTGAATGAAAAGCGCTTAATTAGCGTCTTTAAACTACAAGTATGTATATATTTTTTTCGTATGCTGTGATAATTAAGTTGGGATGTAGAGGAAAGTATTGATATGTTTTAAATAAGTCTGTGCTCTTCTCTGCTGGCGTAATTCCCGCGAAGTGACGTCACGAAACATTGTGTTTGACTTGTAGTCTTTAGGCGGCTTTGGGGTAGACACATATACACATTTCTTTCATTAGTATAGATTTATACAACAGAAATAGAAACAATTTTATAACTTTTTTTGTTTAAGGCTCTTTAATTTGTGCTTTATAGGGTGACAATATAATTTTTGTAAGACATGCAATTTCATCATCGCTACCTTCATAACTGAACATTGGCAATGGATGCAGCAGACCCATCATAGTTCTCCTAAGAAAGTTTAATGAGAACTCTGTGGTCATAAATGCCATAAATCTTCAGGACTTAATAATAACTTTCTTTTGCCGTGCGTTTTAAAATATTTAATTAAAGATGTGAAAATCAGCTATTTTTCTTTTATTAATGACCAAGTACAGTGATTGCTACAATGAAGGTGCTTCGCAGTACGATTATGTACTTCAGTAGGGATGTCAAAACATTTAAAACAAAGTTTATAAGTCAGATAGAAGCAGATAATGCCACTAAACCTCGAAAAAGTTATTGATATACGTACATGGAGCTAACGTATTGACAGGCCAGCGTCATCGATTGGCAGCAATTTAAAAAACAAGTGAAAACAAACTTGTCGTTCAAAAATGTATCTCTCATTTTCTTCGTTTAACTGGGAATATGCATGCAATATTCTGCCGAGTTTAAATGTTTATTTTTTGTAAATGGGGAAATTTTTCAAAAAAATTCTTGATTTGGGGAAATTTTTTCAGTTTAAATTAGAAAAACATTTTTTATAGTAAAAAATTGCAAATTACAAATTTAATTTTTTGAGTAGAACCTGCGTTGGGGACTTTCTCTCTATTCTAAAAAAAAGTAACTACCGCTGTCACCGCCGCCGCCGCCGCCGGTTTTGATTTTTTTGTGACCGGAGGCCTTTCTTCGTTAATATTAACAAAAATAATGCATACAAAAATATGAAAATCGGTGGTTTTATACAGAAATGTTTGATAAACACGCTGATGCAGACAGTTTTCCAATCGAATAATTATTTTAAGAGTTATTTAATGCTAAAGTTGGACAAAATCGTTCCACTAAAAATGTTTTATAGCAGCAAAAACTATACATGGCAGTGTAATCATTTTTAGATCATTTTATGCGTTAGAATTTGCCGGAGTGCAGATTGCATTAATTTTTTTATTTTGACTCATTTTTTCAGGTTTTATTTCTATTTTAAATTCAAATTTTTAGCATTTCTAGAGATATTTTTTACAGATTTCAGAAAATTGTACTAATTTAAACTGTTGCCAACTGTATAAAAAGCGCAAGCAATAATGTTTGCTTCAAATTAAAAACTTATTTACATGTGACTATTATAAACTGGAAAAAAACTTTCAAATTAGAATTAAATAATTACGTATAAAAAGCAGGAACTTATTAAAAATTACGTCATAAAAAGTATACACGTGAATTTTAAAAGAGAAAGGATATTGTAAAATAATAAATTCATTAACACGCGTTAGAAGTCTTAGGAGAAATGACGTCATATTTACGTCACATTATAGTTATTACATAAAATGAACACAAAATAATATTGCAAAAAAGTTTAAATTTAGAAATTGCTCTAGACATTTATTTGATATTTTGAGAATTAATTTAAAATATCTCATTTAAAAGAACTTTCTTTTCGCTTTGTTAAAAAATACCAGGAGACAAAGACTCTCTTTACTTAATTCCTTTTATATTAGCTTATTTTGAAATGTTGTTACACGTGTATACGTCATCAAGTTATTTTTATTTCGAAGTTTTATTTGTGTTTTTATTATTGTTGTACGAATTTATTTGTTCTTTCGTTATTTAAAATAAATATTATATCAATTTGTATAATTTGGCGAGTGGTTTGGCGATTTATATAATTTGGCGAAATTGGTCGACAGGATAATCAAGTAGTACCGCAGCGGATTTGGCGTTAAAATTCCCCAATCAAAGAGAAATGAATAGAAATTCGTTTATAGGGAGATCGACACTGTTTTTTAAATTATAATTCAATCTTTCGAAATCTTTTTAAAACCGATCAAATTAGCGTGTATTTAGAGTCTTCGGTGTCTGGACGGGGGTTGGCGAGCGTAGCTCGTAGGGGGCCGAGCCCCCTAGTTTTGAAAAAAAAAAAACCACTGATTTGGGGAAAATTTCAGAAATTTGGAGAAATTGACTTTCGGCTGTCTGGCTGCACTGGTCGTAAATCCTTCTATATATAAAAAAAAGTTTTGATTTGGAAATGGGCCAATGAAAATCTGCGTAGATATTCCGGGTAGATCATATCCAATTTGAATGCTTAAGCATGGCCTTTCATCGTTAATATAAAAAAAAAAACTGTTGCATACAAAAATATAAAAATCGGTGGTGTTATAGAGAAATGTTTTGTAAACAAGCTGATGCAGACAGTTTTCAAAGCGAAGAGTTATTTTAAGAGATATTTAATGCTAAATTTGGACAAAATCGTTCCATTAAAAAGTTTTATTGGAGCAAAAACTATACATGAGAATTTAATCATTTTTAGATCATTTTATGTTATAAGTTCCCGGTGTGCAGATTGCATTTATTTTTCTCATTTGACTCATTTTTTGAGGTTTTATTTCAGTTTTAAATTCAAATTTTCAGCATTTCGAGAGATATTTTTTACACAAATTTTAGAAAATGTTATTAATTTAAACTGTTGCCAGTTGCATAAACAGCGCAAACAATAATGTTTACTTCAAATCAAAAATTTATTTACACGTGACTATTACAAACAGGAAAAAAACTTTAATATTAGAATTAAATGATTACATGTTAAAAGCAGGAAAATTACGTCATAAGAACCATAGGCACAAATGTCATATACGCGCATATTGGCGCAATTTTTTTTCCGACGCCAATTTGTCGAAAACATTAATAGCATAAACAACAACATCCAGGTTACCATATCAAGCAAAATAACGACACTTTAGCACCAGTTAATTACCCGTTGCGTATATGAAATTAGCGTCAGAAAAAAATTGCGACAATATGTTCGTATATGACATCTCTGCCGAACCATATTTGCCCTTTAATTTTAAAAGAGAAACAAAATCTTAAAATTAAAAAAAATCATTATTATGCGTTAAAACTTGCAATTTGAAGAAATTACGTCATATTTAAAATGGCAAAAAATGTAGCAAAACAATTTAAAAACTTTTCAAAATAACAGACATTACATTACAAGATAAAAAACACTAAAAACAATATAAAAGGACGTTTTTAGTGTTTTTATCTTGTAATGTAATGTAATGTCTGTTATTTTGAAAAGTTTTTATAAATATGAATGAATTCAGACGTGGTCCTTTTGTTTATATATATATATATATATATATATATATAAAAACAATTTAAAATGAAAAATATATTTGCCCGAGATATTTTGAGATAATCTTTTCAACTATTATCGTAAATTCGAAGACAGCGCAAATAATATTTCCTTCTATCAACAAAAGTATTTTCACGTGAATATTAATAAGAGAAATAAAACTTTGGTGTAAATTACGTCAGATTTGAAACGATATATTTAAAATGAATTATTTAAAAGAACTATCTTATAGCGCTGTTAAAAAATACCGGGAAACAATGACACTGTTTACTTAATTCATTTTACATTAGCTTATTTTCAAATGTTTAGCTAATTTTTCTAATTAAATACGAAAACAGCCATTGTATCTCTTAACAGCAGCAGATTTGGCCTTAAAAATCCCCAATCCAAGGAAAACGAATAGAAACCCGTTTACAGAGAGATCGCTACTGTTTTTGACACTTTCCAACAAAGTTGAAAAGTATTTATGACTTCGGTTTGTCTGCCCTCTAACTCCCGTAAATATACTCGGATCGTTCTGAAATTTTTGTATGTTAGTAACCTCTACCATAGCACGAACCCTATTTCAAATGAAGTTTATAGCCCGTTTAGTTCATTTACAGGGACAGTCAAAAGTTTTCCGTTACATTACGGCCTATCGGAAAAAATCGTTTAAAATGATTTTTAATTACGTTACATGCTTTCAAACATATTAAAATTGACATTCATTTATCAAGTGTACTGAAATATGCATTGTCTAGAATATGCGGCGCAAGGAATAGTTATTATTAATTTACAGGGCCACACAAAAGGATTCCGTTACATAATGATATAGGGATGGAGGGAATTTTTTTCGGCGTATTTCAATTATGTAAAATTATTTCATGTATAATGAAATTGATATACGTCGCTGAGGTTTGCTATAAGTTATTTCATGTATAATACGAAGTGCATAGAATTATTTACAGGGACACACAAAAAAATTCAGATACTATTTTGTATCCGAAGTACTGTACATTAGCGATGATTGCTGGAAATGCATTTTTAATTATGGTATGTGCTTTTATGTTTCACTATATGTATGCATTGCATATGGTGTGTAAAAATGCTCTAATTGATATACAGGGCTACACAAAAGAATTCTTAGTGGTTACTGGGTATGATTGCAAATTGTTTAAAGCTGGTGTTTAAATGAGTTATGCATTTTTACACTGAACTTTATTTAGTTTACTAAGAAATGTTTGTAGAATATGCATAAAATGAGAGACAGGGTCACGCAAAGAATTGGATACATGGCCGTCTATAAATGATAATTTCTGGAAATGTGATTCCAGTAGTTTTAAGAGTGTTTTACTTTGAATTAAACTTTAGATAAATAGTGGCGTGTAATAAAGGTACTAGGTTAACTACAGGGTTGTACAAAAGTATACAAGTATGTTTCCATCTATTAGTATGAATTGCTGAAAGAGAAATTTCATCCTGTTATATGTTTTCTTGCTAAACTAAATTTCTCCATTATATAGTATCTATATCAACTTACTGATCAAATACAGGGATGTTCAAAAGAATTGGAATACATATTTGCTATGGAAGATAACTGTTGAATTCAGTTTTTGAAATGTTTTATGCGTTTTCTGAAATGTTTAGTTAGCTCTTTTATATACTTTATTTCCCTAAATAACGAAGTTTTGTTAAAGCATTCAAGAAGTGTTGGAAAGTGTTTCATAATCTATGCTTAACGCATGATTTTTTTACTTGTTTTAAATTTTAATTCAATATTTTAAAGCCGATCAAATTAGCGTGCTTTTTGGATTTTGGTGTGCCTGAACGGGGGTTGGCGAGCGTAGCTCGTAGCGGGCAGAGCCCCTAGTAATGAAAAAAATAATATAGGAATTTTCTGTATGAATGAGAAATTTTGAAATAAAAAAAGGGCTAAATATGCCACCTGGGGTTTGTGCCTCAACGCGTTGACTTGCGCCCATGCATTCCTATACAATAGATGATTGTTACAGTATCCAGTACCAACCATTAAATTTTGTACCATGAATTTAGAACGACCCTGTATAGTTTTATAGACTAATACATATTTATAAAACAGAGTGTGTAGCGCGTTTTTCGTGCATTTTTTAACCTTATTCCTTCGTGAGAACAATTGCCCAAAAAAAGGGCTTATTGTTTTCTATTGCAAATCTTTGAATATATTTAAATACATTCTAGGTATTAATTTTTCCTTGCAATAATTCTTAATTTAAAAATTTCAATGTTAGCAATATATATATATATATATATATATATATATATAATTTTTTTTATAGAGGCCAGTTTTTTCAGACAATAGATTTAATAGTCTCAATATTTTACAAATATATCGCATATACTGTGATAGTGAAAAACTGGTGTTTTATTTTTAATATTTAGTACTAGCAAAAAATATAATTTGCGAAACGTTAGATGACCGATAAATAAGTTTACGAAAATATTTACATTGCAGAAGAGAAAAATATTTTTAAAGGCTTATTAGCATTACAATTATAAGCGTTTAATAAAACGACTGCGAATTATACATAATAAAAAATATATGTAAAGCTTTTTAAAAAATGATATTTACTTGAATAATACATAATTCTATGCAAAAATGATCTACGATATTAAATGATATCTTACAGTTTTTTTTATACTATGTGCACATCAGTCCTTTAGATAAAATGATATTTATTTATATCTTTTGCGATTTTATATATTTTCAGCATTTCCATTCTTGAAAATTTGAGAAGGTTGATACTGATAGAAGTTGTATCGTATATACATTATAAATTCCCTGTTTTTGCTATTTCACTGCATCCTTAAGACGAAGAAAACATGGAATAGGTTTTCCTTTCATAGTAATCATGTTTCTCTATTCCCTTTTCTATGTCATTCTTTATTTACACACAGAGGAAATGGTCTCATGTTACTCCTGTAGGAACAATTTTTCGTAATATTCTACCCATGAGTATACTTTTATTATTCATCAAAGCACTCTGCCTCGAATAAGCAAGACTGCAATAAAATCTTCAAGAAGACATTTTTCAGTACCTGAATGGAAAAGGATGATATTTATAAATGAGTTTCGCTCGAAATAACCTATTGTATTTTGTGTCCGCTGTTATTTATGGTATTATAAAAATTACATATTTATAATTTTAGAATACAAACGCAACTGTTAAAAATAAACTAATATGCTTTTTTTAAATAACACTCCCTTAGCTAATTTAGTCCACGTTAAAAAAAAAAAAAAATCGTTGTTATTCTAAAAGCAAGGAATATTTTTCCGTTTAAAAAAATATTTTTAAAGGTATTTGAGTAAATAAATATATAAGTAAATAAATAGATTTTCTCATTTTTAAAATATTGTTCATTATTTCAAAAAACTGTGATAAACATATGTAGATATATGTGGATTTGTGAGAGATGATTCTGACTTCAGTTTTAGTGTTAATATTGCTCAAGACAAATAAGTTCCGAATGAAAATTTTTATTAAGTAATCGAACAGTTGTATGTAAGCAAACCAATATTTCATATGGATTAAAATTTTTGTATGTAATAATTTTGTAATAATTGTAGCAAAATGTTGCAAATTTATAAATTTCAATAACTTTCAACGCAATAATTCCAACAATAATCCATATAATTTACGAATTCGTGTAAATAAATATCATTGAATGCAAATTATTTCAGACTACTTTGAAAATGCTTAGATCTTTCTTTAGCCTTTCCGCCTTTTTTTTTTTTTTAACCATTTGGAAAAATGGTTATTGTTCTCGTCAGGATGGAAAATCAAGAGCATATATGAAGGTTTTCATTGGTCTAATCTGCAATTTATTCGTTTTCTGATTGCTCTATACAGTAATCTGTATTTCCCTTTAATTTCAACAACGATGGATACTTTCTGTTAACACTATGACAAAAAGTAATAAAAACTACAAAACAAATTAATAACTCAGAAACAAATTGAGATACAGCTTTCAAACAAATTGCATTTAAAAGTAGATTTTTTTTCATTATCCGACGGTGTAAAAAGTAATATTGTCGGATGTTTAGAAGTTTATGAATGAAATTTTCTTTACAATTGGTAGTCAGATTTCTTGGAAATCTGACGATGGAAAAGCCTTTTCCCGAACAGCCAATGGAATGCTTGGGTATTTACGTAAGTTTCAGGTGGATAATACTTAAGTTGCATGAAATCTGACGGGTCGCAGGCGATATTTTTGGCTTGCAATTTTTACGTGTAATAACACTATTAATGTTTTTTTTTTTTTTTTTTTTTTTTTTTTTTTTTTTTGTATTGTTTAGTGATCTGATTTTTATAAACGTCTCAAAATGTTATGTAACCTGTTGTGAACTACAAAAGTCTTCTTACTCAAAATGGTGTATTAGCATATTTAAATATTTCAAAGGACCATACAAACATTTCCCTCTCTGCAAACTGTATTATATTGCAGTGCCCTTGGAAATCAAAAGTGAAATTAATATTAAATTATAAATTGAAAATTATAGTATAGTTTTATTATGTTGTATTTAAGATAACTGTAACTTCTGCAGTTAAAAGTTGGCAATATAACATGGAAACACTTCTATTAGCAGATATGAAACATACAAATCTGGATTTAAAAAAATGTGCCAAGTACTGTAAAAAATATCTTTTATGAAAATTAGCTCTATATTGGAAAATAATAACTCTACTAATCTTTGAAATAATAGCGGACTGCATGTTTCTTCAACGACAAATAAATTATAATTTTTTGTTTTGTAAATGCTTTTTGTAGCTACTCAAAACATGTCCAATATAAAATATTCACATGTATGTATATCTTAACATCGTTTATCAATTTTCCGATACTGGTGCAACATCAAGCGTGAAGACAGGTAACTTAATTATTGTTGTAGAAAATAGCTTTAGGCTTAGGCACTCATCGATCTAAAAATATTGCTTTTCCTTCTACTTTTTTATGTGTATTGACTTAAAGAACAGCATTTGAAATCCTATTTAACTTTCATCGAGCAGAATATTTTTCCCATGAATTTCATTACACAGGTATTTTAGATTGTACATATATTTTTCCTTTTATTTACGAGTTTTTCACGAAATTAAAGATTTAAATATGTTTTAAAAACTCTAATTTGTACAAAAAATTGCTTTGTTTTTTGTAAAAATGTAAATTTTGAATATTTATGGTAAAGCGAATTCATTCCTTTTTCTCCCCTACCGTCCGTAGGATTGACGAAAAGTCAGCATAATTGTTTGCATATCATTATATGCATACAATTATATTATTTACGATTTTCACCGAAATTAGATTTAAATATGGTTTTTTAAACTATGATTTGTGCCCGAAATTGCGGGTTTTTTTTCCGATAAAAATGTAAATTTTGAATATTGGTGATAAAGAGCAATTACTCTTTCCTAATTGTACTCCATCATCCTTACGACCGACGGGAACTCATCTTACGTGCATTCACATCATTATATGTATACATTTATGTTATTTTACATTTTATTTTAATTTTCTCCAAAATTAAAGATTAAAATAAATTTTATAATCCGTAATTTTTATCCAAAATTTCGTTTTTTGAGAAAATGTAAATTTTGAATATAGATATTAAAGAGAATCCATCCTTTGCTATTTCTGCTCCATCATTCTTACGACTGACAAAAAGTCAGCATAATTGTATGCATATGCCCGCAGGAAATATAGAAAGAACTATTTTTTGTACAAATTAATAATAAGCATGTAGATTCCATAAGTATATATTTTTGTAATGATTGATTTCATATGTATTTATGTTTCTTATTTTTCTGTTTTTCTCTGTTGAGGCCAAATATTTTGGGAAAATGATTTTATTGCAATGACGCCAAAATGACAAGCATTAGGCTGAAACTTACAACAGTGCTGAAAGTTTAATCTCCCTGAATTTACAACAGAGTGTGAAAGCACCCTGTTACACTGCTGCACCACTTTGCGGATTCGGACAAATCACATGCAATAGGAGCGAAGTTTTTAGAAATGAAATACATATCTATCACCATTACATTGAGATGACTCTTTGACACCATCTCTTTGAGAAAATTATTATAAGACTATACTTTCCATTGTCTTAACTCTGAAATTCAAGTTTGGCAGACGGATCTGCAGGTATTTCTACTTAATGATTGACATGTGTTTGTCCATTTTTTTTTTCTTTACGAAATGTTTAGTATAGTTTTGGCTTCGATGAGCAAAATTATAAACTCTCCAAATATCTGTTAAACGCTAAACAAAGGTGCATTCCATGAGGGAAAAACCGACACTTCACGTTTATGACGGAATCTCTTGCGATAATATGAAAATATTAATCCTCTTCAGCATTTGAAAATAAAGAAAATTTTCTTAATTTTTGTATGAAATCTTATAGCGCAATTATTTCACATTAGAATTATTATCAGATATTAAAAACAACCAGGAAAACGTTTCTTTCACAGCCATCCTGAATTTTTATATTTTGTTTTATAATGAGATGCAATTGTCTATTTTAATTTAAAAAACGTGTCCTCATGTATTTAATGCTTTAAAAATAGCATTTTATCTATAGTTTTTTAATGATACATTAAAGAATTGGAATACATTCTTCGCCAAACAATTTCATGTCTATATTCTTTTACATTTATTTTTACTTAATATACGATTCTCAATTTTTCAATAATTATTTTTAGCAAATTTTTCTTTCGTGTTTTGTGCCTTTTCGTTTATCTTTAACAAACAAAAAGGAAGAAATAAGAAATAACGGAAGCACAGAGAGAGCAGTGAAAAGAAAATCCATAAATAGCCAATTGCATTATATTCTAATAATGTTGAATTTATAATTAAAGTTTAAATAAGTTAAGAGATATGAGCAAATTTTAATGAGTTAATGTTTAGCAATGCGTAGTTTTCGATTAAAAAAAACTGAAATAAGTCTTTAAAATTTTATAAGTCTGAAAGTTTTATTTCAAGCCTCAGATAATTCCCCTGCTTATACAAAATGACCCTAAAATCCCTCTTAATTACTCAAATCCTTTTCTTTCATTATACATTAATGTTTTACGTTGACATATGTGGTTCAATGAAAAATCCTGTTATAGAGATTTAAAGAGCATATTCCCGACGTATAAAGTGAGATTGTCTCGCATAGAGTAGCCATCACCTAATTTAATTATATGGAATTAACAACAAATGTTGATTCAACAATAAAGGTAATTGATTTACCCCGAACCCCTTAACAGTTTTACAATGCACTTACAGCAGTTATGGATTATAGTGCGTAATCTTTTTTTTGTGTGTGTATCACTAAAAATGAACGATATTATCCAATCCATAATCTATAAAATGTATGCTGCTGTACACCTCAGTGTTGCATATAAATTTCGTTGTTTAAAGTATCATAACATAATTAAAATGCACCGAAAACGAGTTATCCTTCGATCATAAGCCAGTGGCGTTTGTTTGTGCTTCCCTGTAAATAAATTGTAAATATACTACCAATTCTCTACTTCACGGGAATCAGGTTATAGTCAATATGAGCGAAGGATATCAATTGTATCATATTCGAAGTAGCTTAACATCACTAAAATGTACTGGAAGGACCTTTTCGTATAGATTATAAATAACGGGTTTTTTATGTGTCTCTGTAAACAAAATGCAAACGCACTTCTTTTTCTATAACGAACATTATATGGTTAGCCGTAATATAGATGAAAATTACATGGAAATGAAAGTATATTTATGAGAATTAGACCGCGGATAGAAAGCGCAAAACAGACGGCTCACAACCAAAGTTATAAAGAAATATAGCAGACAAATATACTCAAAGTCTTTTAAGGAGGCAAACATTCTCGAACAAACTGAATTTAAATTCGTACAGAACTTGCTCACATCTACAATTTATCATAAACGAAAAAGGAAATTTTCTATGCTCATATTAGACATAATATTTTTAATTCATATAAATAGGGTGTTCTTTTTCTACATAGTAATATTAATTACGCTTTCAGAGAATAAACAGATGCCTAAATCATTTAACACGGAATTTCAAGAGAGTTAATTTAATTAGGTCGTGAAAATGAACAAATAAAAAAAAATTACATCATAAATCAACCTTTTAAGGAATACCTTAAACATCAGTCAGTGTAACGTATTATTTTCAACAGAACATTAATCTTTCATTATTTAAAAATACGTATACAGTGTTTCAACATGAGCAATTTTAAATTATTTATATAGAGCTTTTTTATATAGAGCTTATTTATATAAAGCTTTTGTAGCTATATATAGATTTCTAACAGGTTTTAGATTTTTCTCGTTAAGGAATATTGATTTGTGGCGAAGTATATGCTGTGAAGTAAACGACAAAATATTTAAAATATTTTACACTGTAAGAGTAGTAAAAAGTTCTTTTATTAAAAAATTGACTTTAGGGCTAGTTGCGGATTTATAATCACAGAAGTAAATTTATTGATGTAAGTGGAGTTTTAACGAAATTTTTTATTATATGTACAGTTGAAAAAATTTGTTCGTAATAATGTAAAATTGATAATGAGGTTCAAAAAGCGTAACAGCAAATGCATAGGTTGGATATAATAATCTTATTTTTCAAAAATGCGACTTTTGATTCTATTATCGTAATCTGACCAACATTTTTCGGTACTACTTGATTATCCCGTCGACCAATTTCGCCAAATTATACAAATCTCCAATTTGTTCGCCAAATTATACAAATTAACATAATTTTTATATTAAATAACGAAAGAACGAATAAATTAGTAAAACATTAATAAAAATACAAACAAAATGTTGAATTAAAATCTCTTGATGGCGTAACAAATACGTGTAGCGTGTTTAATGTCAAGTGAATGTGACATTTACGGTCCTCCATTACTGGCATTTCATCTTATAGTTTGGCGATAGTTTTTGGTCGACTGGATAATTAAGTACCACCCATTTTTAGGTGCGTTCGTAATTATATAAATACGTAGCACCTATAGTCGTCGTTCAGTCCGTCCGTCCGTCTGTCCGTCCGTTTGTCTGTCTGTCCGCATATAACAGAGCAAAAACTACCCAACCGAATGGTCTGAAATTTTTAATGTATGATTGTTGCAAACTTTTGTCGAGCCATTTCAAATTTTATGAAAATCGGATGCATAGTTTAATTACAGGGACAGTCAAAAGTTTTTCTTTACATTACGGCCAATGGGAAAAATTATTGCAAATGCATTTTAATGATGTTACAGCCTTCCGAATGGTCTGAAATTTTAAATATATAATTGTTTCAAAATTTTGTCGAGCCATTTGAAATTTTATGAAAATTGGATGCATAGTTTAATTACAGGGACAGTCAAACTTTTTTCTTTACATTACGGCCAATGGGAAAAAAATATTGCAAGTGCCTTGTAATGATGTTACAGCCTTCCGAATGGTCTGAAAATTTAAATATATAATTGTTGCAAAATTTTGTCGAGCCATTTCAAATTTTATGAAAATCGGATGTATAGTTTAATTACAGGGACAGTCAAAAGTTTTCCGTTACATTACGGGGAATGGGAAAAAAATTATTGCAAGTGCATTTGAATGATGTTATAGACTATGCACTTATGAAATTAAAAAATATATATATTGAGTACAATATGGGGTACAAAAAATAATTATAAAACTAGTTATAGTACGAACGCACCTCATTTGCCACGTTTGACGAGCAATTTCCGACTTGTTCTCATTTGTTACAAATTTGAAAAATTCTGTTTTTACTTTTAAATTATCCAAATTGAATCGTTAAACTTATTTTTCTTTAAATGGATAGTAAAATTCGTTAACTATTCACCAAACATTTGGCGTATCATCGCATTGTAATATAATTAAAAACCATAATTCTGAATAAAGAAACATGAAGTATTTTAAAAATGACCTTTTTGAGCATTTAAAGAAAATAATTAAAAATGCAATTTGATCTGAAAGTTTCCAGAATTCTAAAAAATATTTTAATTTTACTTTAACCACAGTTATGCACGGACTCATTGAGTTACTGACCGAGTCAGTTACTCTCCGTTGTTGTACGCAACATAAGCATTGTGGTAATTATTCTTGAAAATCTTTTGTAATGATTGTTGTGGTATCAATTATGAAAATCTTGACTTCAAAGTAAGAAAAGCTGCATTAGCAGATATAATTTGAAAATCGTTTCAAACATGTAAATATAATATCGTTAATGGATAGAAATGACCTTTTAATCACTTTCCAACACAGTTGAAAAGTGTTTATAACTTTGGCTTGTCTGTCTGACCGTCTGTCCGACCGTGTTCTAACTCGAGTAAATACGAACTGATTGACATATAACTGATATACGTTATTTAGGTCTGCTATGGCATGTTTTGTATTGAAAATGTAGTGTGCACCATTCATAGTTCATTTATAGGGGCAATCAAACGCTTTCCGTTAAATTATGGTCTATAGAAAAACATCATTTGCGGTGCATTTTTATAATGTTACACAATCTTAAACAAAATGAAATGTATGTACATTATTCATGTGCAGTAGAAAATGGTTAGTATAGAATGTGTCATGTTCAATACTTAGAATATGCGTACAGGGGAACTCCGAATTATTTCGTTATATTAGGTTATTATAAATCTATGAAGTTAAAATGGTTTGCGGGGTATTTTAAGGATTCCACACTGTGCCAATCATAATGAAATTGATATGAATTTCTGAGGTTCACTAAAATATGCTTTCTGTAGAATATGGAGTGCAAAGCATTTTGCATTCATTTACAGGGTCACACACATACACAAAAAAAAATCGGCTATATAATGGTCTACGGGGAAAACTGTTCACTGAGTTTTTTAATTATGTTGCAAAATTTTAAACATAATTGATATACATTAATTAGGATTACTACGAGTTGCTTACAGTAGAAGATGATGTGCATCGTATTTACAGTTAATTTACAGGGACACATAAAATATATCGGATACAATACTCTAGCCGAAGTTTTGTCTATTAAAGATGATTCCTGAAAATGCATTTTCAGTTATGGTATGAGTTATAAGCTAATCTAAACTTTTTCACACTACGTGGTGTCTATAAATTCTATCGATTATACACAGGTCTACACAAAAAAATTGTAAGCATTGCTGAGAATGAGCGTGAGAAAATTGCCGAAAGTGAATTTTCAATTGTATTAAGCGTTTTCTAACTAAATTAAAAATCATTAACTAAATTTTAGCATACTTTGTAGAATATCTACAAATCTATAGATCATATACAAAGCTGAGCAAAACAATTGGAATTTATTTTCGACTATGTGCAGTAATTAGTTAAATCTGATTTTCAAAGGTGTTATGCGTTTTCTAAAATATTTACGTAAGTATCTTCTTTAACATATTAAACGAAAACGTTTTGTTAAAGTATTCTGGAAGTGTTGGAAAGTGTTTTATAATCTATGCTTGATTATTGATTTTTCTTTTTTCTTTTTAATTACTTTAATGAGATTTTTTTTAGGTGATATCTTTAGCAACATTTAAAGTGAAAAACTTAAAGCTGTTATTGATCACGTGAATTCTTAAATGACTATTCAATGTAATTAGTCTACTAAAAGTTAGAAACCGTAATCATATTTCATTACACAAGTAAAATATCACATAATCATTTGTCTATTAAAGAAAAAAGAAATTTTTTTATTATTTTTTACAGTTAAAAGACGAAATCTTATGGTGAAGCTAGGTGCGTATGGTTAACATGAAGGTCATCAAAAGATGCCAATTTTAAAATAAACGATCAAGTGCGAGTATTACTCACGCACAGAGGGGTCCGTACAATACTATATGCATTAGTAAGTGTATTATTAAAAAATAATTGGTATTATAAAAAAAAATACCGTTGCTAAAAGAATAATAAGACTTTGTAAAAACTATACAACGTAAGGTTGGGTATAGCTGTATAGTATACAGGTGCAAAGGAAAGTCGCTTTAACCTGAAAATACTTGCGGACAGAGAGAGCTACAGCTATACAAGTGAGGTAACGGTACAGTAAAGCGAATACGCCAGACCTAATTCAAACGACAGCAGCACCCCTAGCGGCAAAATTTGGAAGATATCCATTGCAAATCGAACACGAGAAGAGGCAGAGCAAATTTTCCAATTAGAAAGTTTTAGAGCATCAATTAATTAGTACGAAATGTCATTTGGTTCGCACGGATAAGATAAATCGTCGCCTGCATACCCCAAAATGTCCGAAATCTATGAGCGACGATTCTACTTTGCCTATTCACATTCCGAAAATGTAGCAGTGCACACTTGCAGATTGTGACGTTGTTCTGTGCTGTAATGCCTGCAAAGATTTAATTTCCAATGCATTTAAAATTTTAGAATAGCCCTTTCAGGGACAGAAGAATTCTGTTCGTAAATTGATGAAATAGTTGTCTAACACCAGAATATTCTAACGAATTTCTCAGAAAACAAAACCCCGTTAATTTGCACTTTCATTACAAAAGGAAAATTTTATTAAAATATTCTTGGTGCCTTTGTCAGTTTTGGAATTAAAATTAGGTGGCTAGACCGTCTAGCTACCGCCCTTGAAAGGGTTAAATCTATGTCGTCGTATTGAAGAGGCTTGCAATAGACGTTACATGCTGAGAAATGTGCATGCAGAATTACTCTCACGAATACAAACGTGTATAGTGAGCAATGGCGAACTTTTCGAACATACTCAATATTAACTTTTTATCACTGTGAGACAGTTTGTCTTTTTTGTGTGTGTGTGTGATGTTATCAAAATGTATTGAGATCGTATTTATAGCATAAATTGTGCTTATTTCTTCATACTTCTGATTATTCCATTCAAACGTTTACACAAAATGGAGTGCATCGATTTCGGACATTTTGGTAAACAAGCAAAGATTTATCATATCCATGTAGACCAAATGTCGTATTCTATTAATTAATTGAGCTCTAAAACTTTCTATCTGGAAATTTTGCTCTATCTCTTTTCGTTATCGATTTGTAGTGCCTATCTTCCAAATTTTGCCGCTAGGGGGTACTTC
Organism: Maratus speciosus; assembly: GCA_963932465.1. NCBI lineage: Eukaryota > Metazoa > Arthropoda > Arachnida > Araneae > Salticidae > Maratus > Maratus speciosus. The sequence continues at coordinate 65,140,767 of OZ010788.1, forward strand.
TGTCATTTTCATTAAATCGGGAGTAGTCGCTTTACCATACCATTCCCTCACTTGAATAGCTGTATCTCTGTCCGTTCATAAGTATTTTCTGGTTAAAGGGACTTTCATTTGCACCCTGTATACTAGAAAAGTATAAATGGATATACCATGAAAGTTCAAAGATATATGGAACCTAAATAATAGCAAATATAGATATACTTTAAAAAAAATCCAGAAACATTCCTGGGAAAAAATGGGCAGCTAATGTGCCTATTATTTCCAAGAAACATTTCTTGAAAATGACTGGAACTTTACTGTATAATTTTAAAACGTTCTCCAGAAAAGCCAGTAAGGTTCCTGTAAAATACCAGGAAAGTTTCTGTTGAGAACAAAAATATTACTCATAGTTCACAGGAAGCTTACTTATTTTCTATGGAACGTTTCAGAAATGTTCAGTAAGGTTTTTGTAATTTTCCAGAAACGTTTCGTATAATGGGCAACTCATCTGCCCATTATTTTCCAGGAGCATTCCTAGATTTCTTTTCAGAATGCAGGAACGTTTCATATATTAGATTTCACTAGATGTATATATATATATATATATATATATTTTATTTATGTATTTTATTTTTTTATTTATGTGTTTTTTATTTATCTATTTATTTATTTATGTATTTTATTTTTTTATTTATGTGTTTTTTATTTATCTATTTATTTATTTATGTATTTTATTTATTTATTTATTTTTTACATTCATTAGATTCGATGCCATGATATATTATAATCCATTTTCAAGTATTTAAAAATATTAATTTTTCTTTGTTTACTTTGGAAAATAGTTGAAGAAGTTTATTAATCAATTTAGTCAATTAGTTTATTAATCAGTTTAGTCAATTTAAATTATTTGACATACATACAAACCATATCTGGGATTATTATTTATGTTATTTTTTCATAGATTCAGTGTAATTAAAAAAGGAATTACTCACCCCTTCCACATTGTAGACAAGATAAATATAATGTTATTTTCAAATCGACATCCTCCCCCCCCCCCCCCTCTTTATGAAAATTTTCTATGTTTCATGTGGTAAATCATAACAAATTTTTATATTTCATTTATAATTCAAGCAAAATGTGCACAAGCAAAAATCCAGGCACATTTTCATAAACAAACATTTGAAGCATATTTTAAATTTCTGATCACTTTTATTTTTATTTCTTTATTTCTTTATTTATTTTTTTTTTTTTGTAAGGTGAAATTAAAATAATCATTTACGTATGATTTTACTATTCAAAATTATCTTGCTGTAAAATATTAAAATCACTTAAGAAATCATTTTATGATGCAACAGCTAATAATGTGTTTGTTAAACAGGAGTAAATATTTTAAATAATTTTACACATAATTTCAAATTATTAAATTTCACCGTTCATATATAAATATTTTGCATCTGATAATTAGAAAATTCTGAAAGCATTGCATGTCTTTTTGCTCCCATATGACATATAAGCACATTTAATAATTAAAGTTGTCAAAATTTTATATATTAATTCATTCAAGTTTCCATTGGAGGGGGGAGGGGGGAAGTGTCATTTAGTATACTATTAGTTATGATCTTAATTCTGTATCCTTATCTAACTGCAAATTTACTTTTTGCATATTTACATAATTTTTTTAAGGCTTTGTTTTGATTATAAATTAATTATAAATGATTAGCAATAAATCACATAAAGTATTAAGGTAATTTTAAGTTTTGAACGATTTTCATACACATAGATATTGAAAAAGAATAGCCGTTATTCAACTTCCTTTGACAAAATATTAATATAAAAAAAAGACCATTATTTTTTTTGCACAAAAATAAATAAATAAATAAATAAATAAATATATATATATATATATGATTAGTTTTTTTTTTATATATAAGAAAAAACTTGCATAAAAACAGTCACACAATACTGTACAGCATTTTATGGTACGAAAAAAAAAAAAAAAGAAAAAAGAAAAAGAAGCCACACACACACAGAAAACAATAACGTAAATATGGATTAATATTAATTTAAAATCTTAGACATAAATGTATACTTTATAAATGGAACCTCATTAAAACATAGATAACATTAATATTTGTTAAAATCAAATTTGTTCTAAAAATAATATAGTATATAGAAAACAATAGCGGAACAAAATGGAGTATTATATTTTATAAGTCACGTCACTTACACTTTGGCGTAGAATACATTTTCTTGTAATTTATATTACTTTGTTTAGATGGAGGAAATATTTTTTATATCCAACAAAGATTTCTAGATAACTGATTAATATATATTTCATTCAAATTAACCAGCTACCACAGAAAACCCAATTAGACTTAAAGTCTTAGAATTACCACGTGGTTCATATACGCTGCGTTTCTTTTGCAAGTGTCACTGTATTCCACAGAGGATGATCTGAGCTTTCAGAAAGGGTATTGCATTTCCACCTGAAATTTCTCGACAATAGAGATTGAAATGTTTACCCGCTGTTCATTTATTCGCATCTCATAGTGATTTTTTGACATCAATAGAAGGATTTCGTTTTCGTCTCGTGCACGACACATAACAACACGGTTTAATGGCGGGCGGCTGCGGTATGCTGTTGCCAATTTTAATTATGAAACGTTTCAGATAGGAAAACCAGAATTTCCCAGGAAACAGCTAAATTATTCCGGAAACTTTTAAAAAGGAGAAACATTTCTCGAATTTACATGGAACGTTACAGTTTTTTCTTACAGTGTATTATGTATATTTGTTATTCCATATAGGTTTTTAGTTAACATTTAAAGACGTAGTAGGTGTATTGAGAGAGCAACTCGATGGGAACTAGTCGCGAATCCCATAGTATTTATGTGATTAATTCTCATTAAATTAGTCTGTTTTTAACAATTTGACCTTTATTGCTTTTATACTGCTACTGGGCATTGCATTACTTAAATATATCCTTAAAATTTGTTATCTAGGGTTTAAAAGCCGATGGAGCATAGAGTACGCCGTCCCTGTCATTATGTATGTCAAAACCGTCCGCGTCTTTAAGGGTTAATATCTCGGCTAATTACCAACGATGTTTTTCGAAATTAATGATCAACAATGCTTTTATACTTCTGCTACGATAGGTACCGTTAAGCTCTGGTATCTTGGCAGTTGACCTTGGAAGAATCTATTTCTGACTGGGAGTTTCAGGGTCAAAGGTTGCCAAGTACAAGTGCGTAATTGGCAAGCGGACAGTCCGCCAATTCCCAGAAATAGGGATTTGCATCTGCAGTACTAGTTTAGTACAGGATTACTCTTAGCTGTTATCTCTGAGCTTAGTATTTCAGGTCGTAGAATATGCTTGCATTTGAAGCTGATCTTTCATCTTGCCTTTTAGATTATTATTATTTTTATTATTATTATTATTATTATTATTATTATTATCGATTTTCGTCTTGACAAAATGGAAGAGAAAAAGAAAATTATTCATTCCAAGGAGCGAAATGTTAATTTAAAAGTCCTGAAATTTTTTGAGGAGGAAGCAAATTTGGAAAATCCAAAGATTCTCTCTATTCTAAAAAAAAGTAGCTACCGCTGTCACCGCCGCCGCCGCCGCCGCCGGTTTTGAATTTTTTGTGACCGGAGGTCTTTCTTCGTTAATATTAAGAAAAATAATGCATATAAAAATATGAAAATTGGTAGTATTATACAGAAATGTTTGATAAACACGCTGAAGCAGACAGTTTTCAAATCGAAGAATTGTTTTAAGAGATATTTAATGCTAAAGTTGGACAAAATCGTTCCACTAAAAAAGTTTTATAGGAGCAAAAACTATACATCGGAATTTAATAATTTTTGGATCATTTTATACGTTATAATTTCCCGGTGTGCAGAATTAATTTATTTTTTTAATTTGACTCATTTTTCGAGGTTTCATTTGTATTTTAAATTCAAATTTTCAGCATTTCGAGAGATATTTTTTACTTATTTCAGAAAATTGTACTAATTTAACCTGTTGCCAACTGTATAAACAACGGAAACAATAATGTTTGCTTCTAATTAAAAATTTATTTACACGTGACTATTATAAACAGAAAAAAAACTTTCAAATTAGAATTAAATAATTACGCATAAAAAGCAGGAACTTATTGAAAATTACTTCATCTATAATTACGCGTGAATTTTAACAGAGAAAGGATATTGTAAAATAATAAATTCATTAACATGCGTTAGAAGTCTTAAATAGGAGAAATTACATCACATTTACCTCACATTACATTTATTACGTAAAATGAACAAAAAATAATATTGCAAAACAGTTTAAATTTTAAAATAGCGCGAGACATTTACTTGATATTTTGAGATAAACTTTTCAACTATTTTTTTTTTTTTTTTTTTTTTTGGACAGCGCAAATAATATTTCATTTCTAATAAATCCATTTTCACGTGAATATTAAAAAGGGAAAGAAAAGTTTGGTGAAAATTACGTCAGATTAAAAACGATATATTTAAAATGTCTTATTTAAAAGGACTTACTTTTCGCTTTGTTAAAAAATACCGGGAGACAAAGACTCTGTTTACTTAATTCATTTTATATTAGATGATTTTGAAATGCCATTGTATCTTTTAACAGCAGCTGATTTTTCCGTAAAATTCCCCAATCAAAGAGAAATGAATAGAAACCCGTTTATAGGGAGATCGCCTTTGTTTTTTTAGTTATAATTCAATTTTCCAAAATCTTTTTAAAGCCGATCAAATTAGCGTGCTTTTAGAGACTGCAGTGTCTGAACGGGGGGTTGACGAGCGTAGCTCGTAGGGGGCCGGGCCTCCTAGTCATATTAAAAAAAAAGCAACCTAAATCAAATAAGTAAAAACTAGCCCGGTTAAAGGAATCTCACCTATTCTATTCAAAAAATAATTTAAAAATATTAAAATTTAAGCCAGACATTTAAAGTGAATGCTCCCGTAGGTTTAACATTAAGGTGTAAGTTTATTCGCGCGCGACTAGTGTTTGTACTAAAAATATGATATTCGGTTGCAGAAAACAGTTGTAAAATCACTTAACTTAATGCTTCAACCAAGCAGAGTCACAGCAAGGGTAGTTGGAATGGTGACCCGGCACTAGGCGTAAAATCCGATAGACGCTCAAAGTCATTTCTATCGATGTATCACCGCTCAATTAAATAAAGAAATAATAATAATAATAATAACACAAAAATGTGCAAAAATCGAACAGTGTTTCTCCTTCTTTTAAAAGCGTGGATATTTGAGAAAGGGATTTCAAAATTAGCGTTTTGATTTTGAACCTACTTTAGAGACACAATATTCGCCATGAGAGAAAGAGAAATAATTATAACATAAAATTTAATTCTTTCTTTAGTTTAATATTCTTTTACCGTACAATCATCGAGAATTCTGATTCCAATAAAATTTAAAAGTCTATGTAAAAATTGTTAGCATGTAACTTTTATTCGAGACTAACGTTTGCTTATGACATCGGTAATGTGAAACATAAAATTCTCCTCCCCCTCCCTATTTTGTAAAGGTACTATGGAATAGTCAATATAAAGTACCTGAAGTAATCAGTTATCCGTTTCAGATACTTATATAATTCTTTAATATATCGAAATCTGTAGTTAAAATTGTCTGCATTAATGTTTATAAATAAGGAATTGCCATTGTTGAAAATATGGCCATTGGCTATGAGCTTTTACAGTTCATTCCGATCACTAGTATCATCATTCATCGCTTTAATTTTTAAATACCATACTTATTAATAAAAGTATTGCTGTTAGGAACGACCATAGTTAAACGATACATTTATAAATAATATTTTTTTTTACAAAATACATTTCTGCTTGATTGTTACTATGTAGGATAACGCGCCAATTATGGATGCTATTCTCCCTTGTACGTTACAACCATTTACCGATTATCCAGAATAGAGTCGTCCGAGTCTCCCCGCTTGAAATGGCAAGATATCGGATACTAACAGTACCTCCAGCTCTGCTCAACATTTTTGCTGAAACCCGTAAATCGAAATTTGAGTGTAACGGAAAAATGCAATTTTCTCAAAAAATATGTGACCTAGGGTAATCGCTATAATTTTCCCACAAGGTTTAAATTAATATCTACTACCTCTAATTTTTTCATAATTTTAGTTTCTATAGATTCGGAATTAGATTCGGGGGAACATATTTTTGCACTACATTCTCCACCATAACCTTGAAAATATAATACCTAAAATTAAATGAAATATACTTTTGATTTCAGCGTTATGAAAGCTTTCACACGATGCCCCACACGATATACAAAGAAAATATATATTTTTTTGAAGTAACTTAATTAGCCCCTCTAATTTTTTCATAAATACATTTATGAATATTAATTAATCTGTTTATATGTGGGTCAATAGTTTACTACAATAGTATTCATTAGTATTACTTCCCCCAATTTGAACTTTCCACGTTGCATAGCTTGCGATTATAAGGACTGTGACAGACAGGCACATGAGTGATCTTATAATGGTACCGTTTTTACTTTTTAATACAGAACCCTAAAAAAAATATGCTAATAATTCAAATGGTTCAAAAGCATTTACTTGCAGCATAATTTAAAAAAACTATAATGGAATTTTAAAGATATATTTAATTTGTGAAAATTTTTACAGAAAATTTCACACGCCTATTTTAGTAATTTGAAATTTTTATTGAACTTGGCTAAGATGCATAAAGCCAACAGAGTGAAAAATTATTTAAAACTGAATTAGAACAAAAATCATTTACATCACACTCTAATAATCGACCACAGAGCTATCTTGACTATTTCCAGCTTAGCACTTATCACACTTAACTGCTCGCAAAGCTGCACCCGTAGTACACGATGGAATATAGCCGTGCAAAATTTTCTACAATTAGTCGGATATGCCAATCCTAAAACTTTCTTCTATCTGATATATCTTAATAATTCAAAATGTTGTTACAAATATCACCTTTTCATTTTCATAAGTTCAATACTATATCAACTTTGACATTCATCTTAAATTTCTGCTTCAGTCAATTAATCGGAGTAAAAAAGAGTTAATCTCGATCTTATTAAAATACTTATTAAAATCAATAGTTTACCGTTATTCTATTGTATATCAGGTGTTCGCAAACAACCAGGAGTTCCCGTTGCTTCACGAGCCGCCGGTTTAGAATAGAACTATGCAAAAAATCAAGAAAATTACACAAATTTTCTATTATAGTGCCCCTTTTTGGTGGAATATTTTCAAATTCAGGGAGGACCTTTTTGCCATGACCAAAAATATACACAAAAAATTTGGTTCAATTATATGCATAACTTCATACACTTTTTGATGGTACAATACTGAAAATTGCACAAAAATCGCTATTCCAGAGCCCCCACACCGCGGATTTTTTCAAAATTAAGGGAGGACATGTTTGCCATAGCCAAAAACTTTAAATAAGACATTGGTTCAGTTCTATTCATAACTTCATACACTTTTCGACGGTCCAATAGTGACATACGGACACATGGACAGACAGACATTTTATATAAACATGTTTTTTATGATTTCTGACTCCAAAAACGTGTAAGTTCGTCGAAAATGTTTTTTTATTACAATTGTTTCTTCTATTACAGATAGAAGGAAGTAAAATTGTACACAAATTATATGAGGTGTTCACAACCATAGTACATCACGTCCATTTAAAAAAAATATATATATGAGCTAGTCCATTTAGAAGGTGCATAATGTCTGTTTTATCCACTTCCACTGTGAAACTGTGAACCACGTCTTTTCCACGTACTTTCTCATATATGTCATCTGTTTACAGACTTGGTTTACTGTGGGAGTGGATAAAACAGATTAAATGCACATTCTAAATGGACTATCTCATTTTAAAAAAAATAGATTTGGTCTTACATTGTTATGAGCCCCTCATATATGAATATTCAATTTCATCGAAGTTGGGTTATCTTTTGATTTGTGTTTGCCTCAGCGTTGTTAGCTCATAACAATATTCCATCCTCTGCTGTCTCGTGAACAGATTACACCATTTAGCTAAATTGAACAATAATTCAGCAATTAAAATTTCAAATATTTTCGACACTCTTTTTCATCGCGGCACACATATTATGATAATTGATTCATTATTTTTATTTTTAAACAATGTACAATTTAAACTTCCCTTGAATAAAAAATCGTATCCATTCTTTTTTTATTTTTTTATTTTATTTTATTTTTTTATGTTTGCCATTTTTACAAAAACCAATATTTTGTACTGAATGTATTTTTATTTCAAATTTCATATAGATTAACGGAAAAATCGTTTTTGTTTTCGGTTCATTTGGGGAGCACAGTCAGTCGAGCAGTCGTAGAGGGCTGCATTTCTTACAACACCTTGTTCTCACAGCTGCAGAGTGCCACACTGAATTTTAATTAAAACAAACTATGCTAATGGTAAAGGTTGATATACTAGGACTTCCCTCAGAGGGATTAGTCTGAGCGATATTGCTGAGAACATAGATTTAATAATAACATGTGGAAGCAAAGAAAGTGAGATGTTATCTTTAATTGTCCATATACTGCGATAAATTGAAATGATGAAAATAAACGAATCGTAGAATTACAAAATCTTATATATAAATTCGTATACACTGTTTAAAAAAATGGGAAATCAAACCATGCAAGAAAGCCATGCATGGATGTAAAATTGAAAGTACGCAATATATTAAAAGTAAAATAGAAAATGAAACACTAAATTATCTTATATCGGAATTTTAACTGTATAAAATGATGTCAAGAGCATAATCAGACGCTCCGCACCAATTTGAGTAACTTTAAATGACAAATATATGATGTTTAAAAAGAATGTACTATACTTTATATGGTGTGTGCTCCCCCCGAATAGTTAATATTGTACAATATCTGTTTTCCACGGATGCAATGAACTTGTCGATAACAGTTAAGGAATTCTCTCCTCAAAATCTGATATAGTATCAAAGTACCGAATACATCAACAGTGAAATGCAATGCTTCGTTAGAGTGTGTTTTAGATAAGCTCGATCGGATTTAAATGATGAGTGTATGATGGCCATTACATACGCTGTATTGTTTTGTTTTCAAACATATTCTGCACAAGTTGAGCTGTATTTAGCATGTATTAAATAAATGAAATCGGCAATGATTGCAACATAAAGTATGACACAAGATCTGAATATATCGTCTGCATAACTTTTGAGCTGTCAAAGTATCATTTGAAGTAATTTACAAATCCATACATATTTATTCAGCAAATCACTCAAGCTAATATACGCCAATATGAACCCGATTATGAAATTTCACCAGAATAAGTTAATATATAAAAAAATCTACTAATGATAATTGAGAATATGACCTTATGATAAAATGTGTAGAAAAATGAAACAGATAAAAAATTCATATCACATTTAAAACGGCACTTCCCTCTGTTAGTGGCATTGGCGAGAGAGAGAGAAAAGCCTAGAGAAGGAACACTTTAACAAGTACTTTCGGGCAACCTACTCACTGTTTCATACAGGTCTTTATTCAATATTTACACAATTTATTTAATGCTAGGTGGGTATCTATCAGTTTTGTTGCATTTAAATTGCATGTTTTGCGGAGTAAATGCAGCATTTTGAAATATTTAAAGTTGCTATACCTAATAATTAAAAATTAATAGTAACTGAAATCGCTTTCCGTTAATTTCAGGTTTTTAAATTTTACATTCTTTAGAAACCATTCATAGATACAATTGTATATTTGAAAACTAACCCGAAGCAATATTTCAAGATTTTGGGCTCAGCAGTAACACAGAAATAGAAAAATTTCGAAAGTTTTTTGTTTCTGCACTGTTTTATATAGCGACATTTTTAGAAATTGTTCTATTGCGAGAATTTACGTCATGATAAATACAGTCATGTCAATTTTCATGTTTATATTCCTAACAATTCCATGTACTTCGTTACTTAGATTATCTTTAGATCTTTTCCGCTTTGTTTAGACTTTCGATTTTATAAATCCGTTCTACAACGAGCATTTACATCTTATAAATTACTACCATGCCAAAGTTCTAGTTTCCAACCCCAACATATCCCAAAAATTTCAGTATTCCAAATAAATCATAGTTTAGAACCTTTCTAGAATTTTTTTTTGTTTAACCGTCAAATTGAACCTTTTAGAGAGCATTCATTACGAGTATTTACATCTTAAAAGTAACTACCGCACCAAATTTAAAGTTTCTAACCCAATCAATATCACAGAAATCGCAATTTTAGAACTTTTTTGCTCTTGCAGCGATGTAGGTTCTTGCACTGACATAAAATACAGTCTTTTTTTCGGAGCAGAGGTGGCCACCAACATTTTTTTAAGTTGGCTATGTAGTTTCAGAGATAACACCTCACGAACGTACAAGCATTAATAATATTATGCACTTTATAATATTACAACGCTTTATAATATTAGCATTAGATGTACAGATACGAAAGCCATTTATCTGTTACAAACTAAAGTGCCCGGCGTTGCCCAGAATTTGAAGGATGTTTGTTCTGAAAAATCAATTTCAAAATTTAACATACAACACAAAAGAAACATAAAAAAAGCAGTCGAAATGTTGTATGAATGAATCATATGAAAACGCTATATAAACATGTATAAATGTATATAACAGACGCAAAAGAACACAGCTATAAATGAACTTATTTCAATTTATAATTGGAGCAATAATGTTAAAATACGCCAATATTTCCCTAATCAGGTTTTTATCATGCATCAATACATTTTTCACACTCATATGGCATTATACTATATCCATCACGTCCTTTATATTTCCAATATGACGTAATATTTTCCTCTTTCACGTGGAAACCTTGAAATAGAAAAGTTATGAAGTTATATTCACTTTCATTTAAATTCGTCAAACTATTTATTTCATTTTCATTTTTCACGTGAATATCTTGCAATAGAAAAGTTATGATGCAATATTCACCTTTTTTTTAAATTCGGCAAACTATTTATTTCATTTTCATTTTTCACGTGGACATCTTGCAGTAGAAAATTAATTGTAGTAATAATTTTATTGTGTATTTTAATTGTTGGCAACTGCTATAACGAAAAATGTTTAAATTTGATAAGAAATAGCTGTTAAATTGGTGGGTTTTTATTAATTAAAAATGAACTATAAATTATTTCGATTCCGGATTACTTTAGTTGCCTCGGCCATGTTTTAATACACATGTCCGTATCTTTTCACAATTTTGGCTTCCAAATTGTGGATTTTTATAGAATTACAAACAGACAGTTAGACAAGTTTTCATTTTGATATATCTCTTTATTCTAAAAAAAGTAACTAATGCTGTCACCGCCGCCGCCGCCGCCGCCGCCGCCGCCGGTTTTGAATTTTTTGTGACCGGAAGTCTTTCTTCGTTAATATTAAGAAAAATATTGCATACAAAAATATGAAAATCGGTGGTATTATAGAGAAATGTTTGTTCAACATGCTGATGCATATAGTTTTCAAATCGAAGAATTATTTTAAGAGATATTTAATGCTAAAGTTTGACAAAATCGTTCCATTAAAAACGTTTTATAGGAGAAAAAACTATACATGGGCATTTAGTCATTTTTAGATTATTTTATTCAGTAGAAGATCCCGGTGTGCAGATTCCATTAATTTTTTTTAATTTGACTCATTTTTTGAGATTTTATTTCTATTTTAATTTCAAATATTCAGCATTTCGACAGATATTTTTTACATATTTTAGAAAATGGTATTAAATTAAACTGTTGCAAACTGTATAAACAGCGAAAACAATAATGTTTGCTTCAAATTAAAAAAAAAAATTACACGTTACTATTATAAACAGAAAAAAACCTTCAAATTAGAATTGAATAATTAGGTATACAAAGCAGGCACTTATTGGAAATTACGCCATAAAAACTATACTTACATGTGAATTTTAAAAGAGAAAGGATATTGTAAAATAAATTCATTAACATGCGTTAGAAGTCTAAAATAGAAGAAATTACGTCACATTACACTTATTATGCAAAATGAACAAGAAATAATATTGCAAAACAGTTTAAATTTAAAATTTGCTCGAGACAAAATATTAGAGGTTAAATATTAGACTTTTTCAAAATTTTATTATTTGTCGTTTGATGTGAGGTGTTCAGCTATAAGTATGCAAAATTTCATGTCTCCAACTTAATTAGGGGCTGAGTTAGAAAATTTGTTTAAAATACCCAAGTTAGAGCCCAGAGGGTTAAATAATAGACTATTTCAAAATTTTATCATTTGTCGTTTCATGTGAGGTGTTCAGCTATAGGTACGCAAAATTTCATGTCTCCAACTTAATTAGGGGCTGAGTTAGAAAAATTGTTTAAAACACACAAGTTAGAGACCAGAAGGTTAAATATTAGACTTTTTTAAAATTTATTATTTATCGTTTGATGCGAGGTGGTCAGCCATAAATATGCAAAATTTCATGTCTCCAATTTAATTAGGGGCTGAGTTAGAAAAAATGCTTAAAATACAGAAGTTAGAGACTGGAGGATTAAATATGACTTTTTCAAAATTTTATGATTAATCGTGTTATCGCAAGTGTTCAGCTATAAGTAAGCAAACTTTCAAGTCTACAACTTAATTACGGGATGAGTTAGAAAAATTGCTTAAAATACATAAGTTAGATGCCAGAGGGTTAAATATTAGACCTTTTTCAAAGTTTTATTATTTGGCGTTTGATGTGAGGTGTTGAGATATAAGTATGCAAATTTTCATGTCTCCAACTTAATTAGGGGCTGAGCTAGTAAAAATGTGTAAAATACACAAGTTAGATCCCAGAGGGTTAAATATTAGACCTTTTTTCAAAATTTTATTATTTGTCGTTCGATGTGAGGTGTTCAGCTATAAGTATGCAAAATTTCATGTCTCCAACATAATTAGGGGCTGAGTTAGAAAAATTGCTTAAAATACACAAGTTAGAGACCAGAGGGTTAAATAATAGACTTTTTCAAAATTTTATGGTTTGTCATTTGATGTGTGGTGTTCAGCTACAAGTATGCAAAATTTCACGCCTCCAACCTAAACAGGGGCTCACTTAGAAAGAATTGTTTAAAATACACATGTGTGAGCCCAAAGGGTTAAATTTACGACTTTTTCAAAATTTTATGATTTGTCGTTTCATGTGACGTGTTCAGCTATAAGTATGCAAAATTTCATATCTCCAACTTAATTAGGGGTGAGTTAAAAAAATTGCTTAAAATACACAAGTTAGAGCCCACAGGGTTAAATATTAGACTTTTTCAGAATTTTATTATTTGTTGTTTGATGCGAGGTGTTCAGCTATAAATATGCAAAATTTCATGTCTCCAACTTAATTAGGGGCTGAGTTAGAATAAATGCTTAAAATACAGAAGTTAGAGACTGGAGGGTTAAATATGACTTTTTTTAAATTTTATGATTTATCGTGTTATCGCAAGTGTTCAGCTATAAGTATGCAAACTTTCAAGTCTAGAACTTAATTACGGGAGGAGTTAGAAAAATTGCTTAAAATACATAAGTTAGATCCCAGAGGGTTAAATATTAGACTTTTTCAAAATTTTATTATCTGCCGTTTGATGTGTGGTGTTCAGCTATAAGTATGCAAATTTTCAAGTCTCCGACATATATAGTTTCTGAGAACGGGCTCTGAAACTGACGGACAGACAGACAGACAAAGGAGTGAGACAGGTAGGGTTTCGTTAGATGAACGAAACTCTAAAAACATGCAAACAAGTTTTGGACAGGAGTTTGGTTTGTCATAACAAGTTGAGCAAAAATTAATGCTATCTATGAAATGCTCTGTAGGGCTCACACATGGACGAGGAAGAAGTGGCGTCTAGGCGCCACAGGTACCTTTCATATTTGTACCACCCTGGAAGAATTCAGTGGTTTAACTCTTTTTTCTGGTGAACAACGTAAGGATTTTGGTGAAGCTCGGATGAATAAAGATGCTGCGGATATATCCAAACTTTCAACTTGATTCGAAAATCACCCGCCCTTTCCTCAGATAGATATAATTATGTCAATATCTTCTGGGGTTATTGAAGATGAAACTATCACCTGCTTCAAATCTTTGGAAATCGGGAGTAAAAAGATGATTCAGGTGTCTAGCAAATGTTACTTAGATGGGAAACTAACTCGGAAAGGTATAGCACAATCATTCAAACGTATGCACAATGCATTAAAATTTCACGATACTACTAAAACTGTTTATCCTCTAGTTATATTCCAACGGATTTCCTTGAGCAAACGTAGTAATGATGATTTAGCAAATTACCTACAATATGAATCGACTCTTTATCCTTTCTCTCTTTTCAATGATTGCGGAATGCGCAAGACAAAGAAAAGTGCTTTGTGGCAAATATTTGAACAATCAGGTGAGATATACCAACATCAAACAGTAGTTGTGGATGTGGCTTCCTGTTATATGAGGTGGTGTGGAAGAAGGGATCAACAATACAGGAATTTGCAACACATATATAAAGTACGTTAAGAAAAACTGTTGTGGAAAGGGACTAAGAATTATTTTCGATGGATATACTGACACTGTAAACAGTAATAAAGTAGCTGAACAAAATAGAAGGTGCTCAGTGAAAACTTCAGTTGACATATATTTTGAAGAACATACTGTCATCAGTGTTCCCCAAAATCAGTTTCTCTGAAATAAGAACAATAAAACAATGTTGATTCCCATTCTATCCTCTAATTTAAATGACAAAGGAGTCTCATGACAGCAAAGTCCTAATAATGCCGCCACTCTGACTGTTCAGATTGCTATAGATGCACTGAGTGAAATTGACAACGTTACTGTTGTTGGGCAGGATGTGGATATTCTTGTTCTTCTCATAGGCTTAACCTCTTCAGATAAAAATATATGCTTACAAATACAGCTTTGGCAGGGAAATGAACGGTCTCCTAAGATTTGAGGTTGAAAACATAAGCTCGTTCATGCGTTAGTGCGTATCACAACAACCGATCCTGTTGTTCCTGGGGGCAAAACTAAACCTCATTCAGTGTACAACTGGTTGTACGCAAAAATGTTAAGCCTTAGTAACATTTGCTAGACACCTGAATCATCTTTTTACTCCCGATTTCCAAAATTTTGAAGCAGGTGATAGTTTCATCTCCAATAACACCAGAAGATATTCATATAATTATACGTATCTGAGGAAAGGGTGGGTGATTTTCAAATCAAGTTGAAAGTTTGGAGATATCCGCAGCATCTCTATTCATCCGAGCTTCACGAAAATCCTTATGTTGTTCACCAGAAGAAAGAGTTAAACCACAGAATTCTTCCAGGGCGGCACAAATATGAAAGGTACCTGTGGCGCCCAGAACCCACTTATTCCTCGTCCATGTGTGAGCCCAACATAGCATTTCATAGATATCATTAGTTTTTACTCAATGGTTATGTCAAACAAAACGCCTGTCAAAAACTTGTCGCTGCGTCGAATCTTGAAATATCTCTATCGAGCAAATTTGTCGCATTCCTTTTGGTCCTGACGGATTGAAGGCTCAACATGTCTATAATCTATGTAAAAAAAAAGTATATTAAACAAAAGTTACAGAAGGAAATTAAATTGGCGTTAATCCATGCTTTTTAAAATGACTTCAAACCCGATTACGGAACATATAATCTATATAACATAATCTATAGTTAAGAAAATGTCATTTGTTGAAGTTATTGTTCAGGCTTCCATTCACCTGACTACAATATTTATTAACGGTCATTTAAATTTAAGTTAAATAGATGCAATGCAAGTGCTATTGACCCGCTCTCTGGCACTGGTGTGACTTTCGGTAAATGTCTTCATTTTTGAATGCGATTATCTCGTCAACTATGGCTTCTAGAGAAAAATGTATGGAACCTTTTTTGTAGAGAATTTATTTCTCTTTAATTTTTGTATTAGAAATTTTTGCGTACGACTTTTGCGATATTAACAAAAAACCGAAAAATGGTACCTTCTTTTACCCCCTCCCCCTCGCGCTCACCCCACAACCATCAGGACTTTTAGTATGTTCATTAGTAGACCCTTCCAAACAATATTACCAAGTTTCAAAACTCTCATAATTATGTCCAGAAAAAAAAAACCTAATTTGACTGGACTATTTCGGGTTTTCATCAGAGAATATTTGCTTTTTATTTTTAGAAATGCATAACTTCGTTTTGAAGTAAGAGAGCCAATAATAATTTGAGTTAACTCTAATAATTATTGAATCTCTCATTTCGAAATAAACTGTCGTATTTGTATAAATAAACGGCAATTAGTTATTAAAATATTCTCTGATGAAGGTCTTGAAAAAGCCCGAACGTACTAAGAAGTTTTAAATATGAAGGTATATTTTTAACTTGTAACATCCCTTCTGTTATTTTAGTCTCCTTTTAAGAAAATCAGTGAGCTTTTATTGTTCATATTGTATATCTTGTGTTTGAATCAAGGTGTAATATTGAGCTTCGCCTTATTGAAACAATTTTTTCTAGGTGTATAGTTTTCTTAAAATAAATTTTTAAATATTAGAGATTTTCAAGTATAGTAAGTTGATTTATTATTATGATTGATCAAATACTTTTATTTTAAAACAATGTACAAATGAAAATTTTGATACAAATAATCGCATTAATATTTTGTATGTATTTTTGGCACATTTACAAATATCAGTATTTTTAATGAATACATTTTTCTTGGAAATTTGATGTACATTAACCCAAAAGCGCATTTTGTCATTTGATGAACCCTTTCACTGCCGTAATGGACTTTACTTAAGACAAAATTATGTTAATAAGGGTAAAGATTGATATACACTGGTGTCCAAAAATTAAGGAGCAGTGATTGGTTGGTTTTGATTGTACACGGTTTGTTGAACATCTACTGAAATTTTGACGAATTATCCTCGAACTCCGTGGATGTAAAGAACATGTTTGACTTTATATTTTTCAATTAATGTTTCGTCGCAGGGACATTTAAGGGCTAATAATAAATTTTCTGATAAAGTAAAACGTTATTTTATCATGAAATTTAATGTTGGTCGTACAATTCTCTCGCTATTAAATCTTCACTGAAAAATATAAAGTCAAACATGTTCATTACTTCCTCGAAGTTCAAGTAGAGCTCGTCAAGAATTTCAGTAGATATTCGACAAACCGTGTACAATCAAAAGCATCCGGTCACCGCCCCTTAAGAGCCATTATTTTGATATTCAGACAAAAAAGCGATATTTTGATAGTTGTATTTTTTAATTGGCTTAAATTTTTATGTTCAAGTAGATCATATTTAATGAATATTGTAGAATTTTGAAGCCCTGAAAAATTTTTATGTTTCCTGTAGAAAATGTCAAAGCTCAAAATCATGAATCCCTTTTTTCATTAAAATTGAAATGCCAGTATGTTTGGATTTCTATATCTCTGGAAAGCAACAACATCCCAAAATTCTTTTGTCATAAACTGTTAGTATAACTCTACATGCTTAGTAAAATGCACTTGGTTCCATGGGACATTGTTAATTTTCATTGTTATGTTGCCACAAAATGCAATCAAAACGACGTTTTTGTCCGTTTTCTGCAATTATTATCTTCGTTAAGCAATAGTAGCGCAAAATGTTTCTTATAGAGTTTGAAAGTTTACTATTGGGATAAGCTAAGTAATATAGAACTTTACCGGGATATTGATGCTGTTAGCAGATATAATTTGATATATTTTGTTTTATTCAACTGTGATGATGTTTTGAGTTACGACTTATTCAAAAGTTGCAGATTTTGAAATTTTTTAATATTTAACAAATTATATCTGCTAACAGCATCGCTATCCCGGTAAAGTTCTATATCACTTAGCTTGTCCTAATAGTAAACTTTCATATTCTATAAGAAACATTTTGGGGTACTATTGCTTAACCAAGATAATAAGTGCAGAAAACGGACAAAAACGTCATTTTGGTCGCATTTTGAACAACATAACAATGTAAATTAACAATGCCCCACGGAGCCAAGTAAATTTTACTAAGCATGTAGTGTTATACTAACAGTTTATGACAAAATAATTTTGGCATGTGGTTGCTTTCCAGAAATATAGAAGTCCAACCATACTGGCATTTTAATTTTCATGAAAAATGGGATTCATGGTCTTAAACTTTGACATTTTCTACAGGATATAGGGAATTTTTTCAGAGCTTCAAAATTGCACATTATTCATAAAATATGATCTTCTTCCACATAAAAAAATCAAGCAAAACAAAAAATACAACTATCGCACTTTGTCTGATTTTCAAATTAATGGCTCTTAATCTTTGATCATCAATGTACTATACACATTTAAACCAATTTTTAGTCCTATGTATAATTTTCTTAAAACAAACTTTTGAAAATTAGCTTTTTCAGGTGCAGTACTTAGTACAGAGTGTTACTCCTTAAAACTTAACTGGTAGTTTTAAATAACTATAATTTAATACAAAACAGCAAAAGTAAAATGTGAAAATCTTACTTTATGAACAATATTTCGAAAAGAAAAACATATTACAAATGATTATAAATAAAAAATGAAATACCTATAAATTTTATTATATTAAACTACAATAATGATTATAAATTAAAGATTGAATTTACTCAGAGAATCCATACCGATATACTTCAGAATGTAATCACTAAATATATAAAATTTCTTATCTGAATGTTCATGACTACGAGATTTTCATTAGCTATCCAATTCGCCCTTTTTGAAATGAACATTTTCCGTTTACAGTTTAAATTTAAAAGAAAGGCAATCCATTATCCCAACTCTTTTGAAAAGAATTCTGTCATTTTGATGTCAGAGCCCATAAAGAGTAATTGCGCAGCTAAAAGTTAAAAAAAAAATACAACATAAATTTATCGAAAACTATCGGCTTTTAAGGTAAAATGCGAAATTCGATACTTGTATTCACAAAAGCTGCAAGATAAAAATTGTCTTTAAAGGTTTATAGAAAATGAAAGACCATATTTAAATTTCCGATTTTGAAAAAAAAAAGTTAGATTCGAAGTTTTTTTGATGAAATGTTTGAAAGTAGTCTTTAAAGTGTATTTTAATAATGAGAAAGTTTATGATGGTATTTTTTAATATCTATGTAACACTCGATCTATATAACACTACATAAAGATAACTTTTAGGCAAATTATTTAATTTAATAAAGACATTTAGAAAGTCAAATACGTTTTTCAAAATAATTTGAAATCTGGAAAATGATACGCTCTGACTTTTAATCGAGTTGAAACTTGAACCTTATTGGATAATCAACAATGCGAACATAATTCATTAGCTACGTGGTTTTGTACAAAACTAAAATATTTTGTGCACTTTATAAAGTTTTTATTTATGATAGTATTGTAAGTGGATATGAAATATTCATAATATTTCTGCAACAATTGTTTAAACAATAAAAAATCAATACTGCACATTTCTAAGTTGCTAATATAGATCATAATATATTATTTTCCTTTGTGTACTTATCTTTAACTTTGATTTCAAATGATAAAGATAGTGAATACGAACATTCCCAGAAACACAGGATGTTTATTAACTTTACTGTAAAGATGTCGTCTCACGCAACAACAACTTCAAAGGGAAATATATGATGAGGCACTGGCAGATGCACGTAACAACTGAATTAGAGTTTTTATCCTTGTTAAGGAGCTCGTCTTCTGTATAATTGGTTCCTGATTTAAACAGAGATAACACAATTCCCTTGACTGCCAACATTCGTGACTCTGAAAAGAAACACACAACCTTCACAACAGATATCAGCACCATAACGAATTCACCCCCAATAAGCAAAGCCTTACAGCAAATAGCTAAAAAGCCTACGCCAAAAGTCTAAATAATAGTGTCTAGTGACGTCATTTCTAATAACAAGATCTTCAACGAACAATATACGATGAGACACTGCACAGGACAATAGAGCTAGCATTTTACGCCATGCTGCGGTGCTCGTCTTCTATATGGTAGGTACGTGGTTCAAACCCAGCCAATATAATTTCTCTGGCTACTCTGTTTACCGATTGTCAACATTCCATAGAACAGTAATTAATTCTACTATGTCTAAATCACGAGTACATAAGTAGTAATATAAAAGTCGTTATTTAGCATCTTGATTTATCTGGGTTTCAGCATTTAAATTGCAGTTTAAGAATAATTTACAATAGCCTTATGTAAAAAAAAACTCAAACAAATTGGAAGATATATAAATATCTGTTAACAGCCGATTTACTCAGACTATATAAACATACATTCTGTGTACATGTATTTCTAAATTGCAAGCATTAAAATTATACTTGCACATAAATACCGATTCATACATAGGTGGATAAATAAATAAATCTATCTTACAATATATGCATATATACAACGTATATCCATTCTGGTATATATACAGAACATGTGCATGCAAATATATATACAGGTACAAATAGCTATGTATTTGTGTCTGTACTGTATATTATGTTCATATTTATTTGCAAAACGCAGATAACGATATAACACAGGAATACTTATAGCATCTATTAATAAATGCATTAATAACAAAATATGTTTCATTATCTGTATATTTTGACTGTATATGTATACAAATATCTATACATACTCAACGAACTTACTTTATACATAGATATGCGTTCGATGTATAATTCATTAAGCTTGATTTACAAATAAAGAGTTATACGGCTTTTCATAGTACATTACGTAAATCAATGATATTTTATTCTATATCCAATAGTGATCCCAATTATTCTTCAATTTAATGAGTTATTGTAAGTTTAAAAGTAGCTACAATGTTTGCCAGAGAAAAAAATATTTACATAAAACATAATATTTATGTGTCATTTTTTGCAACAAAAAGAAAAAATATTAATGAACGAAATTACTTTATTCTGTCATAAAAATAGCTCCTATCACATTTTATTTTTATGTATTCTATTCAATGTACGTATAATCACACAAATTCATCGAATATACGATTTAATTTTACATGCATCGCTATTCTTTGCTCGACAAAAACTTTGAGCAGTTTTTTTTTCTCCCATGCGTGTAATACATTGTTTCTCGTTTCTCAGGTCATTCATTTTTTATAGACAAGAAAACCAGTCTCATGCTACTCCCATATGTACAGTTTTTAAAATTTTTTATCCTATGTGCAAAGCTTTATATTTCGCCTATAAATCTTATTAGGAATATATAGAAATGGTAGAAAATTTCCACACGAACGTTTCAAAACCTGAACTAAATTATAACAAAAGTAAGTTCTGCAATATATATATATGTATATAATATTCAACTACGTCTTTTGAAATTAAGATATTGATTGCGTTTTAAGGAAATATATGCGGGTTTTTTTAATTCTACGTCGTACATTTGAAAAGCGTTAAAATTAACGTTATATACATTATAATTAAACTCAAATCTTATAAAAAACAAGTAAGAAAAATCATGTGTTAAGCATAGATTATGAAACACTTTCCAACACTTCTTGAATGCTTTAACAAAACTTCGTTATTTAGGGAAATAAAGTACATAAGAAAACTAACTAAACATTTTAGAAAACGCAAAAAACATTTGAAAAACTGATTTCAGCAGTTATTTTCCATAGCAAATATGTATTCCAATTCTTTTGAGCATCCCTGTATTTGATCTGTAGGTTGATATAGATACTGTATAACGGAGAAATTTAGTTTAAAAGAAAACATATAACAGGTTGAAATTTCTCTTTCAGCAATTTATACTAATAGATGGAAACATACTTGTATAGTTTTGTACAACCCTGTAGTTAACCTAGTACCTTTATTACACGCCACTATTTATCTAAAGTTTAATTCAAAGTAAAACACTCTTAAAACTACTGGAATCACATTTCTAGAAATTATCATTTATAGATGGCCATGTATCCAATTCTTTGCGTGACCCTGTATATCATTTTATGTATATTCTACAAACATTTCTTAGAAAACTAAATGTAGTTCAGCGTAAAAATGCATAACTCATTTAAAAACCACCTTTAAACAATTTGCAATCATACCCAGTAACCATTACGAAATTTTTTGTGTAGCCCTGTATATCAATTAGAATATTTTTACATACCATATACAATGCATACATATAGTGAAACTTAAAAGCACATACCATAATTAAAAATGCATTTCCAGCAATCATCGCTAATGTACGGTACTTCGGATACAATAAAGTATCTGAAATCTTTTGTGTGTCCCTGTAAATAATTCTATGCACTTCGTATTATATATGAAATAATTTATAGTAAACCTGAGCGAGGTATATCAATTTCATTATACATGAAATAATTTAACATAATTTAAATACGCCGGAAAAAATTCCCTCCACCCCTATATCATTATGTAACGGAATCCTTTTGTGTGGCCCTGGTAAATGAATAATAACAATTCCTTGCGCCGCATATTCTACAGAATGCATATTTTAGTACACTTGATAAATGCATATCACTTTTATTATGTTTGAAAGCATGTAACATAATTAAAAATAATTTTAAACGATTTTTTTCCCATAGGCCGTAATGTAACGGACAACTTTTGACTATCCCTGTAAATGAACTAAACGTGCTATAAACTTCATTTGAAATAGGGTGCGTGCTATGATAGAGGTTACTGACATACAAAAATTTCAGAACGATCCGAGTATATTTACGGGAGTGAGAGCGCGGACAGACAGACAGACGGCCAGACGTACAGAGGGCCAGACAAACCGAAGTCATAAACGCTTTTCAACTTTGTTGGACAGTGTTAAAAAAGATATTTAATTCCGTTTAAGAACGTTTAAAAAATTCTATAAAATATTTTCACAATAGTTTTCGAATGATTTATTATTATATTATACACTACTTAACAAACTGTAGGTATTTACATCTATTTCAATTGCATAATTGAATTTAAATTTGAATTGAATTCGTTTTTGCTCAATATGAATGATCGAATTTTTCTTTTCTGTTCTTTTTTCAATGGCAGAATAATATTTCATAGTTGAATATCTATCGGAATTTATACAGTATGAAAAACGCAAAAGAGTCTTTTTAAATGTATCAAAAACTCAAAAGATTTTTTAAAAAATGTATCTCATAAAAAACAACTCTTTACAAATGATCCCGCCAAGCCACACATTTAAAACGTCAGTCATAAAAAGAAGTGATATCACATAAAAAGAAGCGATATAGATATGCATACTTCGAGTGCGTGTAAAAATCTATCACTACTCACAGTATTTCCAAAGGACTCGAGGTGAAGTACAGTATGTGAAAAATGCTTGGCGAACTGCAGACTTTTATAATATTTGTGGTTCTGTACTTACATATGACTATATGTTTAATCATTTTCTTTGTGTATTACTGCTCCCATGAAATTCTAATGTGGTGAAGATTCTGAATTTGCAATTTTTATTTATCAAAGTGTAGGATCGAGTTGTTGATCTTATTTACCATTATTTGAAGAGGAACACTACTTTTACGTAAAGGATTTTTTAAGTAAACGTGAAAACATTTTGAGTATGTAAAAGAATAAAAAAATAATAATCATATGCATATTAATAACAAGGCACCTAATAATAGACGATAACCTAACTGAGATATATTGCCGAAGAGTCTGCGTAAACGAATTATACATGACTGGGGAAAAATCTGTTCTATAGGCTTCTGATTTAAAGTATTATATAATATTCCTTATATTGGAAACGTGACATCTTGTGTTTAAGAAATAATTCCGTCATAAACATGATCCAGTTTATCAGTTTTCCCAAAATTTTAAAACAATCTATTAAACGTATTTATATATTTCAAGATAATATTAAAAAATATTGAAAAGTATAATTGTAATAATAGAAGTTTACCACACTTACAAACCATTTCCTGCTTAAAACTTTCTCTTACAAATATTTGTAAAAGTTATGTAACGAGAATTTAAAATTTAGGTTTTCTATTTTCGCAAATTTTAAAAATTGTTATACTGCATGTGTTATATACGCCTGCAGGTCGCCAAGCAGTTTTCACATACTGTATCTCACTCCGAGTTCTTTGGAAACATTATGAGCAGTGATAGATTTTTATATGGCACTGGGAGCATTCACATCTATAGCGCTTCTTTTTATGTGATGTCACTTCTTTTTATAACTGACGTTTTAGATTTGTGGCTTAGCGGGATCATTTACAACGAGCTGTTTTCGTGAGATATCACTCCTTTTTGTAAATTATTTAATTTGCATTATACATATTACGTTTTAATTCAGAAAAGTAAAAATAAAAGAAAGACGACAGAGGTAAAGTATAATTTAATAGTAATGCTATAAAGTTTTCAAATATGTAATATGTCTAATAAGACATAATATTGGACTATTTTAAAATAACTCAAAAACCTTTCATCGATTCTTTCACATCTCGGAAGAACTCCTTTGATATTTAGAAATAATAAACGTTTGTGAACAAAACAGCAATATTTTTTCTGTTTTTCTGTAAGCTATAGTGTTATTGATTAACTCAGCAACGATTATACCCTAATAACTTTTGAAACAATATCTTTACATTTTCAAAATTCGTATCAATCTATACAAAATATTTAAACACTTAAAAATATACTGAATAACAAGCATTTGTTTTATCATTGGCAGTGTTTGAAATATTTTTTTAATAAAATTAGTTTTTTTCTCAGGAAATGCAACATCCCACCTAAGCGCAGCAGAAACGCTGATTATCTGATTAAGCTTCTCTTTTTAGGTTTCGTATGAAATACTACCTATTACATTCTCCCCTATATTGGAATTTCGAAATAAATCTTGCAGATCTACACCGATCATGACCCCTAGAACCCAAAACCACCCCAGTAAAAAACTTTACACACACACACATATATATATATATATATATATATAACTTTTTTATGGACACGATAATTTAAATAATTTCCGGACAAGTCTTTTCCAAACTGATACATAAAATCAAGGGGCATAAAATCTCGACCAAGTTCGGTAATGAGCAAAATCGAACCAAGGGGGTGGAAATAGGAAGGGGTTTTGTGAAAAACGAAAAAACTATAAGAAAAAAATTCATAACTTCGTCAATTCTCAAGATATCAAATCCAATTAAATTTATTATAAATTATCTTAATATTATCTACTACTTTTACATTGACAAGTTTTTGTTAAAACCAATTCTTACTGGGAAAAAAAAGGTGTGGTTGAAGAAGAAAAAAATCTAGAACTTCGTCAAATCGCAAGATATCAAACCCACTTAAACTTATTATACATCTTCTGAATATTATTTACAACTTCTATATTGACAAATTTTTGATAGGACCAATACTTACTGCAAAAACAAATTAAACATACATAGAGGTTGAAGAAAAAAATATTAATCAGAAATTATATAATGTGCCGTAATAGTCGATTTTTTGAGAGAGGCAGAATATATTTCAAAAAATGATGTCAAAGTATGTATTTTGAACCGAATTTCTCGAAGCGATTGTGTTGGAAACGAAAAATATTGTCCTACTTAGAAAATAATTTTTTATAAATCAAGTTCTACTTAAGTAGAACGAAAAACATAAACGTAGGTCGCTTATAAATTTCTTTAAAATCCCGTCAGCAATTTTCAAGTTTTTCCTTTTAAAAATTGTTTCTGAAAACGTGTCGAGTTGTTGAGCATGGAAAAAATAGTTTTTGAATACTGCTTTAACATGGTTCTGATAAAACCAGCTCTTATATAAAAATGAAATTAAAAACTCGTCCAAATCGGCCAGATAAAATTGTTAAAGTGGATTAGGCCTCTAATCATGATGTAGGTTTTGTTCGTGAAATTAGTATTTAACTTCGAAATTTACCTGCGCCTGCAGGCCAAGCTGACGGGGATTTTTTCCTCTTAGATTTTTGCGTAAGCTTTCACACTTGTTGGATTTTCTGAATTTTTAATGTATGTACTTTCTAAATTCCTAATTGTTTTTAACTTGGCTGACAGGACATACTGATTTGTATGCCTTCTAAATACTTTCTGACATATTTCGAGTAATTCAATTCGAATAAATTATAATTCATTTCAACAAAGATACGGAATTAGATAGTTTATCGTTATGAAATGATTTTCCGTAATTTCGGTCATATTTGAAAATTTTTAACTAGCGCTATAACATAATTAAAAATTAATTAAAAGCTATTTATGTTATATCCATTTCACTCTTTATTTAACAAGTGCAAAATAATAGAGTCGATTTGTTTTACAACTCTCCATATTAAGAGGACATATCTGGTGGGCAAGGAAAAAAAATAGAATCCCATGTTATGCCCCCTTTTGTTTTTTAGTTGCTTTCTACGCCCCATTCGATAGAAACAAGAATTTCGTTTCTATTATAACTAGATCGCGAGATGTAGAGGTGTCAAAATCCCGTTTTGGTCTGTCCGCAATATATAAACTGGACAGAGTAATATATATATAGATATTCTTGCCATTTACGGTTCGTTGCATTTCGGTTTCTTTTGCTTGGCGAGAAAATCTGTCGAATTTCTATGATCTGAAAGCACTTTAAAATTCTGATAAATATAAGCTTATTAAAAAGAATTTCTTATTATAAGAATTAAAAAGTACGTTCAATTTTTCTACAAAATGTTTTGCTTTATTTTTATAAAGAAGAATGATTCAGTTGTACAATTAAGCAAAGTGATTAAAAGTTCTGCGATTGAAATACTGAACAGAAAATTTTTAATCTAAAATAATGGTGCCAGACTCCTTGAAAATTCGATAGTGCGCACGCATCTAGAATTTATGTCAAAAATGACTTCAGAAACATATATTTCTTATTTTAATAAAGGTGCATTTTTGAAGAGTAAAGATTTTTTTTTTCTGCAAAATACATTCCAAAAACTTGCAGTAATATCTCTAATAGTAAAAAAAAAAAAAAAAAAAAAAAAAAAAAAAATCGATGTCAAATTTAAGAATAAATAATCAAGTAAAGTGACTATTGTATTTCCTTATTTCAAATTGAAGCCTGATATAAATTCGGTGAGTCTAATGCATTCAAATAAATAATGTATAGCAAGTAAAGCTACCATCGCCTCAACGCTCGGGTACGTAAACGCTACCTTCTTTAATGGTATTCATTTCACAATTATAATGTTAGTAGCAGATCTACCCGGCTTCGCTCGTGTCAATAATAAGGGTCCTCCCGGGTAAAATACGTTAAAATGAAATAATACGGCAATGACAATAACTGAGATTGGTGCATTCCCGTCCACGAATCGTTAAAAAGACCGATAAGGAATATAAGTAAAATAGTCTTAATTGCCTCTACTATTAACTATACCATAATAATATATATTCCAAACAAATGTCATAACATATATTAAAGTACAATTATTTGCTTAAAAAGCGTCATTTCAATTAAAAAAAACATTAAAAATATTAAAAATGTACGTATTTCGACTCTTTCATTGAATCATCTTCAGAATATACAAAAAAAAATATAAATAAATAAACACAATGCTAATTGTGACATTATACTGATGATGGCAATGACCTAACCCATAAATTTTGCTTTTACTAAAATTTTTTTAACTTATGATCATCATACAATTTTGTTTTTCACACTGTCGAATAGAAAAAGTTTCTGTGAAATGAAATTTATTTGAAAATTTTGCCTCAATTTTTTCATGTGAATGGATTTTAAAGCAATTTTCAATCATGGATATTTTTTGATTTCCATGCAGCCAGGGATAAGATTTCCACGTTTTTTCACACCAGCATTTTGTTAGAGAAAATTATATTTCATTTAATCGGAACACTCTCTTGATTTAACAGAACAGCATTTTCTTTAAGAATATACCGGTGTGCAAAAACGTGAAAATCTCATCCCTACATGCAGCCCAATTACGAAAGATATACCTGTTTGCTCTTAATGCAATATTATAAAGTAAAGACATTGATGAACTATGAGTATCTCTAGCACCATATTGCTGGTGGCAACAACCTAACCATACCATAAATTACGTTTTTACTGCAATTTGATCTCTAAACATCATGCATCCCATTATTTCAACATCTAACAGAAAAGTCTGTCAGTCATGAAATTTTGTTTAAAAAAGAAAAAAAGCTTACCCTAAAAAATAGTAGCTATAATTTCTATTTAATATAAATCGTAGAAAAATTATATTTTGTATAACCGTATTCGATACAAATCGTAGAATGTTATCACAGCATTTCAGGTATTAAAACATTTATCTAAATGATATAATTAAAGATTACAAAGAAATATGAAATAAATTATAGCATCCAGTTTTTAGAACCAGTTTGAAATTATACCGACGAAATTGATGTCATATCTAGCAAACGATTTTTAGGTGCGTTCGTAATTATATAAATACGTAGCACCTATAGTCGTCGTTCAGTCCGTCCGTCTGTCCGTCCGTCTGTCCGCATGTAACAGAGCAAAAACTACCCAACCGAATGGTCTGAAATTTCAAATATATGATTGTTGCAAAATTTTGTCGAGCCCTTTCAAATTTTATGAAAATCGGATGTATAGTTTAATTACAGGGACAGTCAAAAGTTTTTCTTTACATTACGGCCAATGGGAAAAATTATTGCAAGTGCATTTTAATGATATTACAGCCTTCCGAATGATCTGAAATTTTAAAGATATAACTGTTGCAAAATTTTGTCGAGCCCTTTCAAATTTTAGGAAAATCGGATGTATAGTTTAATTACAGGGATAGTCAAAAGTTTTTCCTTACATTACGGCCAATGGGAAAAATTATTGCAAGTGCATTTTAATGATATTAGAGCCTTCCGAATGATCTGAAATTTTAAAGATATAACTGTTGCAAAATTTTGTCGAGCCCTTTCAAATTTTAGGAAAATCGGATGTATAGTTTAATTACAGGAACAGTCAAAAGTTTTTCCTTACATTACGGCCAATGGGAAAAATTATTGCAAGTGCATTTCAATGATATTAGAGCCTTCCGAATGGTCTGAAATTTTAAAGATATAATTGTTGCAAAATTTTGTTGAGCTATTTCAAATTTTAGGAAAATCGGATGTATAGTTTAATTACAGGGACAGTCAAAAGTGTTCCGTTACATTACGGGGAATGGGAAAAAAATATTGGAAGTGCATTTTAATGATGTATCAGACTATGCGCTTTATGAAGTGCAAAAAATTATGCATTCAGTACAATATGGGGTGCAAAAAATAATTATAAAACTAGTTATAGTACGAACGCACCTCATTTGCCACGTTTGACGAGCAATTTCCAACTTGTTTTTTACTATTATCTTTTTCCTTAATTGATTTCTTGATAAAGAAACAACTTCATTAAAATAGATTTTTTAACATTCAACTAAAGTACTACTAAGGTCATTTTAAAACATGCTGAGTTAAAAAATTTTACATAAATATATGAGAAATGTGCATTTTCTTATTTGAATGACGTCAATTTCAAAAACAGCAAAAATATAGTGAGACAATCCGAATTTTTATTGACTTATAAAACAAAGTACTCGGGTTATAATTTTTTTTTTTTAATTATTGAGCTGTTTTTTTTTTATGTGTGGCAACAGGAAAGAAACTTGAATTTTAATATTTAAAAAGAGATATTTCTATAATGTTAAATTATGAAAGGTCGTAGAAAAAAGGGATAAATATTGGTCTGATGATTTTTTAAAGCAGACAGGTATCTATTCCACGTTCTAAAGCCTATGTACATGATGTTTCGTGCAAATCGGTCAAAAATTAAAGATTTGCATACACACAGAGAACGGCTTTTATATATACTAGGGGATCGTACCCGGGCTTCCCGGGTTAAAGAATATAGGTGAAAACATTTTTTTTTATTGAAAATTAATAATTTTTTTATATGCAATAAATTTTTTAGATTGACCACTTACATTAAAAAAGCATTTTTCATATGGAAAACACGAATTACACAATCAAATACATTTTTGAAATTTGTCAAAAGCGATATTTTCTTATTAGCCGCATGCTAAGAGTTATTTGACCAAGATTTTGCTGCTTATGGCATTCTTTTATATTCTGATAATTTCAGAGCTTATACATGTCTAGTAAATTTGTGTTTTATTTATGTTATTTTATTTATTTATTCATAGGGAAGTTATTTTTAATGGAAATTAGCCGTAAGAAAATGATGAACTCTTTATTTTGTTTTAAGAGCAAACGGATTAATCTTTCGTAATCGAGCTCCGCGCGATATAGATAAATTAAAAAATATTTTATGCTTTAAAATTGTTTTTAAAACCATAGACAATCAGAAAACTGAGATGAACTTTACAAACAAATTCCATTTGAAAAACAAATCCTATTTGGTGATCTAAAAATTTAAATTGTACGATTACAAATATGTTAGATTTGTGTTTTTTCAATATTATTCTTTTATTTGTTTATAAAGGAAGTATTAATTTCGTTAATTTGTCTTTCACAAATATGTTAGTTTGGTGGGTTTTTTAATATTATTCTTTTATTTGCTTATAAAGGAAGTATTAATTTCATTATGCAAAAATAGTCAGAAACAAATGCTGAAAATTGTTTGTTACTTTATGTGCAAAATGTTTATTATTCTGTGTATTGAAACCGGCAAGTGATAAGATAAACTTTAAAAAAAAATCATGCTTAAAAATTATTTTATAAAATATAATACATTAGTCAATGAATAGAGTTTTTGAACAAATTGCATTTGCAAGTACATTTATTTCCCTATGCGACAAAAATTGAAAATGTACGATGGTCAGAAGATTGAAAAATTGCAGTAGCGAAATTTCAAGACCGAAATTTGATCGTGAAGTATTGCCATTCGCAAAATGACGTCAGCGTTACGCACAGATACGTTTGTTCTTTATAATATAGATCCATCCTAGAAGCAAATCCATCCAGGCGAGAATCTTCAATTTCTGTAATATAAATTGCTATTATTTGCATGTCACCTCTCTTTTATAAAGACACTCTAAATTTTTGTAAAACATTGCGTTTTATCAGTGTGTGATTTCGATTACATTATTCTCAAAAGTGAAGCATTTTCACCTGTGAAGAATTTCATAGCAGCTGGGCTGCGAAAATGACGCACTTCTACAAAATATAATTCAGGTTTAAGAATTAAAATACACGCTTTTTTATAAAATGACGTCATTTGCATTTAAAGCAATCTACTTTTACAACCCAGTCTTAAACTTCGTCTATAGAAAAGTGTGCATATGACGTCATTACCACGGAATAACAGACAATATTCTTGACATAGCCCATATTTTATTTTCAACTATTTTTTCAGTTTTTATGAGAAAATGGCAACAAAGATACTGTATCTCCTATTTTCGACTATTTTCCGTTTACTTTCAATGACTTTCAATAGAAATGAGGTACTTTTGTTGCCACGATAAGAAAAATTGTATAAAAAACTGCAAAAAAATTAATATCTCAAAAATTAATTGAGATACAGCTTTCAAACGAATTGCATTTAAAAGAGCATTTTTTTCCTTATTACGACGGTGTAAAAATTTAAAATGTGCGATGTTTAGAAGTTTAAAAATTTGCAGTAGAGAAAATTGCAAAACCAAAATTTCATTTCAAATTTCAAAGTGTTGCCATTCGCAAAATGACGTATGCGTTACGCACAGATATGTTTGTCCTTTATAATATAGATAGATCGTGCTTCTCTAACTCCTTATGCTCACAGTTGCATACTTTTTCTTTTTCTAAAAACAAATATTTGCAGCTAATAAATACGCCGCGGCCTTTCTTTCTTTCTTTATTATTATTATTATTATTATTATTATTATTATTATTATTATTATTATTATTATTATTATTAACCATTTGGAAAAATGTTTATTGTTCTGGTCAGGATGGGAAATTAAAAGCATATCTGGAGGTTTTCATTGGTTGAATCCACATTTTATTCGTTTTATGATTGGTCTATACAGTAATATGTATTTCCCTTTAATTTCAACAACGATGGATACCTTCTGTTGCCACTATGACAAAAAAGTAATAAAAACTACAAAAAAAATAATAATAACCCAGAAACAAATTGAGATACAGCTTTCAAACAAATTGCATTTAAAAATACATTTTTTTCTCTATCCGACGGTGTAAAAAGTAATATTGTCGGATGTTTAGAAGTTTAAGAATGAA
Source organism: Maratus speciosus (assembly GCA_963932465.1). Taxonomy (NCBI): domain Eukaryota; kingdom Metazoa; phylum Arthropoda; class Arachnida; order Araneae; family Salticidae; genus Maratus; species Maratus speciosus. The sequence continues at coordinate 65,172,973 of OZ010788.1, forward strand.
ATTTCATTTAAAATTGGCCGTCAGATTTCTTGGAAATCTGACGATGGAAAAGCCTTTTCACGAACAGCCAATGAAATGCTTGGATATTTACGTAAGTTTCTGGTGGATAATACTTAAGTTTCATGAAATCTGACGGGTCGCAGGCGATATTTTTGGCTTGCAATTTTTACGTGTAATAATACTATTAATATTTAATTCATGGCGTATGTAATGTATTATCAACTCCGTGCGATTTTTTATGTCTTAAATTTTAGTCTTCAAAAAAATCGTTTCCCAAATGGTCGTTATAATTTGATAAATTGCTATTATTATTATTATTATTATTATTATTATTATTATAATTATCATTATTATTATTTGCTAAAAGAAAAAAAACTCTAGAAACTAACTAACTAAGAAGTAACTAAAGAAACTAACCTTCAGTTTATCCTATAGCACACATAGAGAAAATTAAACTGCATCACTTAATTTACATTTTAATCAATGGTGTTAATAAATATTAAACAAGCATAACTTTATCGTTTGTATGTTTCAGTATAAAAACGTGATAAAAATTTCACCATATAAATTAATTTAAACTCAGTTATACGCCCAACAATCAGTATATTAGCAACTATATTCCAATTTATTATTTATTCCATTAATATATAAAATAGGCGCTGATACTTTTTCTGGAAATCTTCATTATGTATTTATTAATCATATTATGTATTCATTCCATTAACATAGAAGATAATGATGAAATGTCTGTTCCTAATTTGTCAACGAATTTTTACACACCATCGCATTTATACATAATTATTTGATACGTATCCATAAAAAATAATATTTGAAGTTGCACATTTATCAACTCATAGGATTGCTTAAAAATTTAATAACTAAATAATCTCGACATATAGATAATTCGTTGTCTAGCTTTATATTATAATGTATTTTGGATATTTTTTATAAAGTGTAAAACTTCAATTTTAATTTGGATATTCACAATTGTAAATGATCATTTGTGTTGGTTTATAATGGTTATATGTATAGATAGATATACATATATACTAGGGGGCTCTACCCCTGCAAGCTACGCTCGCCAACCCCCGTTCAGACACCACAGAATCTAAAAAGACGCTAATCTGATGGGTTTTTAAATTTTAGAGAAGATTGAATTATACTGAAAAAAAAAACTGTGCAGATCGCCCTGTAAACGGGTTTCCATTCAATTCCCTTTGATTGCAAAAATTTAAGGGCGAATCAGTTGCTGTTAAAACATCCAATGGTTGTTTTCGTTTTTGATTAAAGAGGATCAGTTAAACATTTGAATAGAATCTAAAATAAAATTAATTAAGTATACAGAGTCTTTGTCTCCCGGTATTTTAAAACAATCTCTATAACAATAGCCTATGTCGTGTGACTATCATCCACAGTTCCTGGCTGGTCACTTCGCTTTTTATACTCTACGTGCCGTTTTGGTACTTTAATGTTTGCCAGGTACAGGTGATAAGTCGTCAAATATTATTCTATTGCCACCATTTCATCTATATTATAATAGTTCAAGTCATCAACTGCCATAAAGAAATACGGTCTGAATTCTTCGCCTTTCATATGAATGTTTGGCACAGATGTCATATACACCCCATATTGGCCTGATTTTTTTTTTCCGACGCCAATTTGGGAAACGCATCAACAACATAAACAACAACATCCGGCCTACCATATCAAGAAAAAAAGTGATACTTTAGCACCAGTTAATGCCCGTTCCGTATATGACATTGGCGTCAGAAAAAAATCGCGGCAATATGAGGCCGTAATTTTTCCCTTTTGATTAAAAAAAAAAAAATCGAATAAAACTGCATAAAAGTTGCAATGGTCGCAAAGAATTCTTGCTACTGTTACGCTATCCGGATGCAAATCTCGCTAATAGCTTTTTTTTTTCAACTCGCCAGTTAGCATTTTTTTTTTTTTTTCGAGTGGTAATATTTGGCCAGATGTCATATAGATTTGGCGTGATTTTTTTTTTTTTTTTTTTTTTTTTTTTACGAAAATTTGGCGAAAACCTTGTTTTTAAATACCAGTTTATATGCATTTTCGGTATTACTTAGTTATCTCGTCGACCAAAAATCTATCGCCAAACTATAAGATTAAATGCCAATAATGGTTGATCGTAAATGTCATATTCACTTGACTTTAAGCATGTTACACGTGTTTACGGCATCAAATGATTTTTATTTCGCCGTTTTATTTGTATATTTATTAATGTTATAATAATTTATTTGTTCTTTCGTTATTTAAAATAAAAATTGTGTCAATTTGTATAATTTGGCGAAATTGGTCGACGGATTAACTAAGTAGTGCGTATTTTTAATTATTTTTAATTATTTTGTAAAGGAAATATAAAAAAATAATTAATAACTATGGAACAAAATAATTTATATAATTTTAAAAAAGAAATAAAAGTAAATAAACATTTATTATTAAATAAACAACAATAGCCGAGTTACCATGTCAATCACAATAATGTCATTTTGTCGCCAATTAGGAACCTCGGTGCGTAGATAACATCTGTGCCTATTTTTTTCTTTTCCTTTTGTTTTAAAATCAAAGAAAGAAGTGAAAGCCATCAATTTTAAATGAAAGTTGTGAATTTTAAATAAAATGAACGGAAGCATTATATTTTAAATGAAATTAATGTAATATAAAAAAAATGCGACGGGAAAAATGTTTATCGAATTATCACCTGCGTTTCTCTAACATAAAAATACCGTCAGAATTGACTTCTCCACAGAATCTTTCGATTTGACGAAAGATTGTTCAAGTAAATTGAATTACGAATAAAAGTAGCATGATACACTTCTTAGCGTACATTTAAGGGAGGCTAAACTGGCCGCCAAATTAGTTTAAAATAATAACCTTTTCTGAAATATTAAAAAATATATCTGTTATGATTAAAATTTGAGTTGCCATGGTTAGAAAAATGTATTTAAAATTAGAAAAAAAATTAATATTTCGAAAATTAATTTGAATTTTAAAATTCTGATACCAGTTTTGAGATCTGCGTATCAATATTGATTTTTGGTGTTAATTTCATAGGAAAGTATTCCATATTTTAGGAGAAATCGCCGTGAAGTATAATCAGTTGTTTAATCAGTCGTTTCACAGAATCGTTACATAAATTCGTTTCATTTCAGACGTTTCATACATCCGTTTTATAAATTCGTTTCATTAGAATTATATATATATAGGGTAGATATGTGTATGTGTGTGTGAATTACCAAAATTCAATTAAGAAAAATTGTAACAAATTTTCAAAGTCGTAAATTTGTTAAATAAGCTGGAGCTTAACAATCTTCGAAATGCACGTATTAATATGTTCTTTGTCATTGTGATTACAAAACTATTTTAAATAATTAGATTTTAGTTGCTGAATCCAGGGAAAAAATATATTTGAAGCTATGCAAACAATTGTGAAAAAAAATCGTTAATATAATTAAAATTAATAATTTCAGTAATAAAATGCTTTTAAAATCTGAACAATATCTTATAAACTCTTTGTCCTTATTTTTTTTAATTTATTTGTTTAAAATGATATAGTTCTTTTTCTTGACTAAACAAACACTTAGAAATTTTAGTAAAGTGTTAACAAGAATAACACACAAACAATGGAGATTAATAACAAAAGCTGATTTTGAACAAAGAAACTTCGCTTCAGATAACACATTAACCAGTTATTTATAAAATGCAGAAAAATCAAATATTTAAAATATTCATATTTATTTTTTTACGAATTTATGATTATTTAAAAAAAAATTACACATTGCGTTATGTAATAATGTTTTTTTTCTTTTTTTTTTTAAATAGATTAATTTTCAATTATAAGCACTTTAAAAGTAATTTAGAAATTCTTTGCCTGTGGTGCTACATATATTTATATAAAAAAAAAATCTCTGTACATAAAAATAAACAAGAAAGAAAAATCGTGCTTGAAAAAAATATGAAAAAATTCTAACACTTCGATAATATTTTAACTAAATTTTACTGTTTATTAAAATATATTAGATACAAGTGAACAATTTAGAGAACGCATTCCTAGATTTCAGTAATTACCGTCCATATCTGGAAAAGTGCTCCAATTATTTTGCAGCCCTGTATTTGATACATACTTTTCAATGTATACTGCATTATCACATAACTTAGTTGAGAAAGAAAAAGCATAATTGCTTTAAAATTCATTTTCAACTATTTCAACCAACAGACGGAAACTCTTAAATATAATTAAAGCTGAGGGATCACACCATGGTTGCGCCACAGTAACGACATGGTTTCTGGTTATATTTTCATCATATATGGACGGAAATGCACATAAGGTTCCTTTATTGTGATTGTCGTATTATTTAATTTTAATTTATTTTACATGGAAGGGCCCCCATGTTTGACACGGGCAATGTCTGGTAGTTCTGCTAGTTTTAAAAAAACAAATAAAGAGAATGTATATTTTTAACTTGCAACATCTCTTTTATAATTTTAGTTGCCTTTTAAGTAAAAAGTGAACTTTTTAAAGTTCATATTACATACTTTAAGAATTCTAATTTTTCAGAGTTTAGTGTCGCCCAAGATGAATGAAAAAATATACATATAAAGATAGACAGTACAAAGAATAATTCGGTTTGAAGACATAAAACACACACTTTTATTTTATATAAAATGACGTCATTCGCATCCGTTGAAGAATTCCATATTTACGATCCAGTCTTAAAAGAATCTACAGAAAAGTACGCATTTTACGTCACTATCAAAGAATAATACACAAATCCAGCAAAAAAGCGATGTCGTCATTCAAGAAACTCGACAAAAAGGGTCTAAAGATTCATATCTTTGTAACCTCCAAAAAAATTAAATATAGTTTATAATTAACTGCATGTTTTTTCAGAAACCATATGTATATATTTTTTAACATAGCACGTATTTTAATTACAATTTTTTTCAGATGTTATGGAAAAATGGCAACCAAAAGTTATAATAATCTACTACTTTCCAACTGGTTTTCATTTAATTTCTACAGAAATGGCATACTTCAGTTGCCAACAACCAAAAAATTTCGTTAAAAACTACAAAACAATTAACATCTCAAAAATAAATTGAGATGCTGTTTTCAAACCAAGTGCATTTAAAGTTATTTTTATTTCCCTATACGACAGTATAAAAACCGAAAATATGCGTTGCTTAGAAGTTTAAAATATTGCACCGTACAGTGATACATCTGCTTTTTTTTTTTTTTCCACGACTGGTTTGTATTTCGGAATGTTATTTTTTAGAGACGACATTTTATTTGCTGATCGAAAGAAATAGCATATAGGGGGTTAAACTGACATACACTTAAAAAAAAATCACTTTTAAAAGAATTTTTTTTCTATTTGACAGTGTCAAAACTGAAATTGTGCAATGTTTAAATTTTTTTAAAAATTGCAGCAAGAGAAAAATTTATTGGCAGGTGTTGGGATCGTAATTTTGACGTCAGCATTACTCAGACACATGTTTTTACTTTCTTCTATCTTTACAAGAAGAAAGTATTGGATTCATGAAAATTTTCGAATTCCAGTTTTTGACGGATTTACACGTTTTATGGGTCAGAGATCCCAAAAAACATGTTTCTACAAAATGTCTGTCTGTGAGTCTGTCTGTCTGTCTGTCCGTCAGTCTGTCTGTATGTCACATAAATTTTGTGGGCGCTCTATCTCAAGAACTAATGCACGGACTTTTATAAAACTTCAGATTCCGTTAGTCCTTGACATGAATGGATGCTGTTTACGTTTTGGTGTAAATCGCCCAACAGGGGGCGCTGCTAGGCTGCATTTTGAAAGATTTACAATATTTTCGCAGTAGCTCTATCTCAAGAACTAATGCACACATTTTCATCAAACTTCGAATTTAGTTAGTCCTTCATATGAAATGATGCTAACTACGTGTTGGTGTAAATCGCCTAATAGGTGGCGCTGCTGTGCTGCATTTTGAACCATTTCCTCAATAGCTCGATCTCAAGAACTAATGCACGGATTTTCATCAAACTTCAGATTTAAGTATAACTTGATTAATATTGCTGCTGATTATGTGTTTTTGTTAATCGATCAACAGGTGGTGCTGCTATGCTGCATTTGTCATGATTTGCGCAATACCCCTATCTCAAGAACTAATGCGCGAATTTTCCTCAAAATTCATATTCAGTTAGATGTTGACATAAGTTTGTGATAATTACGTTCTGGTGTAAATAACCCAATAGGTAGCGCTGCTATGCTGCATTTTGATGGATTTACACGATTTCAGCAACAGTCATACCTCAAGAACTAATGTACGGAATTTCATCTTTTTAGAATTCTCATGATGAGCATAGATTGCCATTTAATTTGGCACTGAGATAGTGAATTTTGAAGTATTGACATGTATGAGATAGAAGAAAGTTTTGTGATGGCCACAACATACTAGTTTTACTTTCTTCTTTCTCAAGAAGAAAAGTATTCTAATCGTAATTTTGACGTCAGCATTACTCAGAGACATGTTTTTATCACTTTCTTCTTTCTAAAGAAGAAAGTATTCTAATCGTAATTTAGACGTCAGCATTACCCAGAGACATGTTTTTTTTTACTTTTTTCTTTCTGAAGAAGAAAGTATTCTAATCGAAATTTTTTCGATTAATGGTTTTCGACTGATTTATATGTTTTAAGGGTAAAAATCCGGAAAAATATGTTTATACAAAATGTTTCTGTCTTTCCGTGTGTTCGTATGTCCGTATGTATGTCCGCTTTGTATCATCGAAAAGTGTATGAAGTTATGCATATAATTGAACCAAACATTTTGTGCATGTTTTTGGCTATGCCCCGCACATAGAATTGAACCAAATTGCATGTGTATGTTTTTGGCTATTAAAGCAGTTCCCACGTGATTTTTAGAGCAATACACCGGAAGGGTGCACTGTAATAGCAATTTTCCTCGACTTTTCATATTTCTATTATGCATCGGCTTTTCATGTAGCGACATGCAATTCGCATCCAGCTTACCCGGTGATTCTCAAGCAACTGATGTGCAAAAGAATTACCGAAAAATATTGATTTTATGTCATATTAAGATTGAGATTAACTCGTTTTTACTCCGATTAGTAAAATGAAGCAGAAACTTAAGATGAAAATCAAAGTTGGTGTAGTATTGAAACAATAACACTGAAGGATTAACATGTGTAACAACTTTTTGAAATATTAACATGTATGAGATAAAAGAAAGTTTTGTGATTAGCACATCCGACTAGTTCTTTATAATATGGATATCAAAGATGCATATTCATCTTAATTATCGTTTTTTGAATAAACATATATGGAAAAAAAAAACGTTTCTGACGTCATCCAACGTCACAAATTTGCTTCTGTTTTATGTAACCAATCAGCGTCTCGATTTTCCTACTAGCGGTAGCCAAACGCCAGTCAAATTAACTTAATTCCCCACAAGCATTGCGATCTCCGCCCAGCGCGTATAGTCCATTACATTGCTAGAATATAGGGATAAATAACTTTCTAGTTGGAGTACAAGATGCTTAGTTTATCTTTAAAAAGATAGGATGAAATTATTTCTGTTAATTGTTCAACACACATTTTTTTTCTTAAAAAAAAATATATATATATACCGACAGCCGGCAGCACAGACAATCACCTCATCAAGTTCTTGTGAAATTGTAGGATTAGTTAAATCTTGATTCGAATATTAATACGCAATCGGTCTGCCAAGTCATATCTTGGTGGAAAATACCTGAAAACCCGATTTTAGCTGCTGACTCGCAGGTTTACCATTGTGTTTTCCAGCTCCCAGTCCTCCATGTTACCATACCTTTTGGTGCCAGATATAACTTGGCAGACCGATTGCGTTTTAATATGCGAATCAAGATTTAACTAATCCTAGAATTTCATCCGTGAACTCGATGAGGTGATGGTCTGTGCTGCCAGCTTCCGATCTAATAGTGTTCTGAAGCTTAAATATGTAAGTAATAAATATATTTTAATTCAAATCTGTAATTTATATGAAATATTGTCCACACCATCCATTGAATCAAAAATTATTTTCTATTTCCATTTAAAAATGACGTCAAAAAAAGAAATCTAATAATCCGTATCATTTTCCCTTTTCTCCCCAAAAATGGAGTATTCAGTTGCCATCAATACGGAAATGTCCTTAAAAATTACAAAATAATTAACATCTCGGAAAATAATTTAATTTTAAAATTCAGAGGCCGCTTTTGACATCCTGGGATCCATGCGGATAACTAGTATTAATTGGATCGCCTAACGTTCCATATTGTAGGAGGAGTATCATTGCCAAATATATAAATATGCTATTGATATATGATATATTAATGTGGCATGTTCGGTATTGAAAATGTAGCATTTATATTTCGTTTACAGAGATACTTAACAATGTTACATTATTTCAAACATACTGAAACTGATATACATCACTGAGATGCATTCAAAGATGCTTCCTGTGCAATATAGTGTGCATAACTTTTATCGTATCTTTACAGGGACACACAAATATTCAGTTACAGTGAGTATTGTCTATGAACGGTAATTGTTGAAAGTGCATTTACAGTTGCGGTATGCGTTTCCAAACGTAACTAATTTATTGCATAATACTTGTTGTATATAAATTCTATAGATCATATACAGGTATGAGCAAAAGAATTCAATCTGCTTATTGGTGGAAATTGCTGACGGCTAATTTCCAAGTGCCTTATATGTTTCCTAACTGAACTAAATGTTTAAATAATATGCTTTATACATAAGACTATATATCATATACAGGGCTTCAGAAAATAAATTGAAAGCTTTTCTGATTTTAGATGGCAATTGTGGAAATTGGGTTTACAAATGTGATATACGTTTTTCAAATTGTATGCTTAAATACGATGTATCACCTTATTAAACGAGGGATATTTGTTGGAGTATTTTAAATGTGTTGGAAAACATTTCATGATCAAAATGCAGGATTTTGCTTAGAAGTCAAAAATTGATATATTTCTAGCAATGTTTCCTTCATTTCTCTGTCCTTTTTTTTTTTTTTTTTTGACACAAGGAAAATAGAAATCGAACTTTTACAGTAAATTTCTTATTTGATTTTTTAAATTATGATACTTGAATAAAAATATCTTTCAAAAAATTTAAGTGAAACTTTCGCCTATATTGTGAGATCAGGATGCTGAAGAAAAATGAATGAGGTATTTTCTATTTTAGTATATTTACAGAGTAAAATTATATTGTACACGAGAACGTACAATGTATCTTTAAATATGAAAATATTCTATTAAGTAATATCTTCCGTCTGCCAACGTGCAATGTTTTTGTCTATAAATTATTTTCAATATTATGAAATTTTTTGCTTGGCAGAAATGCAAAATAGTCGAAGTAATTAAAGCAGTTTAAATCCATTATTTTTTCACTGCGGTCTATCTAATATTTAAATAAATGCATTTGATTTATTTTGCTTCGTATGCATTTTCGGCAATTAAAGACGTTTTGGATTCATTAATAAATAATTACAACGGTTAGATTGTGCTGTGGATTTTTTTCTGAGACAGAAGGTATTTTTTCTACATCAGTACATGTGATAATTAAATTAATGAGAAATATTTCTTTGAATGTTTTTCCTAATATAATTACAAGAAACAAAGTAAGACGTTAAGAAAAATAAATAAAAAAATGTTGATACATAGAAACTTTATGCAAATATAGTAAATTAGTTTACCACATAGGGAATAAAAAACTTACAACTTGGCATTTCAACATATATTTTTTATGTGTTTCTATTTTAAAAACATTTTGTCGCCTTTTTTAAAAGTAAAGAACGAAAAGAAATTTAATACATGTTTTTTAATATATATTTAACTGTATATATATACACCATGTGTCCTAAATTGGATTGATTGATTTTAAAATTCAGTAACTTGCAAATGGTGACAGCTATTAAAATAATTTTTGCAGGAGAGTTATGTAAGATGCCAGTAGTTTTTTACTATGATTATCGATTTTAGTTTATATTAGCAGCGATAGCTGGCGCTATAAGCAATAAGTCGAGGCCCGATTTTTGGCCTCTCTTTTCTCTCATTATTAATACGAAAGAAAGCGGTTAAATGTATGGGGTAGCCTAATATATGCATAAAACCTAAGAACAAATATGCATTGCAAACCGAAAGCACTCCATATATTTAATCTTCTTTTGTCGCATGAACACCGAGAGGAGCGACAGCCGGTATAACGGATGTTTCAAAATTCTCTTGACAATTTCATGAAAAGACTTTTTATAATGATTCCTTTGTTTTCCAGGTTATTTAAGAAATGTTTACAGTAAAAGAAAGAACTGCAGTTGTATCTGCATCAATGAATAATTTCCCGATAGGTCGATAGGTCGCGGTTCACGCAGCCTGTGGGCGAGCGCTTTCCTGATTTAACACCTCAACACTTTTTTTGTGTGGGGGTTCATGAAGTCGAAGGTGTAGGTCCACACAATTAAAGAACTAAAACAATGAATAACTGATGCATCAGCTCAAATAACACCACATATGCTTGCAGATGTCTTTCGCGCCACCCAAGGAAGGAGGGGACTATGCTTTGTCTTACAGGGCAGCAATACTGAAATGCATTGATTATACCTTGTACTTCTTATTTTGTACTAACAACATCCTTATTAAAAGCACTTTTCAGAAAAATGTCAATTGACTTTTGAAACATCCTGTATACATATATATATATGTGTGTGTGCAGTAGGGTGATATGTGAAAAGTTGATTTATTGATATGTTTAAATAATTGCAGAATACTGAAAAAACACGAACATGAATTTAATCCTTTGAAAACACTTAATGTTCATGATCCGTCAATATTGTTTGATATCTCCTACATTCAAATATATAGACAATAAATAAATACCAGAGAGTTAGTTAATTTGCTGATCACGCATGTCATATTTGAGATAAAGGATGATAACTAAAAATTCAAATTCTACATATATACAGCCTTAGCAATCAGGTATTAGGCACCATACAAAACACTTGAATCACAAAGAATGTTAGAAACAATAACAAACGCTTTATACAAATGCGTAAGCCGTGTGTTGCCAAACGTCAATCAAAACATAGATAATTCCTTTGGAACGACTGGCGACGTCTGGTGGCTAAAACAAAGGAAATGCAATTTTTTGAAAAAAATACTTCGAATCTTTTTCCAGTCTTTATTTGAAATTCGCTGAGCAAAATAACTTCCTTGTGTGATCTATAGAGGCGAATTTTGCATCATATAATTCTAAAATGCCTAAAAAATGTGAACTGTCTATTGAAAAAAAGAAAAAAGTGAGAATTCAGGTCTTGCATGGAGAAGGCAGATCGCAACTAAAGCTAAACAGAAGTTCTTGAAATGAACTTCAGATGATTTACACTGAATTCTGCTATTAAAAGATTCTCAGAAATTCGGTCTCACATAAACAAGAAAAGGAAGGAGAGAAAACGCATGACAACGAAACGACAGGACAGAAAACTAATACGGGAGTATGTTAGATATAGCAAAAAAGTCTTCTGAGCTCGATGCAGCTATGTCAGAATACACTGGACAGACTATAAGTGCTCGAATGGTAAGAAGAAGACAGGCAGAAGCTGGTTTAAAAGGGCGCAAAGCCAGGAAGAAGTCCTCGCTTTCAGAAAACAGTAAGAAGAATCGCTTGGAGTGGGCTCATCAACATCAACATTTTACGAAAGAGGATTTGTCAAATGATCTGTGGTCCGATGAATCTAATTTTAAAGTAAGTATTTTAAGCGTTATTCAGAATGAAAAATAAGGCTTATTTAGTCAGAATCGGCTTTTCTAATGAAAATGAGAATATTTTAAGTTGTGTCATTTTTTTACCAGGTATCTGAAATACTCGGTGTGACCTTCGTGAAGCGACGTATTGGCGAAGTATATCATAAAGATTGCGTGTTGCGGACTGCAAAACACGCAGTCGGCAGTATTATGATCTAGGCCTGCATGGCTGCTGATGGCTTTCGTCAAATTTACGTTTGAAAAGGCCGCTTGAACAGCTAGAAATACATAAATATACCTGAAACTGTGCTGATGTCTTCGCTAATGCGCATTTTTTTGGTGACACCAGTTTATCTGGGGACAAGTTCCAATAAGATTTCTTGTCATAAATCAGTTACTACGATGCTCTGATTTAAAGACGGTAATAATGTATTGTTGGACTGGCTAGCACAGCACCCAGATTGTAATCCAATCGAGTCCCTTTGGGTTATATTTAAACGTAAAACACGAAAACACAGCATAAGATCAAAACAGATTTGAAAAATGCTCTTACTCAAGAGTGGGATGCCATAAATCCAGAAAAATGTTCAAGCCTTGTATACAGTAAGGATGCAGTAAGGATGCCCCAAAGGAATGCTTCTGTTATTAAAGCCAAAGGTCGATCCACTAACTATTGCTATTTTTTGTAACTTTACGTTAATATAATCATTTATAACACAGTAATTTTTTTTTAACCTTAAAAACCAAAAAGGTATTAAAAGTCAGGGTGCCTAATGTTTTTGGCCAAGGCTGTACGTATGTGTGTACGCACATACACGCCGGTATACATATATATAGGTATAACAGGTAATAAACTAAAGTTAGAAAACATTCTAATAACTTTTTAAAGGATAAAACTCGAGTTTTAGGACAAGGGTTTACCTATTTAAAAAGTCCTTCCGGCCAGTGCCGGGAGGAAGAGGTAGCTTTCATATTCCTTATTTTTAAAAAGCTAGCTTATATTATTCAAACACACGAAGCTCAATTTAGTGGAAACCGATTATAGAAGATGCAATACTAATTTTTATCAATACTAAATCATTATGATTGAGAATTTCGCGAAATTAGTCAGCTTTATCCAAGCTGATTTTATTTAATGTAACTTATATTTGGTTTCCAAATTCCGCGATATCTTAAAGTGCCTGCCCTTTTAAGAAGACATCATGGATGAGGCTAACCAGTGGAGTTGGTTGAGACCTTAGTAATTCCTGTGCAGATTCTCATTCACATCGGAATCGGTTGATATATACGAGTGCTGTCGCAGGCAAAAAATCAGATTTTTCAAAATGTCACCCACATAAAGAAAATCAAACTGCTATATCTGAGCCATTTTTAAAGATAAAGACAAAACAAAAAATGCTCCGGAATCCTTATATCAAGGTCAAATACTTAAGAAAGAAACCTTTTTCAATTTCTGATTTTTTTGCACCTCACTTTAAATATAATTTTTTTGTTTATTTAATGGCCGCCATTTTGAAACAAGATGGCGAATGATGCTGGCCAGTGAACGTGGTCGAGACATTGCTATATACTATCCACATGCCTTCTTACATCGAAATAGGTTAATAAATACGTGTGTTATCGCGTGACAAATATCAGATCGTTTCAAAATGTCAGCCATGCTAGAAATTCAAAGTGCTATAACTCAACCATTTTTTAAGATATACACGAAATAAAAACTGCCCCGGAATCTTTGCATCAAGATCAAACACATAAAAAACCATTTTTCATTTTCCAAATTTTTGATACCTCATTTTAAATTTTAAATTTTAATTTTTTAAATGTTCCCTTTTGAAACAAGATGGCGAATGAAACTTGCCTACGAACTCGGTCGAGACACTGGTATGTACTATGTACACACCAAGTTACATCCAAATTGGTTCATAAATACGCGTGTTATCGCATGACAAAAATCAGGTCGTTTCAAAATGTCAGCCACAATAGAAATTCAAAATGCTATAACTCAAACATTTTTTTAGATATAGATGAAACAAAAACTGTACCGGAATCTTTGCATCAAGGTCAAAAACATAAGAAAAAAATGTTTTTCATTTTCCAATTTTTTGATACTTCATTTTAAATTTTAAATATTTAAATTTTTTTTAAATGGCCGCCATTTTGAAACAAGATGGCGATCGAATCTGGCCAACGAACTCGGTCGAGACAATGTATGTACTTTGTACACAGCAAGGTACATCCATATCGGTTCATGAATATGCCTGTTATCGCGTGACAAAAATCGGGACGTTTCAAAATGTCAGTCACGCTAGAAATTCAAAGTGCTATATTTTTTAATATATAGACGAAACAAAAAGTGCTCCGAAATCTTCGTATCAAGGTCAAACACATAAGAAAAAAATATTTTTGAATTTTCAATTTTTTGGTACCACATTTCAAATTTTAATTTTTTTAAATGAACGCCATTTTGAAACAAGATGGCGGATGAAGCTGGCCAACGAACACGGTCGAGACATTAGTATGTACTATATACACACCGAGTTTCATCCAATTCGGTTTATAAATACGAGAGTTAGAGTGTGACAAAGATCAGATATATATATATATATATATATATATATACATATAAATATATGATATATATTTATATATATATATATACATCATATGTATATATATATATATGTATATATGCATAAATATGTACATATGTATATATATATCATATATATATATATATATATATATATCAACATTTGAACGGAGGGTGGTTTCGGGGTCTGGGGGCTATGATCGATGAAAATATACCACAATTTTTTGAAATCGCTTTCCTCCGAACGGCTGCAATAAGTAGATTTTTGTAATGAAAGCTACCTAAAATGACCATATACTGTTGGTTTTCTCTATCTCTCTTTCCTTTTGAAAATAAGGTCGTTTAACTTCCAAATTCCATTTCTAGTGCGCACTCGCTGAAGTCAATCTCATATAATAACAACGTAGCAGTGCTACAGATCTTGATATGTTTATTCAGCAGTTGGAAGAGTTTGCTTTGTCTATTCAGCAGTTGTTTCAGTTTGCTTCGTCTATTCAGCAGCTGATTGAGTTTACTGTAAGTTTTCCATATCCAACATTCTTTTTTTAAATAGGATCTAATTCTCTCATTCTTCAAAATTCCATTTCCAGTGGGCACTCACTGAAGTCAATTTTATATTTATCTATCTATCTGTATTATAAAGGACAAACATATCAGTGCGTAACGCATACGCCATTTTGCGAAAGGCAACACTATGAAATTTGAAATAACATTTTGGTTTGGCAATTTTCTCTACTGCAAATTTTTAAACATCTAAACATCGCACATTTTCAATTTTTACACGGTCGTATAAAAAAAAAAAAAATGCTCTTTTAAATGCAATTTGATTAAAAGCTGTACCTTAATTTAAATTTAAGATATTAATTTTTTTTGCAGTTTTTATTACTTTTTTTGTAATCGTGGCAACTGAGGTACTCCATTTCTGTTGAAATTAAAGGGAAAAAAAGGAAAATAGTAGATTGCAGTATCTTTTGTTGCCATTTTCTCATAACTACTGAAAAAAATTGAAATTAAAATAAGTGCTACGTCAAGAATATTGCCTGTTATAAAACCCGGTGAGTTTTGGCTTTATTTCGTTTTTATTTATCAATTAAATGATTTCTAGTTTATTGCAATTTAACTTTACAAACAATATGACACTTTCACTTTACAAAAATGTATTTTAAAGAATATTTATGTGACTTATTTTCCCCGCATTACTTAATTCGTACCGAAATCAGAAAGAATGCAATTTTATTAATCCGTGTGTAATTACGTTCTCCAAATTTTGAAAAAACATAAATGAATGACTTCTGATAAAACATGGAGCTATTATAAACAAAAAAATGTAGTCATATAAATCATTAGGTACCCGAGATTGTTTTGCCGAGCTGCTTAAATGACGTCATTTCTTTCTGTTAGTTTTGTGTATTATTCTGCGATAATGATGTCATTTTTATACCGTTCTACAGATGATGTTTAAGACGGGATCGTAAAAGTGGGATTATTTAGCGTTCAAGTCACGTCATTTTATATAAAAAAGCTTCTATTTTAATTCTTAAAATTTAAATATGTTTTATAGAAGTGCGTCATTTTCACACCAGCTGCTTTGAAATTCTTCACAGGTGAACAGGCTTTATCTTTGAAAATAGCGTAATCGAAATCACACACTAAAAAAACTCAATGTTTTACAAACATTTAGAGTGACTTTATGGAAGAGCAGTAACATACAGTGTGCATGCTCTTTGTCCGAAAAATAGCAATTTATATTACATCACTGGTTAATTGTCTCTTGGATGAATTTGCTTCGCCGAATTAGACAAGCAATCAAAGAAGATCTTGGCAATAATTCGAGGTTTAAATATTATCAGGTTCCCCAAGTTTTTGTCCAAAATTCTCTCGACTAATAAATTTTATTGGTATTCTTTAAGACATGTTACTGCAATTTTATCAAAATAACATAATTTGCATAATTTCATTTTTCATAATTTTATATAATCTATACATTTAAAGCACAATAATGTATTTTAGTCATCTGCCCTGAGCTTTCTGCTGAACCAAATTTACTCATAATTTTTTAAACTGAAAGCTGTTCATTTGTAGATGTGCCCGCACTAGCTGTTTTTTTTTTAATATCCCATTATTTTATTTTAATTTTAAAAGTATTCTATGAAACTTCTTCAAAGTGGTGTTAAGGAGATAGCATTCATTATTTGAGAGAAGAGAGAAATAATGAGGTTTATTTATCCTTATTCATGTGATTATCTGATAGAAATTCAAAATTTTTGATACAAATTGTTGTATAGGGTTTAATGACGCAAAATACCATTAAGGATATAATATTTTGAACGGAAAATTACGTACAGCTTTTGAAAACGCGCATTTTCCTCATACAGTTTCCATATTTGTTTTCCTTTTGTATGCGTACAAAGTTTTAGACACTATGTGAAATGCTTGAGTAAGTGAAAATGACCTCGTATTTAAAAGAAAACTATGATTTTCTTAAATGAAACTAAACTTTTTAACACAAATGCGCCAAAAAAACATAAATTACGGCAATTTTTACTCTCCTGTAGTGAGATTTGAATCTCGAGTTAAGAGTGCGACTGATCACATTGCTGACAATCGTGACTTCACATTTTGTGTTAAAATGATTGTAATTGAACTGCGCGCTTAATGCTCTGAAATGATCAGAAAATGAAAGGATGTCGTAAGCAGCAAAATCTTGGGCTAATAACTCTTAGCGTGCGGCTAATACGAAAAAAATCGCTTTTGATAAATTTCAAAAGTTTATTTGATTGTATTAGTCATATTTTTCATATGAAAAATGCTTTTTTATTTTTAGTTGGCAATCTAAAAGATATATTGCATAAACAAAAAATTACTTTTCAATTGAAAAAAATGGTTTTCACCTATATATTGCAACCCGTGAAGCCAGGGTATGATCTCCTAGTAATAATAACGTAATAGTGCTACATATCTAAAATTTTTCTACTCAGTAGTTGTTTGAGTGCAGTGTTGCCAGATAGTCGAAAGTCAATTTCTCCAAATGAGTGGGGGTTTTTTTTCGAAAAAGTTTCCAACTCTCAGTTTTTACTCAAAAAAGTAAATTTTCAATTTTCAATTTAGCACTATAAAAAATGTTTAACTAATTTAAACTCAAAATCTTTCCCCAAATAAAGTCTTTTTTTTTGAAAAATTTCACCATTTACAATAAATAAATAAATAAATAAACATTTAAACTCAGCAGAATTTTGCACGCAAATAAACGAAGAGAATGAGCGATACATTTTACAACGTCAAGTTCTTTTATGTTTTTTTTTTTTTTTTTTTTTTTTTTTTTTTTTTTTTTAACTGTTGACAATGAATTACGCTGACCTATCATTACATTAGCTCCATCTACGCTTATACCAATAAGTATTTCAAGATTTAGACCATCTCTAATCAATTGAAATTTGAAGGAATCTAAGAAAGTGTTGGCATCACCTGCTACTATCTGACTTGCAAAACGTTGTTTTAAATTTTTTGTCATCCCAACTAAACTACTAATCGTACTGCAATGCACCTTCGTTGTATCAAACACTGCCCAGCTAAAAATGAACTGCAGTGAAACTTTAAAAAAAATGTAGTTGGAAGACTGCGGTGATTTGGCACAAATCCCTGCAGTGTTTTTGAAGTCGACATAACTATAAATTAACCGCAGTAAATGTGTAGTTGATAACTACACACTCACCGCAGTCAATTTATAGTTATGTCGACTTCAAAAGAACTGCAGGGATTTGTGCCAAATCACCGCAGTCTCCCAACTACATTTTTTTTGCAGTTTGACTGTAGCCTTTTAAAAATTTATTAGAAAATATGGGGAGAAATGCCGGATGCGCATAACATAAATAAGTCGTATTAGGCCTTTCCAACAAAATGCCACATGATGGGTGACTCCAAAATTTAGAAAAAGTGCCCCATTGGGGGGGGGGCAAAGTGGGGGGAGGGAAACCGGATGTGCATAAAATGAATAAGTGGTATTAGGCCTTTCCAACAATATGTTACATGATGGGTGACGGCAAAATTTAGAAAAGTGCCCCCCTTAGGGGGGGTGGGCAAAGTGGGGTGAGGGAAGTTGGATGTGTGCATAACATGAATAAGTGGTATTAGGCCTTTCCAACAATATGTCACATGATGGGTGACTGCAAAATTTAGAAAAGTGCCCCCCTTGGGGAGGAGCAAAGTGTGGGGGGGAGAACCGGATGTGCATAACATGAATAAGTGGTATTAGGCCTTTCCAACAATATGTCACATGATGGGTGACTTCAAAATTTAGAAAAGTGCCCCCCTTGGGGAGGAGCAAAGTGTGGGGGGGAGAACCGGATGTGCATAACATGAATAAGTGGTATTAGGCCTTTCCAACAATATGTCACATGATGGGTGACTGCAAACTTTAGAAAAGTGCCCCCCTTGGGGGGGGGGCAAAGTGGGGTGAGGGAAGCCGGATGTGCATAACATGAATAAGTAGCCATTGGCCTTTCCAGCAATGGGTCACACGAGGGGTGTCGGCAAAATTTAGAAAAGTGCCCCCCTTGGGGGGGGGCAAAGTGGGGTGAAGGAAGCCGGATGTGCATAACATGAATAAGTGGTATTAGGCCTTTCCAACAATATGTCACATGATGGGTGACTTCAAAATTTAGAAAAGTGCCCCCTTGGGGGGGGGCAAAGTGGGGTGAGGGAAGCCGGATGTGCATAACATGAATAAGTGGTATTAGACCTTTCCAACAATATGTCACATAATGGGTGACTGCAAAATTTAGAAAAGTGCCCCCCTTGAGGGGGGCAAAGTGGGGGGAGGGAAACCGGTTATGCATAACATGAATAAGTGGTATTAGGCCTTTCCAACAATATGTCACATGATGGGTGACTGCAAACTTTAGAAAAGTGCCCCCCTTGGGGGGGTGGGCAAAGTGGGGTAAGGGAAGCCGGATGTGCATAACATGAATAAGTGGTATTAAGCCTTTCCAACAATATGTCACATGATGGGTGACTTCAAAATTTAGAAAAGTGCCCCCCTTGCGGGGGGCAAAGTGGGGGGAGGGAAACCGGATATGCATAACATGAATAAGTGGTATTAGGCCTTTCCAACAATATGTCACATGATGGGTGACTGCAAACTTTAGAAAAGTGCCCCCCTTGGGGGGGGCAAAGTGGGGTGAGGAAAGCCGGATGTGCATAACATGAATAAGTGGTATTAGACCTTTCCAACAATATGTCACATGATGGGTGACTGCAAAATTTAGAAAAGTGCCCCCTAAGGGGGGGGGGGGAAACCGGATGTGCACAACATGAATAAGTGCTCACAGGGCTTTCCAACAGTATGTCACAAGGCATGATGGCAAAATTTAGAAAAGTTCCCCCTTGGAGGGGGGGGGGGGCAAAGCGGGTGAGGAAAGCCGGATGTGCATAACATAAATAAGAGGTGATGGGGCCTTTCTAACAAGTTACATGAGGGATGTCGGCAAAATTTTGAAAAGTGGGGGGTTGCACCACCTGGAATACATCCTCACTCCTCTATGAAATTTTTATATATTATAAATGACATTTATCGGAGGGCTCTGTAAAAAAATCCAATCTAAAAGGATGAAAATATTAAAAAAGTTCAAAAGGTAAGAGAAATAATTAAATTCTTCGATCGGCCGTGGTGAAAATCTGTGAAATTCATCCATCGACAATATGAAAAAAATCGCACGAGTTTTGCAAATCAATCGCAAGGAAGCTCCCGCACATTTCCCCGATCAGTAGAAATAAAATATTGCAAAACTCGAGAATTGGTACCGTGAAAAAAATTGCAAAAATCATTACTCACTCAATGAAAATATTTATGAAATTCCCCAGTCCATTATTGAAAAGCCCCACCAGTGGCCGAGAGGTTCTGCTCTCGAAGCTGGTAGACGGGAGGTGCTGTGTTCGATCCCAATAGCGCCCGTCGGCCTAATCTTTCAGAGTTTTCTTCGGACCTTGGTTTTCCAAGCATAAATACGGGTTAGGTTCCCTTAGAAAGACCACCCACGGAGGGCACTCCCCCCGTTAGGGCCTATATCCCTCGTGCTGATAACTGGCCATCATAAACGCAACCAACAACCATTATTGAAAAAAAACAAAAACAAAAAAAAAAAACAGAACAATTCTTCAGTCGGCTGCTTTAAAATATTGTGAAACTTGTCAACCTGTTGCAGAAATCAATCGTGAAATTCATCAATCGAGACAAAACTCACAAGATTCTTCAGTTGGTGGCATTAAAAAATGTGAAATTTGTCGACCGATTGCAGCTGAAAAACTGCTAAATAAGTCACATTAACTGATAATTGAAAACTAGTTATTGCATATAATAATATTTAAAAAAAGAAATGCATAATAACATTAAATGGGAGGAAAATCGCAAAATTCAATCTGTCACAGGAAAACATTGCAAAATTTTATTGATAAAAAATAGAGCTGTACTGAGTACTCGGTAAATACTGAGTATTCGGCATACTCGGCGAAATTTTGGCCGAACACTCGGCCAATATCGAGTAGTTGTAAGAATTTCAAACTGATCAGTAAAAAGTTATTCGAATATCAATGTATAATATATGTAATAATTCATAAAACTATTTACTCAGTATTTAACAATATGTGTACAAAATATAGAAAAAGTTAAGCAAAAACCCCTCATAAAATAATTCAAGATTAAAATTTAGTTTCACACATACAAATAAAAGTAAGTTTTTCTTATTACACAACTACTCGGTATTCGGTCGAGTAGTCAGTGGCCGAGTACTCGGTACTCGGCCAAAGTACTACTCGGTACACCACTAATAAAAAAGGAGTCTAAGCAAACCAATTCAAATTATTTTTTGTGAACAAGGTACACGAATGCAAGAAAAAAATTTAGGTGCCAATGGGCAGTCTCTCACCACTAAATTTTATTTGTTATTTTTTGTCTAATATTTCACCTAAATTTTTTGTAAGAATTTAAGTGAAGAGAACTAATAAAATTTAGTGGTGAGAAACTGCCTGCTGGCGCCTAGATTTTTATACTTCTGTTCTGCGAGTGCCCTTTTTTAAAAATACGCACACAGCAGTCCTTTTTTCTAGAATCATCACTATCCTAGTGTTGATTCTAGATAAAAAGGGCCACTGAGCGGAAATGTTTAAAAAACAGCACACTTGTACCTTGTCGCTTGCAGGGAAAATCTGAAAAACTGGTATGAAAGTCTAAATTCATTCATCGACCATATGATAAAAATCCCACGAGTTTCACAAATCAGTATCAAGAAAAAACTACATTTTACCAGTGGGTAGAAATATAATATTGCAAAATTTGTCAATCAGTTGCATGAAAAAAAAAACTGAAAATAGTCATTAAGTCGTCAGAAAATTTGGTGAAATTTGCCAGTTGATTGTTGGACAAAAAAGAGAAATCCTTTAGTTGGGGATTTTGATCAAAAATTTACCTTAACACTTTGGCTGCCCCCATTTTTCAAAATCTGTTCCCAGGCACCGAATGCGTGACTTAGAGATCTGCACGGGCAGTCCCGTGGCCCCAGAGTTGATTTCAGGGGGTGGACGGGGTGGGGGGAGCTCTCATTGCTTTGGAAGGAATGTGTGTGTCCCCTCCCCGGACCACCCCCTGAAATCAACTCTGGGGCCACGGGTCTGCCCATGCAGATCTCTTAAGCCACGCATTCGGTGCCTGGGAACAGATTTTGAAAAATGGGCGGCAGCCAAAGTGTTAACGTAAATTTAAGGATATTGTCATTGGTTTAACATTAGCTTGTGAGTATTGTAACATGACAGTGTACTAAGCTCATTGAATATCCTCCTATGCAATAAAAACATTTAAAAGAAAAATTAAGGATATTGTCATTGGTTTAACATTAGCTTGTGAGTATTATAACATGACAGTGTACTAAGCTCATTCAATATCCTCCTATGCACAAAAAACATTTAAAATAATTAAGGATATTTTCAGTGGTTTAACATTAGCTTGTGTGTATTGTAACATGACGGTGTACTAAGCTCACACAAATCAGTATCAAGAAAAAACTAAATTTTACCAGTGGGTAGAAATATAATATTGCAAAATTTGTCAATCAGTTGCATGAAAAAAAACTGAAAATAGTCATTAAGTCGTCAGAAAATTTGGTGAAATTTGCCAGTTGATTGTTGGACAAAAAAGAGAAATCCTTTAGTGGGGATTTTGATCAAAAATTTACCTTAACACTTCGGCTGCCCCCATTTTTTCATCTGTTCCCAGGCACAGAATGCGTGACTTAGAGATCTGCACGGGCAGTCCTGTGGCCCCAGAGTTGATTTCAGGGGGTGGACGGGGGGGCTCTCATTGCTTTGGAAGGAATGTGTGTGTCCCCTCCCCGGACCACCCCCTGAAATCAACTCTGGGGCCACGGGTCTGCCCATGCAGATCTCTTAAGCCACGCATTCAATGCCTGGGAACAGATTTTGAAAAATGGGCGGCAGCCAAAGTGTTAACGTAAATTTAAGGATATTGTCATTGATTTAACATTAGCTTGTGAGTATTGTAACATGACAGTGTACTAAGCTCATTGAATATCCTCCTATATATATAAAAAAAAACATTTAAAAGAAAAATTAAGGATTTTGTCATTGGTTTAACATTAGCTTGTGAGTATTATAACATGACAGTGTACTAAGCTCATTCAATATCCTCCTATGCACAAAAAACATTTAAAATAATTAAGGATATTTTCAGTGGTTTAACATTAGCTTGTGTGTATTGTAACATGACTGTGTACTAAGCTCACACAAAATCAGTATCAAGAAAAAACTAAATTTTACCAGTGGGTAGAAATATAATATTGCAAATTTGTCAATCAGTTGCATGAAAAAAAAACTGAAAATAGTCATTAAGTCATCAGAAAAATTCGTGAAATTTGCCAGTTGATTGTTGGACAAAAAAGAGAAATTCTTTAGTCGGGGATTTTGATCAAAAATTTACCTTGTAACACTTTCGCTGCCGCCCATTTTTCAAAATCTGTTCCCAGGCACCGAATGCGTGACTTAGAGATCTGCACGGGCAGACCCGTGGCCCCAGAGTTGATTTCAGGGGGTGGCTCGGGGGGTGGGGGGGGGGCTCTCATTGCTCTAGAAGGAATGTCCCCCACCCCGGACCACCCCCTGAAATCAACTCTGGGGCCACGGGTCTGCCCGTGCAGATCTCTAAGTCACGCATTCGGTGCCTGGGAACAGATTTTGAAAAAAGGGCAGCAATCAAAGTGTTAACGTAAATTTAAGGATATTGCCATTTGTTTAACATTAGCTTGTGAGTATTGTAACATGACAGTGTACTAAGCTCATTCAATGTCCTATGCACAAAAAAAAAAAAATTTAAAATAATTAAGGATATTTTCAGTGGTTTAACATTAGCTTGTGTGTATTATAACATGACAGTGTACTAAGCTCATTCAATATCCTTCTTAATAAATGAAAAAATCATTTAAAAAATTTAAACGCATATGAAAACTCTGTCATGTGGGAAAAAAAACAATTCTTCGATCGCTTGCAGGGAAAATCTGAAAAAGTGCTCTGAAAGTCTAAATTCATTCATCGACCATATGATAAAAATCCCACGAGTTTCACAAATCAGTATCAAGAAAAAACTAAATTTTACCAGTGGGTAGAAATATAATATTGCAAAAATTGTCAATCAGTTGCATGAAAAAAAACTGAAAATAGTCATTAAGTCATCAGAAAAATTTGTGAAATTTGCCAGATGATTGTTGGACAAAAAAGAGAAATCCTTTAGTTGGGATTTTGATCAAAATTTTACCTTAACACTTTGGCTGCCGCCCATTTTTCAAAATCTGTTCCCAGGCACCGAATGCGTGACTTAGAGATCTGCACGGGCAGACCCGTGGCCCCAGAGTTGATTTCAGGGGATGGGCGGGAGGGGGGGGGAGGGCTCTCATTGCTCTGGAAGGAATGTCCCCCCCCGGACCACCCCCTGAAATCAACTCTGGGGCCACGGGTCTGCCCGTGCAGATCTCTTAAGTCACGCATTCGGTGCCTGGGAACAGATTTTGAAAAATGGGCGGCAGCCAAAGTGTTAACGTAAATTTAAGGATATTGTCATTTGTTTAACATTAGCTTGTGAGTATTGTAACCTGACAGTGTACTAAGCTCATTCAATGTCCTCCTATGCACAAAAAAAACATTTAAAATAATTAAGGATATTTTCAGTGGTTTAACATTAGCTTGTGTGTATTGTAACATGACGGTGTACCAAGCTCATTCCATATCCATCTTAATAAATGAAAAAATCATTTAAAAAATTTAAACGCATATGAAAACTCTGTCATGTGGAAAAAAAATAATTCTTCGATCGCTTGCAGGGAAAATCTGAAAAAGTGCTCTGAAAGTCTAAATTCATTCATCGACCATATGATAAAAATCCCACGAGTTTCACAAATCAGTATCAAGAAAAAACTAAATTTTACCAGTGGGTAGAAATATAATATTGCAAAAATTGTCAATCAGTTGCATGAAAAAAAACTGAAAATAGTCATTAAGTCATCAGAAAAATTTGTGAAATTTGCCAGATGATTGTTGGACAAAAAAGAGAAATCCTTTAGTTGGGATTTTGATCAAAATTTTACCTTAACACTTTGGCTGCCGCCCATTTTTCAAAATCTGTTCCCAGGCACCGAATGCGTGACTTAGAGATCTGCACGGGCAGACCCGTGGCCCCAGAGTTGATTTCAGGGGATGGGCGGGAGGGGGGGGGGAGGGCTCTCATTGCTCTGGAAGGAATGTCCCCCCCCCCCGGACCACCCCCTGAAATCAACTCTGGGGCCACGGGTCTGCCCGTGCAGATCTCTTAAGTCACGCATTCGGTGCCTGGGAACAGATTTTGAAAAATGGGCGGCAGCCAAAGTGTTAACGTAAATTTAAGGATATTGTCATTTGTTTAACATTAGCTTGTGAGTATTGTAACCTGACCGTGTACTAAGCTCATTCAATGTCCTCCTATGCACAAAAAAAACATTTAAAATAATTAAGGATATTTTCAGTGGTTTAACATTAGCTTGTGTGTATTGTAACATGACGGTGTACCAAGCTCATTCCATATCCTTCTTAATAAATGAAAAAATCATTTAAAATATTTAAACGCATATGAAAACTGTGTCATGTGGAAAAAAAATAATTCTTCGATCGCTTGCAGGGAAAATCTGAAAAAGTGCTCTGAAAGTCTAAATTCATTCATCGACCATATGATAAAAATCCCACGAGTTTCACAAATCAGTATCAAGAGAAAACTAAATTTTAACAGTGGGTAGAAATATAATATTGCAAAATATTGCCTTTATTATTTGATTCTGAGAAGTGTCATAATTGACGAAAAAAACTAATTTGGCCCTATTACCATTCAGAAGTGTAAATTTTCTTTTTAAAATAACACAATTCATATGATAGTAAAAAAAGATTGCTTCATTTAAAAAATTTAATATTTTACATAATTAGTGAGTATGTACTCATTAAATAAAAATTATTATTAACACAATGTGTCTAACCGCTTTGTATTACATAAAACTGTTTCATTCCTAAAAAGAAAATAAGTTACTTACCTGTGAAAAATTTATGCACTTATTGTAGGTATCCTAGGCAGGCATCAATTTATAATTTGAAGTTCAGTATTAATTTTTTGTGTAACTGAACATCAAAACATACTTTAATACAAAGCACAGATAAGTATCTGTGTAAGATATATAAAAATTCTGAAACTTTTAATCTAAAAGAACATACTGATTGAAGCAAGTGTAAATCTGTAATAAAACATTGTTAATTACTATAAATAGATAAGTGCACTAAATCAAGTAAAATCGAACTATCTGGATAACTATCTGGATTGTCAGAAACAAAATTTTATCAAATGTTTTGGATGACATTTGAATTTAATTAATCCTGTTAATATGAAATGGACCTAATTTTTTTTTTTTTTCGCATGCATTAACCGTTAATAGTACAATCTCATCTAGATTTGAAATACTAACGATGATTGTACAAAAATTGCGACGGTTTATAAATCGTTATCACTTTATTCAAATTAACTCAATCGTGTGGATCTGAAATTAATTTCTTTCGATTGAGAATGTAAAAATACCCATACAGCCACTTTATTTCAATAAACAGTGGTGATATTTTTCGCCAAACTGCAAAATAAATGAACTTCTTTTAGCAAATCAACGTGGTACTCCGCGCCGATTTTCATAAACAAGCCGGCGTTTCCGTGAGTTGAGGTGTTTCTTTAATGCTTCTCCTGCAGTTGCAACGAAACCATGGGGTTAGACATTCAGCTGTAAGGGGTTGAAAAATAAATCATATGTCCAAATGAGAAATTTAAATAAAATAAACGAAGAAAATTATACTATTTTTTTGTTGTTCTTCTTTGTTTTTATGAGGTAAAAGTGGAAAACTGGAAGTTATATGTATGTCCGATATGGAAGAAAGACAATTTATGCAATATGCAATGAGTAAACCCATCTGTGTTTCTAATTTCTAATCATGGGCGACATATAAAAGAATGGTTGGGCCACTGTCCCTCTCGATTTTGAAATTTATCTAATTAAATTTCCTTTTTCTTCGATTTTGAAAAACATAGTAAATTTTTTTCGAGTAATTTAAAATAAAAGAGGAACTAAAAACTAGTTATGAAGATAGTGGGGCAGTGAGCAAGGGAGACCTATTGCCCCTACCTTGATTTTAAAATTTAATTAATAAGAATTTCTTTTCTTCTGTTTTCAAAAACATTATGTAAATATTTTGAGTAACTTAAAATGAAAATAAATAAGAAATTTTCAGTTAAGGGGTGTTGGTGGTGTTGTTGGTGGTGGTGTGAGTGTGTGTGTGTGTGTGTGGGGGGGGGGTGAAACTCATTGCCCCTTCCTGGATTTTGAAATTTAATTAGCAATTTTTTTCTCCAATTTACAAAAACATAGTAAAATTTATTCTTTTCGAATAACTTAAAATAAAGGAACTAAGAACTTTCTGTTAGGGGAAGGGGGCATATGTGAGTCATTGCCTCTCCCTCGATTTTAAATTGTAACTATTTTTTTTTCTCTGATTTTTGAAAAGCATAGTGAAATTTGATCTTTTCTCTTATCTTAAAATAAAAGAATAACTAAGAATTTTCTCTTATGGGAACGAAGTTAGAAGAGAGCTATTGCCCCTCCCTAAATTTAAAAATTTAATTAATTAAATATTCTTTTTCTTTTGTTTTCAAAAACATAGTAAAGTTTATACTTTTCGAGTAACTCTGAATAGAAAAATGAGAAATTTTACATTAAGAGGGAGGGAGGGGGGGGGGGGGTGAGAGGTTCATTGCCCTCCCCTCCCTCGATTTTAAAATGTAACTAATAAAAAAATTTTTCCACTTTTGAAAAGTAGTAAAATTTATTCTTTTCGACCAACTAAAAATAAAGAAACTAAGAATTTCCTGTTAGGGGAAGGGGCATAGCTGAGCGATTGCCCCTCCCTTGAATTTAAATGTTAACTATTTTCTTCGCTTTTGAAAAATATACTGAATTTCTTTTAATTATCTTAGAATAAAAGAGGAATTAAGAATTTTCAGTTAGGGATAGGGTAGGGGGTAGGAGAAACCTATTGCCCCTTCCTGGATTTCAAAAGTTAATTAATTAAAATTTCCTTTTCTTCTATTTCAAAAACATAGTAAAATGTATACTTTTCGAGTAATTTACAATAAAAAAAATGAAGAAATTTCTCATTTCCCCCCCCCCCCCCTGGCTTTTGAAATTTAATTAATATTTTTTTTCTCCGATTTTGAAAAAAAAAAATAGCAAAATTTATTCGTTTAGAGTAAGTTAAAAAAAAAACTAAGAATTTTCCGTTGTGGGCAGGGGCACAGGTGGGTTGATGCCACTGCCCCTCCCTCGATTTTGAAATTTAACTAATTTTTTTTCTCTGATTTTGAAAATCATAGTGAAATTTAATTTTTTTTATCTTAGCTTAAAATGAAAGAGGAACTAAAAATTTTGCGTTAGGTAGGAATGTGACTTTCAATTAAGTCCTTAAAAGTCTTGGAAAGAGTATTAATTATCATTAGTATATAAAAAGTGTGTTTCATAACATGCAACTCTCACAAAATCAAAACAATTTTAAACACTTTAGAAAATTCGGGATATATCACACAATCATACAGCATTGTGTATTGCAAAAGTATCTTACAGTAACTGCTGTTATACTGTAGTTAGTATTATAATAATCATACTTACAAAATTAAGACCTGTAAAGTTCTTCAGAAACTGCAGTCAGACTGCAGATACATCACCGAAAATTTTTGTGAATTAATTGCTATAAAATCACTTGAAATTCACTGCCGTTTTACTGTAGACATAAAGTCTTACTATTTTTTAAATTTTGGGTTGAAAAAATACTTGTCAATAACTGGAAAATAACTGAAGTTTTTTTACTGTTGATATTGCACTACAAAAAAAACTACAGTTGACCGTAGAAAAACTTGAAAAATACATCATTTCTGTAAAAAAACTACAGTTCATTTTTAGCTGGGTGTGCTTTCATCAATGACAAAAGAAAACTAGATGCTTTCCACATCTTTAATTAAACCTTTTAAAAAGCACGGTAAAATAATGTTTCGGGTAAGTCGTGCAGATTTAGTAATGTGAAGGTTTATGCAGCTGAAGACCGCAAAGTTCTCATTCAAGTTTCTTATAAGGAAAATTAAGGGGTCTGCTGCATTCATTGAGTAATTTCAATTATACACGCAGCATTGTGATTGTAGTATGCAATTGTGTGTCTTACAAAAGACTATAAAGTCATTCCATGGAGCATAAATTAACCAGCCTTAAACAAAAAAAAAAACAAAAAAAGTTATAAAATTCTTTCTATTTCTCTTGTATTGATCTACATTAATAAAAGAAATGTGTATGGATCATTCCATGTCAGTTCAGGCAGGCATGTAACCCACCATCACAGATTTTGATGAAACTGCGTGTGTTTGTTCCTTTTATTAAGATATGATTCCCAGTATTTTTTTTTTACTCCTAGGTCAAATAGTTTCTGAGAAAAAAATTGTCAAAATTTTGAAAACTGCCATCAGTTGGCATTCTTGACTGCTCGATTTTCAAATGTAGCATGACATAAATATGATCATATTTCAATATCTATTCCACAAATCATCTTCAAATAATTTATGCATAATATATAGGGTACGTATTTTATGAAAAAAATACTGTTACGCTTATATAACATTTTAAGTGTGTCTAAAAAAATGTCTTTAAAGTCGTGATTTTTTTATGAAAAATAATGCATTAGCTAAAATAGCATTATTAACAAAAGGCGGTATTTTTATTAAATTTATTTTTTGTGGGGGATATACTTAAAGGTGTCCTTTACCTGATTCTGAAATAAAAGTAGTGGGATTTTGGGTGTTTTTAGTAGTATTTCATATTTAAAAATATTTTGAGGCGTATTTCAAATCAAATCAAGCAGAGTCATTCCATGTCAGTTCGCCTAAGATATTTAATTCACTGTCACAAATTTCAATGAAACTGGGTATGTTTATAGCTCATTTTAAGACAGGATCAAGGAAATTAAAGGTGATTACAAGTAAAATATTTTTTAAGATAAAAAAAATATCTAAATTTTGAAATTTTTTTAAAAATGTTTTTAATGGCACATCTATATTCAAAGACTGCATAAAAAAATAGTCATTTCAATATAAAATCACTAAATAAGTTTCAAATAATGTATATGTGACAAATAATGTAGGCAGATTATTATTTATTGTTGTTTGTCATGTTTAAATGCTAAGAGTGTGTTTAAACTTGTGAATTCTTAAAATCAAGAATTTTGTGAAAAATAATGTGTTAAACAAAAATTTATTATTAACCGAAGGCAGGCTGTTATTACTTTTTTTAATTGTACGTAAAAATATCTTTTCAATAGTTATAAAATAAAAAAAGTGAAAATATGAGCAATTTTAACAAAATTTTCATAAAATGTGAATGTTTAATGATAAATATTGAAGCTTTTCATGCTAAGATGTACTAAAATGACTACGATATCGTGTATTTCTACTCTTGCTTAAATATAATACATACAATAATAAAATAACAAATATTATTTACAGCAATAAAAATTAAATTAAATAGTACCAGTTCCTTTACCAACACTACATTGCTCAACAGCCGACTTAAAATCAACAGCCCGCACTCTTATTGAAAAATACTTTCTACTGTTCAAATAATAAATAAACTGCATTTAAAAATTTTAATATCAACTTATTATCTTAAGACGATAATAATAACTAAACAACATGATGAATTTATAAATGAGCTTTTAATTGAAAAGTCATGAAATGGTCCCTTTAAATATTGTTGTTCATCGAGTCAATCAAAACAAATTATATTAAAAAAATAGTGAGCCTAATATGCTGACTGCAATGACACTTCTAACAAAACTAATTAATTCATTACCATCTGAAATCAAACCCGAAAGATCAAAAGAAAAAAAAATCATCTGTAGTGTGAATGTGACATACTCAGTGGTTGTTGAGGTATGTCTTTGTGACATTTTCACCTGTACTTCAATAAAATATAAACATGTAAGCTTTTTTCATTCATCCAAATTAAGTAAAACAATTATAAAATTTTGTTGTCATTACACCAGATGTTAAATTTTTCGTTACATACTATTAGATAAGTTCTTTACTTTTAGACATTACTGACATAATATCATAAAATTTGCTATATGTATTTTCTGTAAGTGTATAAATAATATATATATGCTTTATTAAACATAAATGAATAATTTTTAAATAATTTGTTTGAGAACAGGGATATATATACACACATATATATGTTGAAAATCCATCTTTCAGCAATATTGTGATGAAATAAATCAAATTACCGTAATTTCCGGTGTATAGCCCGCGGATCATACAATCGTGTTTCGACCCAGAAAATTTTAAAAATAAAATGTAACTTTTTAGATCACAGTAAATATTGGTCTTCAAATACTGAATAAAATTTCTGGGTCCAAACTGAATTGTTTGATCTGCGGGCTATACACCCGAAATTACGGTACATATCATTAGAAACTGAATAAAGTTACAAAAGTGCAACTCATTAAGTTTTAAATATTTTTTTAGATATAGTTATTTGAAAGATATAAATATAATGGATTATGCATTTTTTGCAAATATTTAAAGCACAATACGTCAAAATTTTCTTCAACAGAGTGAAATTTGGTTTTCTTTTCAATATTAGCAGCTCAATGCTAAATTTTCAATATTAACAGCCAAATATGAGTTTAAAGATTAGGACTGTCATTTTGAAAATTTCTATTGGGCGGTGAGGAGCTAGTGATTTTTCTCTTTTTTGGAAAGGGATAATTACTCTTCGCCCTAGAAGTTTTACTAAAAAACAATATTGTTTATTTTTTTCCTTAAGAAACGAACATAAAAGATAATTTGAAAAATAAAATAAATGTATAAATAAAAATATTTCCAGGGATGATACATTGGATAGGTTTTACATTTGAAAATATTGATAATTTTAAATATGATTTAAATACTACTAAAACCAACCAAAATCCCGCTATTTTTATTTCAGATCCAGTTATAATGTAGTATTATGTACAATTTAAAATTAAAAAAATAGTCATAGAAACTCCGCCTCTGATTGATAAAGATTTTTTAATAATTTCATTATTTTTTGTAAAATATTTTTGATTTCAAATATTATACAATTTTTTAGACACATTTAAATATTTTTTAACATTACAGCAATATTTTTTTCATAATCTACATACTTTATTTACCTTGCTTAAATTATTCGAAGAAGATTTCTTTATTAGTTATTGAAATATGATTTTATATATAAAATGAGGCCTTTGAAAATTGAACAATCATTAATGGCAACTCGTGGCATTTTTCTAAAATTTCGATAATTTTTTCTCATATGTTCACTATTTTTATTTTATAACCATTTAAAAGATATTTTTACGTACAATTAAAAAAAGCAATACACTGTAAAAAAAATTCCGCAACGTTCCTGGGAAAAAATGGGCAGCTGAGTTGCCCATTATTTCCAAGAAACATTTCTTGAAAATGACTGGAACTTTACTGTATATGTTAAAAACTTTCTACAGAAATGCCAGTAAGTTTCCTGCGAAATACCAGGAATATTTCTGTTGACAGCAAAACATTACTGACATATTCAAGGCTGGAGTAGCACAAGAGCGAAAAATGTCCAGACCAGCGATCGAACCTGGATACTTGGCGTGCCGTGCCAATGCCTTACCTGTTAGGCTATCCGGACCGATACCTGGCTGACATAATTCACTCTGGATGTTCGTTCCCTTCATTATGACATTACTGATATTTCACAGCATGCGGGATCCGCAGACGATTTTTACATTTCCAGTTGACAATTTTCGCTTTATTATCATTATTTGTTAGAATGAAAAAATATTTTGAAATTGACATCAAAATTATTATTTATAATTTACACGAAAAAATAAATTTTCAGTTAAAATTCAATAAAGTAAATATATATGTGATATATTGTTTCTGAACTTTGCTTAAAATATAAAAATATATAAATGTAAATAATAATTAGAAAAAAAATCTAGACATAAAATATTTTGGATTTTCGTCAGTGATTATGTTAGTTTACAAGTTAGATAAAATACATATAAATTTTCATGAAAAAAAAAAAAACCTAAACGTAATTGTATATTTTTTCCGAAAAAAAAAAATTTCAAATTTGCAGCAATTCAAAGTGTCAAATATATGTCAAATTTAAATCAAATTGTAATAAAGTGTTAAAATATAAAATTAATTAAAAAAGAAAAAAAAAGTCAAGAGGTAGCATCGAACCCGGGCCGTACGGGTGGCGTGCAAGCTTTCTGTGTCCACAACAGGAAAGACACGTTGAGAGCTGCAAACTAATGGGTATTTGAAACGTATGCTAAAACTCGGCATCTAATTTCTGAAAATCTAAGGCCCATTTGAAGAAATCCTTTCACAAGAATAATTAGAGATAAGAACTCTAAAACATAATTTAAATTAATCAAAATAGGTGAGAATCATATTTGATTGTCCCCTGGTTAATGCAGATCCAAATAATAGGTGTATTTTTTTTTTTTTTTACACAGTCTGCTCGTTAAAGATTTCACAGACAAGTACGAGAGATAATCTCTTAGTGATGTCACAGAGTTATTGTATTTTCATCTGAATTATCTTGACAATAGAGACGTAAAGGATTATGTCGTCTATTGATTTATTTGCATTCCATATTGATTTTTTTACATTCATTTAAGGAATTCTTTTTCGACACTCGCGCGCGAGCAACGGATTATAGCAAAAAGAATAATAAATGGCGGCCGCAGCGTTTTGCTGTTTCCAACTTTTGGTTCAGGAACGTTTCAGATAAGAAAACCAGAATTTCACAGGAAAGAGCTAAATTATTCTGAAAACCTGAGAAAAGGCGAAACGTTCCTGGATTTTACATGGAACGTTACCATTTTTTTTTACAGTGTAACACCCTGCCTTCGGTTAATAATAAATTTTTGATTAACACATTATTTGTGATAAAATTCTTGATTTTAAAAATTCATAAGATAAAAGACACTCTTAGTGTTTAAACATGATAAAAAACAAGAAATAATAATCAGCCTACATTATTTGTCACATATAAATTATTTGAAACCTATTTAGTGATTTTATATTGAAATGACTTTTTTTTTTTTTTTTTTTAATGTAGTCTTTGAATATCGAACTGTCATTAAAAAAATTTAAAACAATTTTTCAAAATTTTGATATTTTTTATCTTAAAAAATATTTTACTTAGGATCTAGAAAATTAAAGGTGATTACGTCTTAAAATAAGCTATAAACAAACCCAATTTCATTGAAATTTGTGACAGTGATTAAATGGCTTAGGGGAACTGACATGGAATGACTCTGCTTGATTTGATATGAAATGCACCTCAAAATATTTTTAAATAGGAAATACTACCAAAAACACCCAAAATCCCACTATTTTTATTTCAGAATCAGGTAAAGGACACCTTTAAGTATATCTCCCCTAAAAAATAAATTTAATAAAAATACCGCCTTTTGTTGATAATGCTTTTTTTGTTAATGCATTATTTTTCATAAAAAATTCACGACTTCAAAGTTTAAATATTTTTTTAGACACACTTAAAATGTTATAAGCGTAACAATATATTTTTTTCATAAGCTGCGTACCCTAAATATTGTGCATAAATTATTTGAAGATGATTTGTAGAGTAGATATTGAAATATGATTATATATATGACATGCTACATTTGAAAACCGAGCTACCAAGAATGCCAACTAACGGCAGTTTTTCAAAATTTTGACAATTTTTTTCTCAGAAACTATTTTACCAAGGAGCAAAAAAAATTACTGGTGATCATATCTTAATAGTAAGAACAAACACACGCAGTTTCATTAAAATCTGTGATGGTGGGTTACATATTAATATTTTACTGCCTGATTTGACGTGGAATGCCCCTATATGTATCTGCCCACGATGACTAGGAAAATCTACTTCACTTATATAGCTGTCTGGAAATTCAGGTGGAGATAGTCCAAGGCAGATCGTTATGCATCTGTGATAGGTTTAAACTGTTATGTTGTAAACGACAAGCACGACCATGAGAATAATGATTTATATCTCCGATTTCTGTATTTTATTTTCGTTTTCGAAATAAAAATCAAGTTATAACCAGTGTTGTCAGATGACTAAAAATAAACTTTAAGTGTAATAGTAAGACAAATTACCCACATTTGTCCCCAAAAAATTCCCCATGAACTACTTGTCCCCCAAAAATTCCCTTGGAGGTTCAAAATTCCCCAAAATGGGGACAAAATCCCCAATCTGGCAACAATGTTTAAGTGTTTTAAGAATTTAAGTTTGCACTCAATACACAGACACACAAACACATATATATAGGAGAGAGTAGCCATATTTGGACCGCCGCTTTAATTGGACCGTTGCCATTCTGCCGTTAATTACAGGAAGAGACGCCATCCAGCACTGAAACACTACTCATCAGGATGACGTCACTCACGATTAGAAGAAGCAGCCGCCTACCACGTGTTATTTTCTGACAATTTAAAAAAACCTAAAGTTAGTTGTTTTGATCTATTTTTTTCCTACTAAACGTAAGTGAATACTTTAAAACTAAGTTAAGTTGTTATGTTTTCAAATACATATATAAATTCATCTGTTAATTGCGCATATTTCTCACGCGGCTTTGTTTGATTTCGTTTTTGTTCTTAGTCTTGAAATTATCTGTTTTAAAAAAAAATGACGCAGTTGCCATAATTGGACCACTTTAAGTTGTTTAAATTGGACCAGATATGCGATCATAAATTTTGAAAATTAAGTAATGAATTTCGAGGACGGTACACTTTGTACACTATTTTTTTTTATTTTTTTTATATTTTATAATGGATTACTATCTCCATGCAAGTCTTTTTTTGGGGGGGGGGGGGGTTATATCTGGATTAATTTTTTTATACAGTTTAGGCCTATATAAACAAAAAAATAATTTTACATGTTTATGCAATAAATTTTGTTTGCAATTTCTTTTATCTTGTATGTATTTGTATTTATTTTCTTTGAATATTTTATTCCTACGGCGTATTTGGTTTACAGAGTTGAATTCAAACATTTTCTTCCTGGAGGATATTTGCGATTCCCTGAGGAAGGGCAGACTTTTTACAGTTCTGGAGGGTGGAATTACACTTTTTTGTCATTAAAACGCATAAAACCTCAAACCTTCCGGGAGTAGGGGGGTGAATACAACACTCTTGAATATATAATGTTTGCGTATAATTAATCGTAGCGTATTTTCAATAGAGCATATTTTTTGAAACACTTTTATAATATAATGTTAAAAATGTTGAAAAAGACATGGAGAAGTTGTCTGGAAAAGAAAAATAGGTGACAGCAAAAGCTGTTAAAGATATAGGGGAAAAAAAGGAAAGAGTAAGTTGTGAAGAAATTGACCTGCAATAAGGCTGTAGCTACAAATCCTCCCAAAAGCCAAAAAATCATTAGAAATGTTATATCCTTTGCTAAATTTAGTTTTAAAAAAGTACAGAGGGAGTAAAAAAACAGTTGTGTTAACATCTTCGCCATATAAAGTAAACCTTGAAGTGAAAAAACACAAAAAATCGACTAAAAGGAAGCTATCACAGCATAAAAGCAAATGGAACATCAAATTTTAAAAAATAGGCGTAATGCAATTATCAAGTAAATAATGAAAAGGGAGAACTACAATCATAATGTAAAGAAAACTTGTGTTGCAAAAAAAAAGTCTAATAATTCAGAATCTAAAAAGAAAAATCTAAATAGTGATGATTGGTTTTGCCTGATTTGTAAGAAATTAAAACAGCAGAAATGATTCAGTGTTCATATAGCCAAATACGGTTTTATGTTATGTGCGCTGGAAAAAAAAAATCAATAAACGAAATTCACGTGCAAGCTTTGCATCACTCCTTAAATGATATTCAAGTAACTGGCAATTAGCTTCATGATTTCTATTCTTAATTACTGATAACTTTGATTTATATTTTGAATACATTTTGATTTAAAACAATTACACTTATTTTAAGATATTTGATTTCATTATATTTCATTGCTGTTATTTTGTTTGATTGTTTTAGTAACCGCAAACTTTGCTTTTAATAAAATTAGTTATATTCCCTAGTCATTAAAACAACCTGATTTTATTTGGTTCAATTTAGGAGACTGGTGGTCCAACTTAGGCAATCAGTTGCTGAATTTGGACCACTTTTGACAAATTTTTCAAATTAAAATAAAATTTAAGATTTTCAAAACGAAAATGATCTAATGTTTTATTTAGTTAGTAGATGAATTCATTGACTCCGTGTAGTAATATTTTTCAGATATTCCAAAAATTAAATGAGTTACACCTGAAAATAAGCGAAGTGGTCCAAATTAAGCTACTCTTCCCTATATTCAGAAGGGTTTACAACTTTTTCTTCTCTATTGTATAAGAATTTGCTAAAAATACGTAACCCGTAAAAGGAACAACTTAGTTCCTGTCCTAACTTGGCGGCGTGATCGTTAGTATATGTACTATGACATAAAGCAGAGAAAAATCATTATCCTTACACTGTAATAAATTTTACGGTAGGTTTAACAAAGAGCTGCGAACTTTGTCGCATTCTCTTAAAACTTTTGTCCTGTGTTTAACCAACTTTTGATGATGAAGTAGCTGCAACCATAACACGGTGAAATCTTTCTCCAACATTTAGAACTATGGTTTAAACGGAGGTCCAGATGCTAAGACGAGATATCACTATCGAAGCACTACTATTTCACTATGCAGTCACTGAAGCCCGAAAGTTGATTCAACACAGAAAAAAAAATAACAGTGTATAACAAAATGTAGGAATCATGCAATATTCACAGCTCAAAGTTAACGAAACAACACAAATTAACCCATTAACCGCCAAAATTATAAGGCTGAGGTTTTCAACATTTTAGCTGAACGGCATTTGCCACCACAAACTCTGAAAGATAATTTTCGCTTTATATGATTTTAAAATTTTATGTCTTTAAGAAAGATCAATTTTTTAATTGAATAATATATAAACTTTTTTACCAAAAATAAAACCGACTTCAAAAACTACTGCAAAGTAAAAAGCGCACTTTTTGCTTTTATCGTGCAATCTGATTAAAATTTACATGTTCTCATTTCTTGATACAATTCAGATGTTTTCATGTATTAATTTAGTTTGCTTCTGTATTATTTAGCATTTTAAATAATGGTTGGCAATTGAGAATTGTAAATATGACTGCCGATTAGAAATTGTGAAGAAACATATTGGAGAAGATCCATTAGTGAATTTGAATGGGAATATCGCCAGATTAGTCAGTTACAGCAAAGTTGGCTTCATTTATGACAACTTATTTTGGTCGCCAAATTTGGCAATATTTCACCAAATGGCGCCAAGTCTGGCAACAACTTGGCGATAACGCATATGAATACATAGCTTTATGCTTATGAATGAAAAACCGGTTACAACAATGAAAGATAATTTGCGAAAAATCCTTTATTTTATTGGTTTTTGTTGAATTACTAAAAAACTACTCAACCAATTTCGATGAAACGGAAGTGGTACCAATTCGAGAGTATCTTCTTTCAATTAAAACCAAAATCACATAAATCGGACAAAAAGTTCCGGAGCAATCGGTGAACATACATAAAAAAAAAAAAACATACATACGCGTCGAATTGATAACCTCCTCCTTTTTTCGAAGTCGGTAAAAATAGTGGTGGGTATGTAAATAATTTACATATGTGCATTTAGTTTGACTGTTGCGTGAACGCAACACCAGCGGGTAATGGGTTATCAATTTTTATATCGTTTAGTGCTACTGGATTACTGATCTGCAAAATAGATACACGGCAAAAATGCCATAAAGTTTGTTTTCATTTGCAATATTAGTAATGTTGTACCCTAATTTTTCTATGCGAGTTTTGAATAAAATTATAAATGCAATCACAATTTGCGCTCGATCGAAAATTGCCAAAGCCTTCGATTTCAATAGGTATAATTGTATTTATCACCTCTCAAGTTTAATAAAAGACAGAATCGAAAGAACAGAAGGCAATATATCTTAATGAAGTCTCAGAATAAACAAATTAATGCCTATGATGATTCTCTGGTGAAAAAAACAAAGCGCCGTTACGATGCTGCTTACGAAATTCTCCATGAATAAGTATCAAAATCCGATTTCAAACATAGTGTTATGCATTCGTGGAAAGTAACTTTTAATAAAAAAGTATCACTAATTAAAAGAATTTAATACCGCTAAACTAAATTGGCATATCTATTATTGTCTTAAAGTTTCCTTTAAAGACCAAAATAAACGGATGCATTAGTTATCTCTGATGGACTGTAGAAAAAATAACCTTGCGCTTTAAATATATAGATGCAAAAGCTTTGGTGATGAAAATTGTTCCAGTTGTTCGCAAGGAATCAACTTAATGGTGAAGAAAGTGACTCCAGCAATAAACAACATGAAAAATAAAAGTGAAATTAAAGAAGTAAATGATAATGATTTTTTTATGGTTTTTTGATGAAGATATTTCTATATTGAATCAATGTTTAGTGAATTTTATGAATATAAAGTAGAAAACTATTCATGAGAATCAAAATAAGGCTTATGAAAGTTTATATTGTAAAATTCGACAGAATTATTAAATCTAATGTTATTCTATAATCATTGATGGAAAAAAGGGAAAAAATTAGCCCCGAAGTTGATGATAGAAAAGGACCCATAATTAAACATAAAAAAGACATTTTCGCGGTTCGTGACGCAGGGGATAGAAAAATGTCTATTTAAATAGTTCTAGAAAATATTATGCATGTCGTAAAATCAAATGATAGAAATTAACTTGATGAAACAAATCCAGAGAGGAAAATCTACCTGATTTTTAACACCGGTGTTAGAAAGCAATTGCTTAACATTCTTTTAAATTAAATATGCTGGATTTAAATAGATAAATATCGTGCTATATTGTTGCTAATTGCAAAATTAGGGAAATACACTTATTGTAAAGAAAGATATGTATATTATGAGCATTCTATAAATCGTTCAGACGATAGTGCAAATATGATTAAAGAACGCGTTTACATATTTACGATGAAGCATTTGAAAATTGGCGAATCCAAGACTACTAAATCCTTATCGGTTTCGTCGACGATTTATTCGAATGCATACTAATCCAATTTACCAGCAGCTGTTTACGGATTAAGATAATTCACAAAATTGGATCTTTGTCATCTACAAATAATAACCATAATCACATTTTCACTGTTAGAGATGCTTTTAGCTACTTTTCCTAGTTTTATCGAGTGAAAAATACATTTACTCATGACGCCATGCAAAAGTTAAAGCAGTAGCAAACTATTATCGTAAATACAGCTCGAAACTTTTCCGTTCGATGAGCTGCTTTCGCATCTAACTAATTCAAAGTTTATTGGGGACATGAAGATATCTCATATTTTACAACAATCAGAGGAAATCTTGCGTGTAACGGACAGATTGAAAGATTGCAAACATCAAATATTACAGTATTATCTAAGTAGTACAAGTATATAAATGCTGCATATACATCTGCGAATTCTACACTTTCAAGATGGATGGGAAAAAAATTTCTAGATTCTGACAGGAGTAAAAATATGACAGAAAGAAGAAAAAAGTATTTCAGAAATTTTAGTGGAAGAAAAAATTAATTTAGTGATGTATAATTTAAAAATATCCTTGAAGAATCATGAGCAAACTTTTGCCAAACCAAAGAAAAACACCTTAAACGTGACAAAGATGAAGAAATAGCACATATTCAGAAGAAAGTTGACTTGGTCACAATCCAGAAAACTCAGTTTGAAACTGGCATGGAACTAAGACCTAAATACACTGCTCAAAAAAATTAGGTGAGCAAGCAAAAAAGTAAACAGAACAGTGCGATACAGCTATGCATGGGCATAAAATTGAGAGAACGTGAAAAGATGGTTTAGGGCAACAATTTGATTAAATGTAAACGAAAAAAAAAGTACTGTTTAGGAGTGATGCAATGTATTTAAAATGACGTGTGGTCCCTTCGAATAGATAAAAATGTTGCATACCTCTTTTCCATGACTTCGATGACATTATCGGTAAGTTTTTTTTTTTTTTTTGGGGGGGGGGGGGGTACTGGTCCACTCCGCAAGAATTGTAATCTCCACGTACTGGACAATAAAGGGAGGTCTCCGTCTCGCTGAAATGCGTCGTCCGAGTGTATACCATACATGTTCGATCGGATTCCGGTCAGAACAGCATGCTGGCTATTCCATATGCTGTATTGTTTCAACTTTAAGAATGTTCTCCACAAGACGAGCTGTATGCGGCCTGGCATTATCATTCATAGAAAAAAGAAATCACAAATTTCTTCAAGATAAAATACGACATGAGGTCTCAGTATCTCGTCTGTATAACTTCGGACCGTCAAAGTACCATTCCGAATGATATGCAGGTCTGTACGTCCACCTACGGAGATTCCAGCCAATAGCATCAACCAACTCGGCTGTATTGTGATCTTTCACCAACGAATGTGGGATTATTTTGAGTGCCCCTTTCTCTCCATGACAAAACGCATAGGATATCACATCCAGACTGAATCGGGACTCGTCTGTAAACAGAATTTGACTTCAACAACGTTGCCTCCAAACTCTATGTTCACTTGTTGCCCACTTTCTTTGAGCCGCACAGTTGCTTGAGGTCAACGAAATACTTAGGTGCAGAGAGGCCAACCTGATGAAGCCTATTCCGGACTGTTTGGCTGGACACTTTTCGTCCTGCGGACAAGAATAACTGTGTTTGCAGCTGAGTAGCATTACAAGTTCCGTCTTGACGAGCTGTTAACAGGATATATGTGTCATCAGTTTCTGTCGTAGCACATGGCAGACCTTGCCCTTGTGAATGTCTATCATTCTATGTGTCTTGGAATAGATTCCACAGCCTTGCATCGAAACTTTCTGCGACCCCAACAGCGTTCGCTACACTTCGTTGTGTTTCCCCAGATTCAATCGTCCCGATAACACGTCAAGCCACAGTTTCCGGTAATTCACATTGTTGTGACATTTTCAAGTCACCTTTTCTCAAGCTGAGCAATTGAATTTTACAACTGAGACAGTGAAACAGTCGTTTCTGCAAATTCTCGATCTCTGCACTTACTTCCTTTTTCTAGTTTTTGACGTCATAAACTTTTATTTGCATGTGAAGTTTTCTACTAAGCTCTTTATATTATGGATGTTTTATTTCACGTAACTTATCGTGTAAATATTTGCGTAAATTTGTTAAAATCACCTCCCCTAATTGTTTTTAGCAGTGTATTTTGGATTTTTTTAAGTGATTCGTTCCAAGCTGTTCACAGACATGATGTAAAGAAAAGTAGTGACCATCAGGTTCTAAACACTACGAATGCTTCTGTAGATCATACGAAGTTTCAGTCTACACAGTACGATTTCATAAACTCTTCTTTTTCTTCTTTTTGTTTTTTATGTGTTAGATTTTAACAGTTTGCCTGTAGTGTTTTATTTAGCTCTTACGATAAGGAAGGAGTATGCCACAATGCTCGAAAAATGTAAACGAGCAACTCATATTTGTAAAAGTCTGGATGATATAAGCAAAAGGTCACTGCTGTCTCATTTAGTAGGACACAGATTTTTCCGATGTTTTTGAGTTGAGTAATGAAGGTTTGACGTTTAGATCGCCTCCATGGTTTATGTTATTTAATAATTGAGTTTTTTAAAGTTCATGCGCAGTTATAACTTATTATTATGACATATGAAACTCGTTAAGATGCAACTTTAGTTCTAATACAGAAGTTAAATATTCTGTATTATGTTTATACCTGTACCTATTTTTGTGCTGTCTCTACAAATACAGATGACTTATTGAAAAGAGTTTAAGATTTTCATTCTCCTAACATCGGTTTACCCTACATGCATAATAGTCACAATAAAAAAAAATCCCTGCCGGCCCGGCTTACAGGCAGATTTAGATTTCGAAGTCAAATATACTAATTTCACAAACAAAAACTAAATCATGATTAGAGATAAATCCGCTTTAACAATTTTATCTGGCCTCTTTTGACGAGTTTTTATTTCATTTTTATATAATAGCTGGTTTTATCAGAATCATGTTAAGGCAGTATTCAAAAAAATACTTTTCCATGCTCAACAACTCGAAAGTTTCTGGCATAATTCCAGATTCATTTTTAATAAGAAAAAAATATGAAACTTGCTGACGTAATTTTTGAAGAGATTTATAAGCGACCTGTGTTTTTATTTTTTGTTCAATTGATTAAAACTTGATATATAAACAATTATTTTCTCAGAGGGACAATATTTTTCGTGTCTAACACAATCGCTTCGGGAAATTCCATTCAAAATGCCCACTTTGACATCATTTTTTGAAATATATTCTGCCTCTATCAAAAAATCGATCATTACGGTACATTACATAGTTTCTGAATAAGCGAATCTACCAATTAAATGTGTTTGAGAGGAAAAAGGAATTTAAAATTGAGTCAGAAAATAAGCAGTTTGGATTTGAGTGCATCCTTAATAGAATGATTTTTCCAACACAATCCGCTTCGGGAAATTCGGTTCAAAATGCCCACTATAACAGCATTTTTAAAAATATATTCTGCCTCTATTAAAAAATCGACCATTACGGTACATTATATATTTTCTGAGTAAGAAAACGTACCAATTGGAAGACTTTGAGAGCAAAAATGAATTGTAAAATGAGTCAGAAAATAAGCAGTTTGGATTTGAATACACCCTTACTAAGATTTTTTTTTCTTCAACCGCTATGTATTTTTAATTTGTTTTTGCTGTAAGAATTGGGCCTATCCAAAACTTGTCTATATAGATGTTCTAGACAACATTAAGAAGATACATGATAAATTCATGTGTATTTTATATCTTTTGAATTGATGGAGTTATGGATTTTTTTTTTCTTCAAACCCCCTTTTTGTTATCGTTTTTAATTTTTTTTGCGGTACGAATTAGTCCTATGAAAAACTTGTGAATATAAAAGTTGTAGATAATGTTAAGGAGATTTATAATAAAATTAATTGGATTTGATATCTTAAGAATTGACGAAGT
This sequence comes from Maratus speciosus, assembly GCA_963932465.1. Classification (NCBI taxonomy): domain Eukaryota; kingdom Metazoa; phylum Arthropoda; class Arachnida; order Araneae; family Salticidae; genus Maratus; species Maratus speciosus. The sequence continues at coordinate 65,217,121 of OZ010788.1, forward strand.
TATGAATTTTTTTCTCCCAAAAACCCTATTTTTTTGCGCCCCTTGAGCCCATTTTTCACTTTATCAAAAATCTGTGATACATAAATTTTTGGTGTTATTTTTAGAAGTAATAAAAACTTTAAACTGATTTGATATGTACAAAAATTAAGAAGTTATGGGTTTTTTTCTGTTTTCACAAAACCCCTCCCTATTTCCATCCCCTTGGTCCGATTTTGCCCATGAACGAACTTGACCGAGATTTTATGCCCATTGATTTTATGTATCAGTTTGGAAGAGATTGGTGCAAAATTACGAAAGTTATCGTGTCCAGAAGAAAGTGATATATATATATATATATATATATATAAGCTTTTACAATATTTGTCGGTGTCCACTTTCTTCTTTTTTCTTCCATAATAATTCTTATAATAAATTATTTGGCACTTTATTTTATACTTACAGCTTTAATTCACAATTTTACGGTTTTTGATGGTGGTAGGTTATGTTTAATTAATGGTTATATATTAGCATTCAATTTATTATGATGCATTTGCGCATGTAATTATGAATGTAAGCTGTTTATGATATTTCTATGATGTTTTTAAATATATCTTTTCATTTTGAATGTCAACAATTAATTTTGTATTTTTTCCTTTTGGTATCTTATATATATATATATATATATATATATATATATTCCTAGGTCGCTAAATGATTTAGCAATCTTTTAAATATTATACTCTTAGATCATTGCTGCAATAGCGCACAATCTATGTGTATTATCAATATGATTTCTACCATGTAGTTATTTTATACCTATTTTAGGAAATTCCATTAATTTTTTTCATTCCTATCATTCCAAAGATTTACATAATGTTATTTACTTTTCTAGTTATAATTTTATATGTATTTTCTTGATGTTAGTGTATGATATTGTCCTATATATTTTATATTTATTTTGCTATAGCTTTACATAATTTATTCTGTAGAGATAATCATTTAATATATATATGTCGTAGGCTAATTGAGAAATCCAGCTCTTTGCAAACAGCCTGGGCTCTTTTCAAAGAGCCGGGCTAATTGGAGAATCCATCTCCCTTTTTCCAATTAGCCTGATATTTTTCAGGCTTATTGCAAAGAAACTAGAAAGCGTTAGGCTAATTGAAAAATAACCACTTATTATCCGATCAGGGAGATATTTTTAGCTCACAGGCTATCAAAGCCTGAGAGCTCATGTACCCGCCGATTCTGTATGTACGTGTGTACGTACGTACGTACGTATGTACGTAACGCGATAACTCTTGATAGAAATATCCGATTTGCGTCAAATTTTTTTTCTAGGTTCATTCTGATAAGGTGCTTCCCTGATTATTTTTTGGGGTTTATTGGTTAAGGATAAAGGGGGGAAAGGGGGGCTACCCCCCTTAATTTATATAAATGGGTTTTTCATGCAGAAATATTCGATTTGCTCCAAATTTGGTATACCGGTTTATTGTGTTAAGGAGCTTCCCTGATTAAATTTGGAAGCTGATTATTTAAGTATAAAGGGGGAAAGGGGGGCTACCCCCCTTAATTTAGATAAATCGGTTTGTCATGATGAATTATTCGATTTGCTCCAAATTTGATATACCGGTTTATTAAGTTAAGGAGCTGCCTTGATTAGATTTGGAGGTTCACTTGTTACATATAAAGGGAGGAAAGGGGGCTATCCCTCCCGTAATTTAGATAAGAGGGTTTTTCATGCAGAAATATGCGATTTGCTAAAAATTTGGTATACCGGTTAATTATGTTAAGCAGCTTCCCTGATTACATTCACTATTATGTATAAAGGGGGGGAAAGGGGGCCAATTGCCTCTGCCCTTAATTTAGATAAATGCATTTTTCATGTAGAATTATTCGATTAGCTCAAATTTGGTATACTGGTTTATTATATTAAGGATATGGCTTGATTAGATTTGGAGGTTCATTAGTTAAGTATAAAGGGAGGAAAGGAGAGCTACCCCCCCTTAATTTAGATAAATGGGTTTTTCATGCAGAGTTATTCGATTTGCTCCAAATTTCGTATACCGGTTTATTATGTTAAGGAGCTGCCTTGATTAGATTTGGAGAATTATTGGTTAAGTATAAAGGAGGGACAGGAGCTAGTGTCCCCTTAATTTAGATTAATGGGTTTTTCATACAGAATTATTCGATTTGCTTCAAATTTGATATACCAGTTTATTACGATATGGCTTCCTTCATTTGATTTGGAGGTTCATTGGTTAAGTATAAAAGGGGGGAAAGGAGGGCAATTGCTCCTCCCCTTAATTTAGATAAATGTTTTTTCATGCAGAATTATCTAATATAGTTTAATTTTTTTTCTAGGTTCATTCTAATAAGGAGCTTTTCCGATTAGATTTGAAAGTTCATTGGTTCAGCATAAAGGGAGAAATGGGGGAGCTAATACCCCCCCCCCTTAATTTAGTGAAATGGTTTTTTCATGCAGAATTATCTGATTTAATTCAAATTTGGTATACCAGTTTATTATGTTAAGTAGCTTCCCTGATTAGATTTGGAGGTTCTTTGGTTAAGTAGGAAGGGGGACAACGGGGACTAATACATTCATTTATTTTTCGAGGGGCATTATTCTTTGAAATAAAAGTACAATATACAATTATTGTGAATAGACTGTGAGCTCAATGCCATCATTTTAAGTGGGCAATTTCCTTTTTATTAGGTTTATTAACGCATAACCCTATACAAACGCGAAAAATAAATTACAATAGACCGTACCCCGATCCGAGCAAGACAAAATAATTTCAGTCTACATGCAACCCGACCCGAACCTGAGAGTTCCATTTGAAAAAACCCGAAATCCCGAATTAAACCTGATAACCGACAAATATATTCCAAAGTTCCATAACCGGATCCCAACAAGACAAATTAGTTTCCGTGGACACGCAACGCTACCAGAACCTAAAAATTCCAATCGAAATCAAACTGAAACCCGTCCCGAACCAAATCTTAACCGACAAAAATATTCCAAAGAACTATAACCCGATGCAAGCCAGACAAAATAATCTCCGTCCACCGGCGACACGATCCGAACATGAAAGTTCTAATTGAACTCAATCCGACACCTGGTTGTGGTCGGTTTTCGGGTTGACTTCAAATGGAACCTTCAAGTTCGGATCCGGTGGAAAAAAAATTAAACTAAATCAGATAATTCTGCATGAAAACACATTTATCTAAATTAAGGGGAGGGGCATTTGCCCCCCTTTCCCCCATTCTACACTTAACCAATGAACCTCCAAATCAAATGAAGGAAGCCATATCGTAATAAACTGGTATATCAAATTTGAAGCAAATCGAATAATTCTGTATGAAAAACCCATTTATCTAAATTAAGGGGACACTAGCCCCTGTCCCTCCTTTATACTTAACCAATAAATCTCCAAATCTAATCAAGGCAGCTCCTTAACATAATAAACCGGTATACGAAATTTGGAGCAAATCGAATAACTCTGCATGAAAAACCCATTTATCTAAATTATGGGGGGAATCCAGCCCCCCTTTCCTCCGTTTATACTTAACTAATGAACCTCCAAATCTAATCAGGGAAGCTCCTCAACATAATAAACCGGTATACGAAATTTGGAGCAGATCGAATAACTCTGCATGAAAAACCTATTTATCTAAATTAAGGGGGGGGGGTCTAGCCCCCTTTCCTCCCTTTATACTTAACTAATGAACCCCCAAATCTAATCAGGGAAGCTCCTTAACATAATAAACCGGTATACGAAATTTGGAGCAGATCGAATAACTCTGCATGAAAAACCTATTTATCTAAATTAAGGGGGGGGGGGGGGGGTCTAGCCCCCTTTCTTCCCTTTATACTTAACCAATGAACCTCCAAATCAAATGAAGGAAGCCATATCGTAATAAACTGGTATATCAAATTTGAAGCAAATCGAATAATTCTGTATGAAAAACCCATTTATCTAAATTAGGGGGACACTAGCCCCTGTCCCTCCTTTATACTTAACCAATAAATCTCCAAATCTAATCAAGGCAGCTCCTTAACATAATAAACCGGTATACGAAATTTGGAGCAGATCGAATAACTCTGCATGAAAAACCTATTTATCTAAATTAAGGGTGGTTGGGTCTAGCCCCCTTTCCTCCCTTTATATTTAACTAATGAACCTCCAAATCTAATCAAGCCATCTCCTTAACATAATAAATCAGTATACCAAATTTGAGCTAATCGAATAATTGTACATGAAAAACGCATTTATCCATATTAAGGGGAGAGGCAAGTGCCCCCTTTCCCCCCTTTATACATAATAATGATCTTCCAAATGTAATCAGGGAAGCTGCTTAACATAATTAACAGGTATACCAAATTTATTGCAAATCGCATATTTCTGGATGAAAAACCCATTTATCTAAATTACGGGAGGGATAGCCCCCCTTTCCTCCCTTTATATGTAACTAATGAACCTCCAAATCTAATCAAGGCAGCTCCTTAACTTAATAAACCGGTATACCAAATTTGGAGCAAATCGAATAATTCATCATGAAAAACCGATTTATTTTAAGGCGGTAGCCACCCTTTCCCCCCTTTATACTTAAATAATGAGCTTCCATATCTAATCAGGGAAGATCCTTAACACCAAATTTGGAGCAAATCGAATATTTCTGCATGAAAAATCCATTTATATATATTAAGGGGGGGGGACTAGCCCCCCTTTTCCCCCTTTATCCTTAGTCAATGAACATCAAAAACTAATCAGGGAAGCACCTTATCAGAATGAACCTAGGAAAAAATTTTTGAAGCAAATGGGATATTTCTATCAAGAGTTATCGTGTTACGTACATACGTACGTACGTACGTACACACGTACATACAGAATCGGCGGGCACATAAGCTCTCAGGCTTTGATAGCCTGTGAGCTAAAAATATCATCCTGATCGGATAATAAGTGGTCATTTTCAGGGATGTAGTGGAGGGTATACGGAGGTATACGCCGTATACCCTCTGGATTTTTTTAAGGAACACCGTATACCCTCTGTTTCTCAAGAAAGCTATAGTATATACACCCTAGGGTATACGCTCTGCCTTGAGGGTATACCCTCTGCTTAGAGCGTATACCCTCTGGTTTTTTTATGACCACACCTCTGGTCATTTTTCAATTAGCCTGACGCTTTCTGGGCTCTTTGCAATAAGCCTGAAATATATCAGGCTAATTGGAAAAAGGGAGATAGATTCTCCAATTAGCCCGGCTCTTTGCAAAGAGCCTAGGCTGTTTGCAAAGAGACGGATTTCTCAATTAGTCTACGACATATACATCAATACGGTAGCAATAATTATTTCTATTAATAGTTTTAATGTTAATATTCTTTAGCAGTTTAAATTCATATTACTTTGATCTGAGAAGTCAATTGGGAATGCGTTTTGGTTGTCTTTTCATGGTTATAGTTGATCTTGGTTTTGGATGTTAGATGCGGTTATTTTTGACTTATTTGTTATCAAAAAGTCCAGTGGTTTCTTGCTTTATTAGTCTATGAATTTAGGGTTATCATTATTTGGTTATGGAAATTTTGAATGTCGTTTTTGAGTTCTGCTTCTATAATTGTAAATATTGTATATATTTATTTCATTCTCAAGATTTATTATTTAATCAAGACTAATTTAATTAAATTTATTATTAATTTTTATATTATTAAATTTTCTTTCTTTCCTTTTTTTTTTTTTCGCAATTATTTGCATTTTTCAAACATAATATTTATATGGCAGTTCTTAGTAAACATCTCGATCTTGGCAAGATACACTTAGCATCTATGCAGTGTAGTGCCCGGTACAGGAACAATAATTGGGTTGTTCCTGGATCGTCATCCAGCGACCATTTATACTCTCCCCCTCGTCCTTTATTTTTTCGTAAGTGTTATGATGCTCGGTGCAAGACATGTCCATACGCTTCTCAGACACAAATTGTCTCAGATCCTAATTATTCAAGTTTTTGTAAAGCATTTAATGTTATATATTGTATAAAGTGCAACTTATGTAACATGAAATATATAGGTGAAACATCAGGTCCAATTCATAAACGTATCAATCATCATCGTTCAGACTCTAATAATAACAAAGCAAAAAATATACAATCTACAGCTGAAATTCAACATTTTCATAAACATCAATTTAAAAATACGACAACTGAAATCCTTCAAATTCTAAAAAATAAATCAGAACGTCTTTATATGGAATCATCATATATGAAATATTACAACACGATTCATCCTTATGGACTTAACAGTGAAGTATTTAACAGACCAGTCAAAGTCTTCACATCTATAAATAACAATATTGATTATTCTCCAATTTATCCTACTCTTAATCATAATTTAAATTGTAAAACAACACGAAACAAACGTGGAAAGCTTTCATCATCAGTTGCAGTTTCCAAAAAATCTGTCACTAAACAAATAAATGATCTTCAAAGTAAATATTTAGAGAATTATAACTGGTTGTTAATTCGAAAAAACATCTTTGCTATTAAAAAGAAAAAGATTGTACAACATTTAAATGTATTTCTAAGTAAATCTTTCTCTAAACATTTCTCTTATATTTATTTTGACCTCATTATGACTAGGGTTAATCTTTTAAATATTAATTTACAAAAAAAAAACATAAAATTCAAAACATGAATACTCAAATGATAATTACTTTTTCAAATCACATATTTAATAAAATTAATATTAATTCTATAATTAATGATACAAATTGTTATTTTCCCATTAATAATCTTCATATATCAAAAACCTTTAAATATCCGAATACAATTGGTAGAAAGATTTTTAACTACAATACACTTTCAAAAAATACATCTGTTTCAAGTAATTTTCCGTGTAAATGCAATGACCCCACTCTAAAAAAATACATAAGCAATGATCATGGATATATAATCACTGGAAATCTTGATATTGTTAATGATTTTAAATTGAAACAACTAATGGGTTATGGTACTAAATATAGACTTCCATCTAAATTTAATGTTAAATCTATTATCAAACAGTTTACATATGATATTGATATTTTTATTTATAAAATTTCAATCTCTTACAATAAGCCTATTGAATATTTTAATCAATGGAAAATATTAGTAATTGAAAAATTAACTATGGCTTTAAAAAATAATATTGCTGATTTGGTTTCTATTAATACAAAGCATTTTTTCCAACAAATTACTAAATTACAAAAAAACTACGTTATTACATATGTAGACAAATCTCCTAATAATTATGCAATTATATGTAAATCTTATTATCACCAACTTCTTACAACTTGTATTTCTTCTAATAAGTCTTTTCAAAAAACTAATGAAAATGTAATTGTAAATAATCGTAAAATTTGTATCTATTATAAACTATTAAATATTATATCTACTAACTTTAATTATCCTTATTTAGTTCTTATTCCCAAATTTCATAAAACTCCAATTAAATTTAGGACTGTAACTATTGGTTGCAATACATATAATAATAAAGCCAATAAACTTCTTTTAAAAATTCTTAATCAATTATATATACTTACTATACAAACAATGATAATACACATTGTATAAAAAATAGCTATCAACTTGTCAATATTTTAAAAAATCTTCATTGTGTATATAATATAACGACATATGACTTCAAAGATCTTTTTTAATAATATAGACCTATTAGATTTACATAATATTATAAATGTTAAATATTATAAAATTACATAATATTATAAATTTATAATAATATTAAAAAGTATTATAAAAAACTTGAATTACCATCTAACATAGATATTGCATATTTTAAATCTTTAACAAACTTCATTATCTATAATAATTATATATTGCAAGATAACATATTATATTTACAGCATGTCGTTAAACCACAAGGTGGTTGTACATCCAGTTTATTATCAGACTTATACTTATATCATTATGAACGTACTTTTACTAATAATAATCTACATTTATATCGTTATATTTATGACATAATTTTAATTGATACTGATCAATCTGTAATTACTCAATTTCCAGTAGATTATCCCACTAATTTGGAATTAAAGGAAAACCTTTTATCTAACAATACAATTAACTTCTTAGATCTTAAAATTACAATAAAAGACAACAAAACAATCTCAGATTTATATGACAAACGTACAGAATTTAAATTCAAAGTTAATACATTTACAAATTTTAAATCTTGTCTACATCATTCTGTATATCGAAATATAATACTTAATCATTTATATAGAATAAAATGTTTATGTTCTTCTCCTCTAATTAACAATAATATTAAAAAACTAATTTATGATGCATTAAATCATGGTTTTCCAAAAAATTCATATATTCATTAATATACAATTAGTACTTTACTTACATGATCTTTTAAAACAAATTAACACATGCGTAAACAAAATTACAAAAAAATACATTAAAAAATATCTATAAAAAATAAAAAATTGTAAAATAATATAAAAAAATTTATTATAGGTTGGATGGGTGGGTAGATGTTAGAGTACAGAGGAGGGTGGCGTTGTCTGGATAATACGCAATGGTTAATTTAATTTTTTTTAAAAAAGGGGCTTTTGTATTATCACTATATTTTTAATACGTATTTTATAAGGATGTTGATTTGATATTTTATATGTAATTGGCGACTTTCATATATATTTAGTTTAATTAAAATTTTATCTAATTTGCAATAATTTGTTATTAAATTTTAATTTACTCAGGACAATATCATATTAATTACTAACAGTATGCCATTTTTAAAGTGATTAATATGAATATAAGTATATTTAATATAACTAAAGTTATACTGTATGTATTAAAATTGGGTAATTATTTATATTATTATTCCTCTATTCTTTTTAATATTGATCTATTTTCACTTTGTGTTACAAAATTTATTATCGGTTTAATGTGTTTGCATGTCCCACATTCATACTTTTCGGATTTTTATGGCTGTATGAAAATAATCCACACACTTTATTTGAGATTTTTAGGTAATGGGAATTTGAGTATCTGATAATCTTCTTTATACTTCCATATGTTTTTTATTTCCTGTTCATTTTATAATTATCTTATATTTAATAGTTTTTATTAACGATTTTTATATTATTTTTATTATATATTTATATTAATTATTATTGAATTTATTTTATAGCATATAGCTATATGCTATATATTATCAATGATATAGAATTATTTAAATTCTTTGTGTAGTTTAAGTGAGTAAGTAAATAGAATATTTTGAATGCTTCTTTTTATTTTAAATTTAAATTAACAATAGTTTAATTTTTTTTTGTGCATAATGATATAGTGTGGTTTATATTAGGTTTATAATTATCTTTTTTACATTCATTTACTTTCATGTGTTCATCTTGTGACATTTGAATAATAAAAATACTACTAGATGGCATCACCAAAATTTGTCTTTTGATGATAAGTTATAAATTTTGTCTTTTGCAGCTTCTTTTAAGTAGTAATTTCTTACACCAGGTGTTTTTTTTTCGCTAAATTTTGACGATATTGTTAAATAGTAATTGAGTAATTTAAAAGTGTATTTTAGTTATTTTAAATAATGTATTCACTTTCAATTTATTTTATTTTATATTATATTAATTGTATTTATCACGGAATTTCAAAATGAATTAACTGCATCCTTTGGTATCAATTACTGTGATTTCTTAACTGTTTTATTCACCTTAATCTTTACGTTATTATGGTAGCCATGTGCGAGTGGATATATTGAAATAAACTGAAATATTAATCGGTATTTTGTGTAATATTTCTATTTTATATGCTATTGATATTTAAATTAGTTTTATTCAATTTTCAATTTCATATTATTTGATTCTATTCTGTTTTCATTTTGAATCTATTCACTTGATTATAATGGTTGTTCGGGCACAGAGAAGAAAATTTTTTAGCTTTAGCTTTTTTTTTTCTCACAGAAAACAACCATTTTGCTTATATCATTGAATTCTGTGCCCTTGAAAACGTAATTCAATATATAAGCTTTTCCAATGTTTGTCGGTGTCCACTTTCTTCTTTTTTCTTCCATAATAATTCTTATAATAAATTACTTGACACTTTATTTTATACTTACAGCTTTAATTCACAATTTTACGGTTTTTGATGGTGGTAAATTATGTTTAATTAATGGTTAAAAATATATATATATATAAAGTTTTTTACTGAGGGTGGTTTTTGGGTTCTAGGGGTCATGATCGGTGTAGATCTGCAAAAAGTTTTCAGAAATTCCAACATAGGAACGATCCCAATAGGTAGTATTCATACGAAATCTACCTAAAATGCAACTTATGAAAAAGATATTAGGCATATTTTTCACAAAAAAATACATATGAAATAATGGTAATTTATATTCTTGTGATTTAAAGCTAAAATCAACAATGTTGTTTAAAATTATTTAGCATAATTGAAACATGTGCAATATTTAAAACTAACTAAATATGTTTCTGATTTGATTATCGTGACATAAATCTGTATGCCTTTCTTGCATTTTACAAATAGTAGTACTATAAATGAAAACAAAAATGCAAAAGAAAATGATAATGCATGATTTTTATTTACAGGTATATCAATTTTCAAGGAATTTAAATGAATACATTTATATATATATATAAGAAATACAGATATTTTTACCATATTATTTAAATATATATATATATATATATATATATAAGTTACATAAGATGCACAGAATATGAAATAAGTACTCTGATCATTAAATAGCCTAATTAAAATTCAAGAATGTACATTCCATTCCGCTCAAGAGATTTATGTATCTTAGTGTTCTATATTCAAACTTTAAGTAAAAGTTACCTTGCTAAGGAATTGAAATTAAATTTAAAAGAAAAAAGTTGCTAATTCCTCGGAACGTTATTCTCCTTGAATACTAATTCATGCACACTTATTGTATACTTAATGTTTCTGCTTAGTCTTATATTGCATTGACTATTTAATCTAAAATAGTTTCTTGAACTAAATGTATAAGGCATATTTCTTTAAGCAATTACGAAAGTGTGAATCATGGTAAAGTTGAATTTTTCAAGAGTTTAAAAACATATAAATCACAAAGATAAACTGCCGACTTAATTCAAAGTGAACATATTCTACATTATGTGTCTATTCACTTTTTAATACAACTAGTTTTTTACAGGGTGACCAGAAATACGTAACGATCTAATTTGACTTCATTAATGAAAACATAAAAACTTTTCTACGGAAAATACTTTATTTATTTAAAACAAATTATTTGATTCATTAGAAATCACTTTTCTTCAAAGTGTATCTTTTTTGTGTTGATGCAGAGACGCAAAGATTTAGTGAAATTATCAGCAATTTGCCGCTGTTCGGCTGGTATGATTCGACGCTGTTCCCGAATCAACGAACGCTCCAGATCTTCCAAACTTTAATGAGGCTTTTCTCAATCCCTTTCCTCAAAATTCGACCACAAGCTGTAATCCAAGTGTTTGAGAACACACTATTTTGGAAGTAATTCTTGAGACGAGATGAAGTCTAGAAAATTGTCCCGACACCAGGCCTGTGGAAATTTCGGTCAATGAGCAGAAGCAGAATCTTGCTGAAACGTCCAAAACCCATTTTCAAAGTGTTTCTGAACCGAGGGAAGTACCACATTTGCCAGAATCTCTTTTCAGTACACTCTTTATTGATTTTTTCTTCAGAATCGATAAAAATGAGAGCAGTTATACCTGTTGCCGAAATGCCTGCCCAAATCATTGCAAATTTGGGATTTCAGCCATTTTATTTGCAGAACGTTGTGAATTTCTTCATACCTTTTCACGAATTCTTTTGATGCGATCTATTGTGCTAACTGAGCGTGGACGACCAGGCCTAGGTCGATTTTTACAAAGCAATTAGTATTCAATAAACTATTTACAGTTCTATATATAAATGTTCCATTAAAACAAAGGCATTTTAATTGCTTAAATATTTTACCTGCGGAAAATCTACGATCAAAGAGCTGTTTAATCATCATTCTTATGTCTTACTACTTTAAAATAATTTTAAATATTTACTTTATACAAAATTTATCTGCACTAATAGAAGATTGACAAATGCTAAAATAGAGAAATAAATTGTTTTACCAAACGATTAAAATTAATTCGTATTTTTTGGAGTGTTACAGTATTTAGTAGCCACCCTGTACTATTTATAATATACACACTTAATTTTTTTGTATAAAATTATATTTACTTCGATTGCATTTATTTACCCAGATTCCATTTCTGAAAGTTTGAGAAGATTGATAATGATAAAACTTTATTCTATATGATTCTTCTAATATTTCATCGTAGTCTTTAAAAGAAAAATGCTTGAAATAGGTTTTTCATCATCGTAATACTGTTTCTCATTTTCTTTTTTACCATATCATCTCTTATTTATGCACTGAAGAAAATAGTCTCATATAACTTTTGTAGATACACTTTTTGTAATACTCCTTCGCATAGGTTTGCTTTTATTATTCTTTAACGCATGTTGCTTCAAAAATCTAACAGTGCAATAAAAGTTTTAGTACCACAGTAAAAAAGAATGAAAAAAAAATCTTCTTGTATTTCGCTTTCTTTTAAGATAAGATATTGTTTTTCATATCTTTAATTATTTTTAAATATTTAAATTTAAAAATATATTATTTTAAATTTTAATGTAAAGAGTTAAAAGAAATTTATATTTTTTAAATTTTAATAAACAACTCCTTTTGTGAAGGCGTTCTGAAAAAGAAGTTATTGTAAAAATTAATTAAACATTTAATAAAAAAAATACTATACATATTTTATATTTAATCGCAAAATTGTTTTTCCCATTTAATTTTTCAGGAAATACACTTATGTGATTAGATAGTAACTTAATTGAAATTCAAGCAAACAATATCAGTTAAAGGGATTTACGAATCTTCATTTATTGAAATCAAGTATGTAAAGTGAACTTGTTATGAAATGAATCAAATTTTAAAAAATCTCAACTAACACCCCCATTCGTGTTCTCCTTAAATGCAAACTCATGTATCCATTATTACATTCACAATTTCTTAAAGCAAAATTTTTCAGCTACTGCCTAATTTTAAGTCGTATCCTGAAGATAAATATTAGGTTAAATTCAAATATTTTTTTTTTCTTTTATTTACCAAAGGAAGGGAAGGAGTAAACTGAATTCGCAAGGAATTGTAAAAAAATATAGATCAGAGTGAAATATTTGCTGATTTAATTCAAAGTGACTTTATACTAGATTTTCTCTCAATTTATTCAAGATTACGGTAGTCCTGAACGCTTTTTTCCTAGAAAAAGATAACTGTCTTCAACTGTTGTAAAAAAAGACATGCAATTTTAAATTATTCAAATGATGTTTCCAGCAGTAATGAGTAAAGAAGCTGTTTACTGTTATGAAATTCTAGGAAATTAACCTTTAAATGCCTGGTTTTTCAAAAATCATTGTAATAATGTTTTTCGGCTTTCATTTTTTAAATAAATCTTGGGAAAAATACTTTAAAAAATCATATTTCATTTTAAGTATAGTTTACGCCTAAAAAACAGTTTCTTACTAATCGGCAATACTGGTGTTTAATTGAAAAAAAAATTCCCTTAATTCTATAATATTAAGCACACAAGAATTTTAGGAACTGTAATAAGAAATAAATTTTACTTGCTCACTGTAGGTCAAAATAGGGTATTTCGCAAGCTTCCAAACAAATCAAAAAGAACAAGTACCAACAATTGAAAAAATCAATTTATCTTTATTCTTAAACAGCACAAGTGTTGCCATCTACATGTTGAAAATCGATTTTATAATATTTGCAGAATGTATTTTATTGGCAACATTAGGCATTATAGCTTCAATATTATTCTAATAGTAGTTTAGAGCCTAAATTGGGTATGTTGCCGAAAAGCAACACCAGGCATTTAAGGTTTAAACTAATTGCAAGGTCTTATAAAATGTCCATTTATAACATAACAATTTCTGATAATTTTCGTTGCTTTCTGATAATTTTTTGAGTGTTTTTTAAGAAAGTAAATAATAACCAGTAGATCCATGCAAAGAATTCAATCTGTGCTGCTCCGCCTCTTTCCATTATCACCTCGCGCATCATCGTATGTCCCCAATTTTTAATGCAGGAGAAATTTCAATCAAAGTCTTCTAACTAAGATTCAGTATGCAATGTCTGATATGGTCAAATAATCTTATACAATGATAATGCATTTATCGTTGTACGCTACATATTAGTTGACAAAAGGGATGCTGAAAATCGAAATAATATATTTAATATCATAGAAAGACCGTAGTAGGCTTCATTTTTAGTTGAAAGCATATGGCAAAACCACCAATAATGGCCCGGTTAAGGACGAGTTTTTCGGCTTTTAGCGAATAATTACTATGCCGTGCGAATTTTTTTCATGTCGATGATCAAAATGTAACAAGAAAGGATGGAAGCAGACTTTCGTGTCAAGAAAATCAACAAAATATAATTTTATTCCTTTACAAGATTTGATTTACTAAAAAGTACAAAAACATCAGTAATGGCCCACTTTCATCCGTAATGGCCCATCACTGCATTAGTGATGGCCCACCGAAGTCGATTCTTCTTTTTCTGTTTATTTTTCCAGGATTTGGCCCTGATATTTTGGTGGCTTCTTTGCCGGTCATCTTAACTCTTTTGATGGCCATCTCAGCTGCTTTTATTTGTTTTAGAGCTCTTTGTCTCTGTTTTACTTCTTTTTGTTGCAATTCTTCTTTTACCGTACCTTGTCTTTTTGCAGTTCGTTCCACCTTCGCGATGTCAGGATGAAAGGCATTCTGTCCGATCTCCTCTTCCCTTTCTTTTTTAGACTGTGATGCCATTCAAGGATTTCTTTTAGCCGTTGAGAGCGGTATTCAGCTGTGAAAGTAGCATTGTCTTTATTTTCCGTCTCTAAAAAACTGTCTTCGTCGAAACCATCGGCTTCTGCTGAACAATTCTGAGATCCATAGGAAGTTTTTCGGAGGTCTTGCTGTTACTGAAGCTCATACTTGACTTGGGTACCATGATGTTTACTTTGTCTGAATAAGCTTTTTCAGCTGGATCCATTGCTGCTCCTGTAAGCCTGGTTTGAATGTTTGTTTTTTTCTCCAAAATATTATAGAATATTACAGAAATGGCATAAACCTTCCGATTCTTCACTTGGTGGTTGTTGAGTATTTTCAAGATCTGCATTACATTCTCACCGACGAATTGATGGAAGTCCTCAATCGATATATTTATCAGTGTAGAGTTTGGAGCCTCATTACAAGCGGTTTCAGTTGAAACATCACACACCATCATCACATCATTCATCACATCATTGATGTGACTCTTGCACTTTGAATAGTTTACAGCATCTGCACTGAATGGATAGTCCTTTTGCAGTCAAACTATTTTTTTATTGCCCATCGTTATCGCCCAGTCATGTCTTTTTCTAGCGCGATTTTCAGGATTGGAGCAATGTGCACTTTAGTCATAGCTTCATGTGGATGATTTTTGCGCCAGCAATGAAGTCATTGTTTCACTGATAGGCTGAAGTATATGGGTTACATTTGGGTATAAAGCCATCAAAATTACCTGTAGAGATTTGCAATGTTCACTGGTTGCGTGTTGTGCTCATCCAGAAATAAAATTACCCGCAGTTTAACATAATTCTTTTCTACAAAAAGGGCGAAGACATTTCCTATCCATTCATAAAACGTAATAATAGCTTCATTCATAATAATAACTTCTTTTCAAGTGTGAAACATTCAGAAACTAAAAATATAAACAGAAATGATTAAACTCTTACGTTTCGTAAAACTTGTTTTATCTTCGGGTCGTTTCTCTAAAAATTCCTTGCCGCTCTTTATAACATCTCACTAGCGTCTGGGATATCCTTTCTTTGCACAGTGTCTAATCTAATTCTTTAGGAGAATTTCCTCTTCTGTTTTCAAATTTGAGGGAGGTCTTATTTGTGTTTTTTTCCCACTCAATCTCTGCTTCAATGTAGACTCTGGTATTTTATACCAAGATCCTCCAGTTTTTACAAACATCCCATTCTCAACAGCCTTCTCAACTCGATCCTCCTGTTCTTTACTCAAATACTTTGGAGCCATTATCTCTATTCTAAAATAAAAAAGAGATAGCTGTACTAACACAGCAGAATCGCAGAATTAAAGTTTTATTGTTTGCTTAGCTTGATGCCAAAAGGAAAAAAAATAATGCGGAACTGTATCATCCCATGCCACTAATTAGTTACTAGATACCTACACACTAGCGTGTACATAGTAAAACTAAAATGCAAATCAAAATTTCAATTTCTCTAAAAAATTCCAAGTAATTCGTAATTTAGAGTGTTTTCAGTTCATTTAAGCTTTTAAATTTCAAAATATTTTAGAAACCGTTCTTAATGAGCATTTATATCTTATAAATAACCACCATGAGAATTTTTAGTTTCTAGCCGCAACAATATCAAAGATGTGGAAACTTTAGAACTTTTATTTCTCCTGCACCCTTTTAAATTGCGATTTTTTAAAAACAGTTTTGTGCGAGAATTTATGTCTTAAATGTAACAGCCACGTCAAATTTCAAGTTTATATTCCAAAGAAGACCATAGAAAACGCAATTTAGAACGTTTGCTGCTCATTTGACCCTTTTAAATTTAAACATTTTTAGAAAGCATTCTTGACGAGTATTTACATCTTAACCACCATAACACATGTAAAGTTTCTAGCCACTTCAGTATCACGAAAATTGGAATTTCAGAACTATTTCAGAACACATTTCTCTTAAAAAAAATATTTTGTGCGTACATTTGCGAGTTAAAAATAACAGCCATGTCAAGTTTAAATTTTACATCCTTAACAATTATATAGAAAACATTTTATGCGCATTTAAATCCGTTTTGAATTTTGAATGATTTTTAGAAAATGTTTGTAGAGAGTGCTTATATCTTGCAAGTTACCATCTAGTCAAATTTCTAATATTTATACCCTTCAAAATCACAAAAATGTGTATTTTAGAAAGATTTTACTCCTACATTCCGTTGGGATTATCAACATAAAATATAGCCTATAGTGAAGTACATACTATTACCACCATTTTGCCAACATTACTTTTGAAATGGGTTATTAGTTCCATAGATTAACTCCTAAGAACAAACGCTTCTTCATTATAATATTAGTATAAAGATAATATTTAAAAATATTTAAAGTTAAAATTTCTTTGAATTACTTTTCATAACTTAATTAAGCATATTGAAAAGTAAAAGTTTCTTTTTTTCAAGATTTTTGCTCACTAGATAAAAAGCCACGTCCAGATATGAATCCCTCTTGAGCAAACGTCATACCACTGAACTGCCTTGCACTCTAGAAAGCTTAAAGCTAAATTTTAAGTATTCATCGCTGGCTATAGACGCTAGTTTTGATACCAAAGTTAGACAGTTAGGGTCTAGATTCTAACTTAAAAGAGTAGCCAATTATGCTATTTACAAAGAAATGTCGCGAGTACAAAAAGTATAGAACAAAGTGGACATAAATAAGAGGTATATGCTAATATAAATTTGTTACCAAACACTTTGCTTTAAATGTTTGAAAGAAATATATTCACTAAAAACTTTAATTAATGAAAACACATAGCTATAAAATATAAAATGCAAGTGTGAGCCATCACTGCTGCGATCATGAAAAAACAGCATCAGTAGTGGCCTACCCCAATAGCAGGCTTCATAAGCTTCTTTTGATAACAGTAATATGTTTACATATTCCCCAAACTTTATCTAAGTTATTAAAACTTAATTTTTTTCGTTTATCCTTCTTGCTAATTTCGTACATAGCACGAAATCCAACTTTGCTCACTAAAAATCTTGCTAAGAAACCACCGTTGAAACCGGAAGAAAAAGAAGCTTCGGTAGGAGCAGCCACTGTTCACGTGACATGCGTTGATTTGTCAAAACAATGGCATAATGTGACAGTCGAAAGACCATTTCATCACTTCTTATTGGCGCTAAGTTCAAATGTTGGGCATTTCGCGTCTAGCGTCGTAGGAATATTGAATGGGCCATTACTGGTATATGGACCATAATACGTGATTTTACCCTAATTTACTTTGCAGAATTACAATTTATTAACACATAGCTATTTACGTTTACGCTTTCTTGTTACTATTTTGTTTTCGATTTGAAATCTCTGCTTTTTTAATCGCAGACTTTCTGAAATTATATGAAACGAAATTTTGGATTAAAAAAAATGAAAACATAAACTTTAACATATAACTACTATAAAGGCGAACTCAAGATACTCACATAAAATATCGCGTATCTGATTTAGTTTGAGGTAAATTGTACAATATTGCAGTAAATAATCTGATGCAAATATAAAAAATTTATGAATACTTATGAATGAGGTGTTCTTCATTGTTAGTAACAGTTTTACTATAAATTGATTTTTCACTTTTCTGACATTTATCACATTCTACTTTAATAAATGTTTGAAACAAAATCGCTAGGTTATAAATGCCGTATTTTATGCGTATAAGTCGATCCATTTTTAAACTTCTAAATGGCTTATTTTGAAAGTATTCGGTGGATAAATCAATCTCTCAATTGTCTCATGAGATAAAGGGTACCTTTTTAACACTTTCCAACAAAGTTGAAAAATGTTTTTGACTTCGGTTTGTCTGTCCGTCTGTTTGCGCTCTAACTCTCGTAAATATACTCGGATTGCCCTGAAATTTTTGGATGTTATTGACATTCACCATAGCACGATCCCTATTTCAAATGAAGTTTGTAGCATGTTTAGTTCATCTACAGGGACTGTCAAAAGTATTCCGTTACATGCCAAAGGGAAAAAATCGTTTCAAATGAATTTTAATGATGTTACACGCATCCAAACATGACAAAATTTATATGGATTTATGACGTGCACTAAAATACGCATTCTGTAGAATATGCGGTGCAGAGAATAGTTATTATTCATTTATAGGGCCACACAAAAGAATTCCGTTACATAATTATATGGGAGAGGGGGGATTGTTTGCGGCGTATTTTGATTATGTTAAAATATTTCATATATAATGAAATTGATATACGTCGATGAGGTTTACTATCAGTTATTTCGTGTATAATATGAAGTGCATAGCATTTACAGGGGCACACAAAAGATTTCAGATACTATATTCTATCAGAAGTACTGTACATTAGCGGGGATTTCTGGAAATGCATTTTCAATTATGATATGCGCTTTTATGTTTCCCTATATTTATGCATACTATATGGTGTGTATAAATGCTATAATTTATAAACAGGGCGACACAAACGAATTCGTAAGGGTTACTGGGTATCGGCATTAATTGCTTAAAGGTGTTTTGAATGAGTTATGCATTTTACGCTGAGCTGCATTTAGTTTATTAAGAAAGATTTGTAAAATATAGATAAAATGATATACAGGGTCACGCAAATAATTGGTTACATGCCGTCTATGGATGATAATTTCTAAAAATGTGACCAGTAGTTTTAAGAGTGTTTTAGTTTGAATGAAACTTTAGCTAAATAATTGCGTGTAATAAAGGTAGTAGGTAAACTACAGGGCTCTAAAAAATATTCAAGTATGTTTTGTCCTATTAGTATAAATTGCTAAAAGAGAAATTTCAACCTGTTATGCGTTTTTTTTTTCTTTGTTAAAATAAATTTTCCTATAATATAGTATATATATATATAAACATACAGATCAAATACAGGGCTGTTCAAAATAATTGGAATACATATTTGACTATGGACGGTAACTGCTGAAATCAATTTTTTAAATGTTTAATTTGTTACCTTATTTACCTTATATCCCTAAATAACGAAGTTTTGTTAAAGCTTTCAGGGAGTTTTGTAAAGTGTTTTATGATCAATGCCGTACGCATGATTTTTCTTTCTTGTTTTATTGAGAAAATAAAAGTTTAAGGGAAAATCCCGACAAAAATTTACAAAACACATTAAAATACCGTAATGAATTTTCGAGAATTGAGTTATTTCCTTGAGTTCTTTTCCCGTTAGCACATTTCTGACGGGAGCCACGAATTCACATATTTTGAAGAAATTATATATTTTCGATTATATCTATTTACAGAGGCTCCATTTCGGAAAGTTTGAGAAGATATGTAATGATAAAATTTTATTCTATATGCTTCTACTATTATTTCATCGTATTCTCTTAAAGAAGAATGCTTGAATTAGATTTTTCTTCACGGTAGTATTGTTTCTCACTTTTTTATCCTTTCCATATCATCCCTTATTTATACATTAAAGAAAGTAGTGTCATATTACTTCTGGAATTACAATTTGTGTAATATTCCTTCCCATAAGTATGCGTTCATTATTCTTTAACGTATGCTGCTTTAAAAATCCAGCACTGTAAAAAAAGTTTTAGTATCGGAAACACAGTAGAAAAAAAAATTAATCTTGTATAGCGCTTTCTTTTAAGATAAGATATTATTTTTCGTCTCTGTAATTATTTAAAATATTTAAAATTTAAACATGTTTTTTTTTTTTATTTTAAAGAGAATTGTTTTTGCCACTTAATTTTCAATGAAATACACTTACGTGATTAATATGTAACTTAATTAAATTTCAAGCAAACAATATCAGTTAAACAGGTTTGCGAATCATCATTTATTAAACTCATGTTTAAAGCAATGTGAACTTGTTAATGAATTGAATCAAATTTTAAAAAGTTTTAACTAACACCCCGAAACGTGTTCTCCTTAAATACAAATTCGTGTACCCATTATAACATTAATAATTTCTTAAAGCAAACTACTTCAGTAACTGCCTAATTTTAAGACGTATCCTAAACATAAATATTAGGTTTAAGTCAAGTCCGTTTTTTGTATTTACGAAAAGAAGAAAAGGGGAAAACTGAATTCGCAAGTCGTTCTACACGAAAATAAATCAGAGTGAAATATTTGCTGATTTAATTCAAACTGACTTTATACTAGATTCTCTCTCAATTTATTCAAGAATACGGTAGTCTTAGGCACTTTCTTTTCTGGAAAGGGATAACTGTGTTCAATCGCTATAAAAACAAATGAAATTTCAAATTATTTAAATGAGGTTTCCAGCATTAATGAGTAAAGTAGCTATTTACTGTGATGCAATTGTAGGAAATTAAAGTAGACGCAAGGTCTTATAAAATACTCCTTTATAAGATAACAGTTTCTAACAATATTCGTGAGTTTCTGGTATTTTTTTTAGTTGCTTTTCAGTAAGTAAATAATAACGAGTAGATACATGCAGAGAACTCAATCTTAGCTGTTCTCCCCTCCATTTTTACGTTCATCATCTATGTCCCCAATTTTTAATTTAAGCGCAATTTCAAACAAACAAAGTCTTCTAACGAAGATTCAGTATGCAATGTGAAATGTGGGCTAATAATCCTATCCAATGATAACTTATTCATCATTTCACGCTACATATTCTTTGAGAAAACGGATGTTGACAACAGAAATTATAATGATATCATAGCAGATCATAGTATGATTCATTTATAATTGCAAGCTTAATTTATGTATCAGTAATACATTTTATTAACACATAGCTGCTCACGCATTTTTTAAATACAAATCTTCGTATTTTGCAGGGGAGAGTAGCCGAATTTGGACCACTTCAGGGGAGATTCAGGGGAAGTTCTTTTCAGGGGAAATTCTTTTCATTTTTGGAATAGCTGCAAAATATCACTACACGTGGTCAATCTATTCATCTACTAACTAAAAAAATCTTTAGAACAATTTTTTTTTGAAAATCTTAAGTTTTATTTTAATTTGAAAATTTTGTCAAAAAGGGTCCAAATTCAGCGAGTGGTAGCCTAAGTTGGACCCCTAATCTCCTAAATTGAACCAAACAATATTAGGCTTTTTAAATGAGTATCGAAAATAACTAATTTTATTAAAAGCCAAGTTTGCGATTTATGAAACAACCAAGCAAAACAATGACAATGAAATATGATGAAAACAAATGTCTGAAACTAAGGAATTGTTTTAAGTCAAAATGTATTCAAAATATAAATCAAGTGATAATTAATTAAGAATAGGAATTATGGAACTAATTGCCAATTACTTGAATATCATGTAAGAAGTGATGCAAGGCTTACACATAATTTTTTTGTTATTTTTTTATTCCCGCGTATACAACATGGAGTCATATTTGTCAAGCTGAACATGTTATTATTTCTGCTGTTTTATTTTCTTGAAAATTAGGTAAAACCAATATCGTCACTGCCTTGATTTTTCTTTTTAGATTCTGAATCATTAGATTTTTTTTTTTTTTTGCAACAGAAGTTTTCTTTACCTTATGTCTGTAGTTCTTCCGTTTCGTAATGTTCTTTCCAAATGAATTACGCCTATTTTTTAAAACTTGATGTTCCAATTTCTTTTGTGCTTTGAGAGCTTCCTTTTTGTCGCTTTCTTTTTCCATTTCAAGGTTTACTTTATTTGGTGAAGGTGTTAACTCAGCTGGGTTTTGGCTCCCTTTGGACTTTGACTCAACTGATTTTGGCAAGGAAGATGACATTTCTCATGATTCTTTGGCTTTTTCGGTTGTTTTGTTAATGCAGCCTTCTGGCAGATAAATCTTTTCAGAACGTATTCTTTCCTTTTCTTTTCTTATATCTTTGACAACTTAAGCTATCAATGATGTTTTTCTTCCAGAGTTTTGTCTGTGTTATTTTCATCATATTTTTATCTCTTAGTTTTAGTAGGTGTCATGATTACTGACACTGGCTCCGAAATCTCACTAGCAGGAGAATGAACGAAACTATCTGCAGTGCCTATTTCCTCGTCAGGAATATCTGGAATCATATATCTGGTCCAATTTAAGCAACTCAAATTGGCCCAATCAGTCAATTGCGCCATTTTTTAAAACAGATAATCTCAAGACTAAGAACAAAAACGAAAGCAAACAAATCGGCGTGAAAAATATGCGCAATAAACACACGTTATTTAGATAAGTATATGAAAACATAACACCAGATCTTAGTTGTAAAGTATTATCTCATATTTAGTAGGAAGAAATTAGATAAAAACCGGCAAATTTAGTTTTTTAAACTGTTTGAAAACAGCACGTGGAAGACGGGTGCTTCTTCTAATCATAAATGACGTCTTTCTGTTGATTTAGGTTTCAGCGGTAGATCACGTTCTTTCTGTAATTAACAGCAGAATTGTAACGGCTCATTTAAAGCGGCGGTCCAAATATGGCTACTCTCCCCTATTAGCAGAATCTCTGAAATTACATGAGACGAAATTTTGGTTTCGAAAAATATATATAACATAAATGTCATATATAACTTTATGGTCGAATATTAGATCATCATATTATGCTTCTAGTAGCTAATTTAGATTCATATAAATTGTATAATATTTCTGAAAATAATCTGATACAGATATGAAAGAGCCTGCATACTTATGAATCTGGTGTCAATTTATTTAAGAAGAAATTACAACCGTGTCAAACGTTCCCAAACAAGAAAATCATTTGTAATAACTTTGTGTGCTTAATAAGATAATCCTTCGTTTTTAGCAACTGTTTTACTGTACATTGATTTTTCACTTTTCTGACATTTATTACGTTCTATTTTAATTAATGCTTAAAGCGAAATCGCAAGGTTATAAACACCGTATTTTATGCGTATATGTTAGGGTGTTTCATTTTTCCAAAGGTGTGATTTTCATATGACTTTGCTTACGCCCCGAGTCTCAATTCTATGAAAGATATATATGTCAATTTCAAGAAGATTAGTTAATATTTTAGGGTTGCACATATTGATCACTTTTATCTCAAACTAGTGAAATTTCTAATATTGAAGTGCTTTGTACTAATGGGTTTCTCATGTATTTCTTTCATCTTTTGAAGGTAATTGAACTTTAAATAGGGAATCAAAAGGTGTATTTGGCTGCTAGAAAAGCTGCCTATTGATGAGTTTTTTAGTTTTTATTTACCATCACAAGGAAATGAAAGAAACACATTCGAATGCTGCTTAAACTACCAGTACTAAACTACAAGTCCCCAAACTCCGTAACTGTTTCCTGCTAAGTTCCTAATTTCTTATGGTTCGGTGATGTGGGGCATAGGTCCCAAGGTCCTCGATAAAACGTCAGAAATTAATACACAAAATTCGTTTTTTTTTTTTTTTTTTTTTTTTTTTTTTAACAATTAGAGTAGTATGCATATAAAAACTTCGATTAGAGAGAATACCATTATCATTTACTCATTTACGTTCACTTATATAAATGAAATACACGGATAAAGAAAATTTTTTAAAATAATTTAATAACTATATGTAACACCCATTGGTGGGCTTACTGTTAAAAAGACGGAAACTGGCAGTCACTATTGTGTTAATGATTCGAATTTATTCGATTATTCTCTCTCTGTATGTAAAAAATACCTGTAGTATTGTGAATCTAACAGAGAGAAGCAATATATAAATTTTCCCGATGTAGAATTTGCAACATAAAGAGTAACATTAATCTAAATACTATAAAAAATTGGAAATATTGTGAGTTTTATTAGTGAGAAAAAGATCGATGATTATCTCACAACTATTATTACATCTACCAACTGTGTTCGCCGGATGTCTGCTTTTATGTATGGACTTTTAAATTTTCTTTACGTTTTCGATATTTCAAAAGTCTACCTATACACTGGTAAATACAGTATATAACATAAATAAGAAATGTTCTGTCATTGTGTTTACATGCCTTGTTTTGAAAATGCACTTAGTTTCAAATGCAGACGATTACATTGATTAGTTATGCAGTTAGAGTAGTATGCATTAGGTAATACATTTTCCATTAATTTAAAAGAAAGAAAATTAATTTCACTAACTCATTTGATGACAGCTCACACAAAGAATAAATGCTGAATGAAAACAAAATAAATGCTGTAATAAATAGTAGTATTATTAGTAAAAGACACGGTCAAGTACGAGTATCACTCGCTCTCAGAGGTTTCCGTACAATACATACATGAATTATTTACTATATTTAAAAAGTCGATGCTAAAAGAATTTAACATTTTGTAAAAAAAAAAAAAAAAAAAAAAAAAAAAAAAAAAAAAAAAAAACTATGCAAACGTAGAATTGCGTATAGCTGTAGGGGAGAGGAGAACACAGTGAGACTGCAGTCACTTTGACAAATAGTCGTAACTTTTAGTATAAGCTGCACTCACACATAACGACCTCATCTTATGCAACACGCAGATTTAGTTTCGGCACTTCAGTTACTCGTCCAACAAAATAGTAAATAATTCTTTATTTTATAGTGGTTAAAATTACATAAACATCTATTTTAGAGTTTATTTCCTTCATTATGTCATATATTTACTTAACCAAACCTAGCAATATATAATAATAGACTATTTCGACAAAACGACATAAAATTTAAAGCGATGAAATTGTTGTAAAAGATGTGGCATCCATTTTGTTACGACGTAACGAAAGTACACAGTGAGACACACAGTTGTGGTACACAGTGAGACAGGTCTCATTTTGTATCTTCTAGGTGGTTATGATGTTTAAAGAAGTTATTTATCAATAAAAGAAGGTCTCTCTCTATTTCTCTCTCTTTGTGTGTGTGGGCGTACGATGGCTAGGGGAATCATCTAAACGTAAGAGGCTGAAAATTTGCATGAAGATATGCCCAAGGTCTGCCATTGTCTACCTGAGGTCCATATTTTAAATTATTTTGAAAATCTAGAAATCTTAATTAGAAATCATCAACTGCATCTCAAAGTGGCTCATTGCTGATCTAGGCAACAGACACCATTCCCGTAAAAAGAAGAACGGAAATTCGGCATCCATAACTTTATTACCGAAGTGTTCAAAAATACACCAGACTGTGCAGAATGATTCGTCCTTAGATGACACATCTGATGAAGATGCACAGATGGTTTTAGACGATTCTTCTGACAGCGATGAATCATTTAGGTTTCAGGAACTGGAACGGGAGCCTGTCGTTCGTGATTATGTTCTTGTGCGATTTCCAAATAGGGTGTTTTATACAGAAAAAAATCTTAACCTTTAAGGATAAAGAAGGTAATTTTGAAGTGATTTATCTTCGCATGAGTGTGAAGGCATAAGGCTTTATGCCTCATGTTCCAGATATGGCATCTGTTAATGAATAAGACATTTCAATTCTACTGTCAAAACTACAATTTATGATAACAAAGCGACTATCGGGATACCACCGGTTTCCTATTTCCTTCGAATATTTGGATATACAGTCGTCGAAAAAAAAGTAAACACCCCCTACTAACTCCTCAACAAATTATCGTAGAAGAAAGTTACTGGTACCGAACGATTGGAAATAAAGTCCACTTTTAAATGATGTATATAAAATTTGCTTAGGGGGCCATCTACATATTAAAACGAACCATAACTTTGTTTTTTTTTAATAGCAGTACCCAATTCTGATAGCATAAATGAACTCTACACCCTTCAATTAGCCTAAAAACGAATTTTTATGCAATTCGTACCATAAGTTTCCGAGAAATTAATTATTTTAAAACGAGCGTATTTTAAGGGCTGTATCCAAATTCAAGTTCGTACTGGATTGTTAACCGAGAGAGCCCCTTCCTTGATCAAGGCATTTTAAGCGCCACTCAAGGAGCCAATGAAGCGTGTTAGATTACAGTACAGCAGAATAAATTTCAAAATATCTACTCACTTCCATCATAGACGGCCCCTTAAACCATCATTTTGCCGTTTTTTAAGCATAATTTGAAAACTACTTGGAAGAAAAATGTGAAATTTTTGAATTTCCATAAAGCAGGACTTAATAAATCTAAATCCATGAAAAAAATTGTAGGTTGCAATTTATACTTTTTTCGAATATTAATTTCATAATTCATATCATAAAATTATAAAAATTGCAAATTCAGCTTATTTATGTTTGGGTATATTAGTATTATTACTACAAAAAAAAATTAGCACATTAGGAGCATAATTTCGGGAGATATAAATAAAAATATGAAAATCTAATTTAACATTAGAAGCACTAAATTTTGAATTTTTATAATTCAAAAACTTATCATTCAAATGATATGAAATTTGGTGTCTGGGCATAGTTTGAACCGAAGATTTCAAATATCTCGTTAAAATTGGGTATTGCCATTGAAAAAAATGAAGTTTGGATTCGTTTTAATATGTAGATGGCCCCCTAAGAAAATTTTGTATACATCATTTAAAAGAAGTCTTTATCTCCAATCGTTCGGTACCAGTAACTTTCTTCTACGATGATTTCTTGAGGAATTAGTAAGGGAGTATTTACTTTTTTTTTTTTCCACGACTGTACGTTGAGCTACGGTAGACATACTCTTAAGCCTTTATTTAAGAGGGTCAACTATAGTTTAATTATCACAATACACTGTACGTGTTCAGTTAAGCTCAACATGTAGTTGAATTGTTAATAATAATTATACCTGTAATTATTGAAATTTTCTTGGTATTTTTACTATTGCTCTATCAAAACTACTCGACCCCAAAAACGTCAGACTAAACTCCAAGTGATAACCACGATTTCAGGCAGTAGTTAAGGCATTATAACACTGAACAAAATTATTGCTAGAGTGCAAAAATGTAGGATTTATGAAAATATATACATTGTCTCACTGTGTACCACTTGCGGTACACAGCGGGAGAATTTCCGATGTTCCGCTATCATGCTTCTGTGCTTTTATAAATAACTTTTTTTTTAAACCAACTATACATTAATTTGTAGCGTATTTGTGTAGCTTAAAGATGTAGCGAAATCTTTTTCAAAATAGTAAAAATTATCTCCATACGTTAAGAAATTATATTTTTCGTCTCACCGTGTACTACCCTCCTCTATACACTAGAAAAGTATAAATGGTATACCATAAAAGTTAAAAGACATATGAAGCCTAAATAATGTCAAATATTGCTATTTTGTATAATTCTTTTTTTAATCTTATTCTAATCTGTTTATGATGAACTTAAATCTGTACTGACAATAAAATTAATGCATATTTAAACTTCATTTGGCATTTCATAACACTAAATATAGCGTAGTAATAATCTTTTTACAGTGTAGTAAACCAAAACACCCGTTCAAAGTTTAAAATTGGCATTGTGCGAAGTGCGCTTCGAAAGGAGGTCGGAAAGTTGCAGCGCCGCCTTGGTCCGTGCGCGTTTTTCCAGATAGGTTTTTAATTCAAGTTTAAAGACACAGGAGGCGTATTCAGAGATCCGCTCAGCGCAAACCAGCCGCGAATCCCATAGTATTTATGTGATTAATTCTAATTAAATTTGTCTGTTTTTAACAATTGAGGTTTATTTCTTTTATACTGCTACCGGATAGTGCATTACATAAATATATCATTAACAGTTGTTATTTAGGCTTTAAAAGCCGATGGTACATAGAGTACGCACCCCTTGTCATTATGCATGTCCAAAAATCCGTGTCTTTAAGGGTTAATATCTCGGTTATTTACCGACGATTTTTTTTTTCGAAAATCATTATTAACAATGATTTTATGCTTCTGCTACGATAGGTACCTCAACAGCTTTGTTGAATGCCGGTAAATCGAAATTTGTGTGTAACGGGAAAATGCGATTTTCTCAAAAACTATTTGACCTAGGTTAATCGCTATAATTTTCCTGCAATGTTTAAGATAATGTCTACTACCGCAATTTTTTCATAATTTTAGTTTCAGTAGATTCGAAAATAGAAAATAGGGAACATATTTTTGCACTAAATTTTCGACGATATCTCTGAAAATATAATACGTAAAATTAAAAGGAGTGTATTTTTGAGTTCAGCGTTACGAATACTTTCACACGATACCCCGCACGATAGACAAAGAAAATATTTTTTACTTTCTTCTATCTTCAATAGACGAAAGTATTGTAATCGAAATGTTTTTCGACTCCCGGTTTTCGGCGGATTTACACGTTTTAGGGGTCAGAGATCCCAAAAAACATGTCTATAGAAAATGTCTTTCTGTCCGTGTGTCCGTGTGTCCGTCTGTCTGTCGCCATTGTACCATCAAACTAGATGGATGTGCCAATCCCAAAACTTTCTTCTATCTTATACATCTGAATATTTCAAAAAGTAGTTACACAGGTCAATACTTCAATATTATTAGTTCAATACTGTACCAACTTTATTTTTCTTCTTAAATTTCAGCTTCAGTCAATTAAACGAACAAAAAACGAGTTAATCTATATCATGATATTTGTCAAAAATGAATAGTTTTTTCTTATTCTGCTGTTATCAGATGTTTGCAAATAGCCGGCGTAGCAGGAAGCGAGTACCCGCCTTTGCACGAGCCGCCGATGGACAATAAAACTACGAAAAATCAAGAAAAGTATACAAAAATCGCTATCACAGAGACCCTTTACCGCGCGATATTTCCAAATTCAAGGAGAACCTGTTGGCCAAAGCCAAAAACATGCACAAAAAATTTGGTTCAATTCTATGCATAATTTTATACACTTTTCGATGGTACAATAATGAAAATGGCACAAAGATCCAATTATAGCGCCTCCTTCTGGCGGAATTTTTTCAAGTTCAGGGAAGACTTGCTTGTCATAGCCAGAAACTTACACGAAAAAATTGGTTCAATTCTAAGCATAACTTCATACATTTTTCGATGGTACAATATTCAAAATGACACAAAAATCGCTATTACAGCGCCCCCTACCGGTGAAGTTTTTCCAAATTAAGGAAGGACCTGCTTGCCATAGCCAAGAACTTAACATAAAAATTTGGTTCATTTCTATGCATAACTTCATACACTTATCGAAGGTACAATTTTCAAAATCGCACAAAAATCACTATTACAGCGCCCACTAGCGGCGAATTATTTCCAGATTTCAGGGAGGACTTGCTTGCCATACCCAAGAACTTAAAATAAAAATTTGGTTGTATTCTGTGCAAAACTTCATACACTTTTAGATGGTACAATATGCAAAATTGCACAAAAATTGCTATTAGAGCGCCCCGTACCTGCGAATGTTTTCCAAATTCAGTGAGCACTTGCTTGCCATAGCCGAAAACTTAAAATAAAAATTTGATTCAATTCTATGCATAACTTCATACACTTTTGGACGGTACAATATTCAAAATGGCACAAAAATGGCTGTTACAGCGCCCCCTACCGGCGATTTTTTTCCAAATTCAGAGAGAACCTACTTGCCATATCTAAAAACTTAAAATAAAAATTTGGTTCAATTCTATGCATAACTTCATACACTTTTGGATGGTACAATATTCAAAATCGCACAAAAATTGCTATTACAGCGCCCCCTACCGGAGAATTATTTCCAAATTCAGGGAAGACCTGCTTGCCATAGCCAAAAACTTAAAATGAAAATTTGGCTCAATTCTATGCATAAATTTATACACTTTTGGATGGTACAATATTCAAAATCGCACAAAAATCGCTGTTACAGCGCCCCCTAGCGGCGATTTTTTTCCAAATTCAGGGAGGACCTACTTGTCATATAAAAAAATTAAAATAAAAATTTGGTTCAATTCTATGCATAATTCATACACTTTTGGATGGTACAATATTCAAAATCGAACAAAAATTGCTATTACAGCGCCCCCTACCGTCAAATATTTTTCAAATTCATGTAGGATCTGCTTGCCATAGCCAAAAACTTAAAATAAAAATTTGGTTCAATTCTATGCATAATTTTATACACTTTTTGATGGTACAATGGCGGCAGACAGACGGGCACACGGACAGACAGACATTTTCTATAAATATGTTTTTGGGGATATCTGACCCCTAAAATGTGTAAATCCGTCGAAAACCGGAAGCGGAAAAAAATTTCGATTACAATACTTTCTTCTATTAAAGATAGAAGAAAATAATAAAAATGTATGAAGTTATGCATAGAATTGAACAAAATTTTTATTTTAAGTTTTTGAGCATGGCAAGCAGATTCTCCCTGAATTTGGAAAAAATTCGCCGGTAGGGGGCGCTGTAACAGCGATTTTTGTGCGATTTTGAATATTGTACCATCCAAAAGTGTATGAAGTTATCCATAGAATTGAACCAAATTTTTATTTTAAGTTTTTGCCTATAGCAAGCAGATCCTCCTAGAATTTGGAAAAAATTCGCCGGTAGGGGGCACTGTAATAGCAATTTTTGTGCGATATTGAATATTGTACCATCCAAAAGTGTATGAAGTTATGTATAGAATTGATCTAAATTTTTATTTTAAGTTTTTGGCTATGGCAAGCATGTCCTCCCTGAATTTAGAAAAAAAATAGCCGGTAGGGGGCGCTATAACTGCGATTTTGAATATTGTACCATCCAAAAGTGTATGAAGTTATGCATAGAAGTAAACCAAATTTTTATTTTAAGTTTTTGGCTATGGCAAGCAGATCCTACCTGAATTTGGAAAAAAATCGCCGCTAGAGGGCGCAGTTATAGCGATTTTTGTGCTATTTTGAATATTGTACCATCGAAAAATGTGTAAAGTTATACATAGAATTGAGCCAAATACTTTGTTTTTTTTTTTTTTTTTTTTTTTTTTTTTTTTTTTTTCTCATGGCACGAAGGTCTTCCCTGAATTTGGAAAAATTCCGCCGGAAAAGGGCGCTATAATTGCGATGGGTGTACCGTTTTCATTACTGTGCCATCAAAAATTGTATGAAGTTATGCATAGAATTGAACCAAATTTTTTGTGCACGATTCTGGCTATGGCAGTCCTCCCTGAATTTGAAAAAAAAATCTGCCGGAAGGGGGGCGTTGTAATAGCGATGTTTGTGCCATTTTCTTTATTGTACCATCCAAATGTGTATAAAATTATGCATACAATTTAACCAAATTTTTTGTGCATGTTTTTGGCTTTGGCCAACAGCTCCTCCTTGAATTTGGAAATATTGCGCGGTAAAGGGGCTCTGTGATAGCGATTTTTGTAGGCTTTTCTTGATTTTTTATAGTTCTGTTGTCCATCGGCTGCTCCTGCAGAGGCGGGAACTCGCTTTTTGCTAAGCAGGCTATTCGCAAACATCTGATAACAACAGAATAAGGAAAAACTATTATTTTTAACAAATATCATGATATTGATTAACTCGTTTTTAGTCCGTTTAATTGACTGAAGTAGAAATTTAAGATGAAAATCAAAGTTGGTATAGTATTGAACTAAAAATATTGAAGTATTAACTTGTGTAACTAGTTTTTGAAATATTATGTATAAGATAGAAGAAAGTTTTTGGATTGGCACATCCAACTAGTTTTTCAAGTAACTTAATTAGTCCCTCTACATTTCCCCTAAATATATTTTTGAATGTTTAATATTCTGTAAATATGCGGGTCAATAGTCTTTATTAATTCCCGAATTTTGAACTTTCCGAGTTCCATAGTTTACGAGTAAAACGATTGTGACAGACAGCAGACACAGGAGTGATCTCATGATGGTTTCATGTTTACTTTTTAAGTACGGAACCCGAAAAATACATAGAACTATCGGCTTTTAAGTTAAAAAGCGAAATTCGATAGTGTGCACTCCAAGCAGCTTTAAAGAAAAGATTGCCTTAAATTTCTCATACAAGAGGAAATATTATATTTAATGTTTAGATTAAAAAAATCTTGATCAATCCAAATTACTCCAATGAAATATTACAAAAGAGTAATTAAATTGAGTATTGTTAAAAAAATATACATTATTATTTCCTTTTTTTAAGCATTTCAAAAACGGTGGTAATTCTTGCAAGTGAGTTTATAACCAGGTTATTTCGTTTAATTGAAAAAAAAAAAAGTCACAAAAGTGTTTCGCATAATTTAAGTTTTTGAATGTGATAATTTGAAACTTTTATTGAGTGCAAAATTATTTTTGGGACATTATGAAAAAGATTGTGTAAATACAACAAATACAAACAAAGATTATTTTTGCAATAGTTATCTAAAGGATAAAAAGAGTCAATATAGTTTGATTAATTTAGATGTGGGAAATATATTTCTGTATACTTAATTTTTGAAGCATTTAAAAAAAATATCCTGCTTACAAAATATCGAAATTTATTTTATATTATTGTTTGGGGCTGCTTTTTGCTTTAAAAAGTGTTTTTAGCTGAAAAGATTTATTCGATTTGTTTTATTCTTAGAGTTTCGTTCATCTGAGAAAACCCTATTAGTCTCACTCCTTTATCTGTCCATCACTTTTTGTAAAAATACACACACCGTCACAGAAACTGAATAAGTTAGACTTGAAATTTTGTACACTTATAGCTGAATACCTCCAATCACAAGAAAAAGCTTGGAAAAAATTCTTATATTACTTTAATGAAATGAATATGGTTAATGACATCCGACAATTTTTTAGATTTATATTTTAACCACTTCAACGGCTGCCCCGAGTTAAGTCTGGGGTAAAAGCACTGTTTCCCTATACCCGTCGCCAGTGAAGTGGTAACAGAATGGTAATTTCAGTCTTTTTCGCATAGGCTGGATATCTCCGTGGTAGGGAATCTGCCTTCTAATACAGGTTCCCGCTTCCATGGTCGGTGTCGGTGCTTGAATGTTTTTTCTTCGGAATAGATTTCATTATCTATATAGATTCATTTTTGAAAGAAATTTGTAATTTATTTCTCCATTTTAAAGACAAAAGTTGTGAAATATTTTATCCCCTTTTATTTTAATTTAAAAAAATTCTGAGAAATTGCGAAATTTTAAATTAACTACGTATCATTGTTCGATATTTAATTCAAAGAAATTTCGTATTTTTTCGCCCTTTTTATGGTTTTATCTTTTATCTGTAATTAAATTATACAATTAAATGTGCTTTTCAGATAAACAAACATATGCTGTTACAATAGTCTGAAAAACAGTTCTTGAATATTTTTAATTTGATTTGAAAAAAATATTTCAGTTTAATAATTTTAAAATTAAATTTAATGGAGCTGCCATCTATGTACTTATTGAAAAAAATTAAGGATTTAATAACAATTTGAATTATTTAATAATTAAAGGATAAAATGTTTTGAAAAGAATATTAAACGAAATCCTCTGTGCGGTCTTCGATCACACTTATCCAATTGTTTCATAAGCAATCGGAGTGATCAAATAGCAGAATTTTTTTTAATTTATTTCGCAATTTTAAGGGCAAAAGTTGCTGCAAAATATTTTATATTTTTTTTTATTTAAAAATTCTTCTTTTGAGAAATTGCGAAACTTGAAATTAATTGCATATCATTTTCCGGAAGATTTAAGTGGTCTCAGGACTCTTAAAGCTTCAAAATTTTCGAAATTTTAATTTTTTTAGATGTTAAAGTCATATCTTTTCTGAACATTTTGATAATTGTTTCCTTGAAATTCACATTATAACAGAAGTTAGTGCTTTTAGAATTATACCCGCTCAATATCACGTCAAAAACGGCGTTTCCCAAAATTTGAAGTCATTTTTCTCCAAATGATGTTTTTGGGCACAGCGCGTAGGATATCATAAAAACTTGAGAATATTTTTTCATGAAACTTTTAAAACGCATGTTTCCTGTTAGTCTGTATAAATTGAGCCTAAAATTTCCTTTTTGTTGTTAAAAAAAAAAAAAAAAAAAAAAAAAAAAAAAAAAAAAAAAAAAAAAGTGATTATACTGTTGATATTTTCAAAGTTTTCTATTAGCTAAATATAACATTTTATTAAAAATATAAAAATGCTTTAAATACAAATTTATTTAGGTTCAGGGTATTTATTACAATTTGAAGTATGAGTAGGCAATAGTTGCAATATTTATTTTGTAATCCCGCGCGTAAGTTGTTATATCAATTTTTTTAATGCTCATCAAATTTCTGACTGTTTGGAGCCCCCTATAAATGCTAATTCTGCATCTTGCAATTTTTTTAAATACATGAAATGAAAGAATATACTTATGTATTCCATCCCAATAAAAATGATGTTTTAAAATCATACACATTTCACGATATTAAGTGTTGAAAATGGTATTTTTGTTTTTTTCATTTTACAATTTTAAGGGTCCTGTGACTCCTTAATTCAAAGAAATTACGCATTCATTTACCAATTTAAGAGTTGTAATTAAATATGCTTTTCACATATACAAACAACCTCTGTTACAATTGTCTGGAAAGCAGTTCATGAATATATTTAATTTCATTATCTTTAAAATTTATCATTTTGCTGACAATGGCGCTGCCATCTATGTTCTTATTGAAAAATGTTAACCGTTTAATAATTACAAATTAACGTTTTGAATTTATTAATTAAAGGATAAAGTGTTTAGAAAGAATATTAACTTATTAACGTCGATTGACAAGTTTATGTGCCATTTTAAGTTGCACGAAACATTTAAATTTGAAATCCACTATTTTATTACGGAAATTTTCCCTTTATGTAATCTCAGGCTTTGAGAGATTATATAAGTAAAAATTACAATATGAAAAGTCTGGTGTCAGCTGGTATCCAAATACTAAAAGAAGTGAAAAGAAACTCAACGTGTCAACATCGATTGACAAGTTTATGTGCCATTTTAAGTTGCACGAAACATTTAAATATGAAATCCACTATTTTATTACGGAAATTTTCCCTTTATATAATCTCAGGTTTTGAGAGATTAAATAAGTAAAAATTACAATATGAAAATTCTTGTGCCAACTGGTGTCCAATAATTAAAAGAAGTGAAAAGAAACTCATAGTAAATAGGTTAAACGAAACCCTCTGATCTTCCAGCAGTCTTACCCACTTGATTTATATTTAAACTGTTATAGTTATCTCACGTAAGGCATTAAGTGTCATTAATCAGTTAGTTTCGCCAGCAAAAAACTGAGACCCTACAAACATTCAGGATAGTGTAATTATGGACTATTACTTGCTACTTCTGAACCCTGAAAAATGAATTCTAGATACAAATTCATGAATACTCTGTCAGGTAAGTTGTAGCGCATCCTCATATTTTACAAAGAAGCCCTGAGTAAATTTGGCTTATCTAATGCTTGCGGATTACATTTAAATGATATACACGTAACACCCCTGAACATATTCGTCTTAAATGTAATCTTGAATATCTTTAATTTCATTAAACAATATGATTCAATTTCAATAAATTTAAAATTAAATTTCATGGAGCTGCCATTTATGTCCTAACTGAAAAATGTTAGCGATTTAATATTTATAAATTTACGATTTGGATTTATTAATTAAAGGATAAATTATTTTCAAAGGAATATTAAACGAAACCCTCTGTCCGATCTTTTATCATTCTTACCCACTTGTTTTATTTTAAACTGCTATAGATATTCCACGTAAAGAATTAAGTGTCATTAATCAGGATGCTCGCAAGCAAAAATATGATACCCTATAAACATTGAGAATCCTAGTGTAGGAAAGTCCGAGGTGAATTGTGCCATCTATCTATTATACAGTGTGTCCACGTATAACCTGACCGACCTTTATTTTCGCAATCGTTGGTCCTAGATGCATACTTTCAATTACAAAAGTGGTCAAAATTAGGTGCAGAGTTAAGATAAAAAAAACTTAGAAGCGAAAAAACAATTTAGCGACGAATTACAGAATTTATATTTTTATACGGTCCCCCGGTCCTTTAAGTTATATTTAGTAAAATTTTCCTGTTGCACTGACAAGTAAGGCCAAAAAAGTCCCGTTATTCTACGATTAAAATGGACCGAATAATAGCTGTTTAAAGTTAGAGCATATTTTTTGATACAAATTAGGGGTCATTCACAAATTTAGTAGAAATATAATTATCGTCAGATATATTAAAGAAATGGTTGAGAGTAAAATTAGCATTGCAATATAACTTTGAAATCTTTAATCATTTTGACATATTACTGCAAAATATACAATTTGTACTGAACATATAAGAGGATAAAAATAACAGAATTTTTGTTAAATAAAAGGATGAAAAACAACAACCTCAATTCTTTACAAAAATGATACATGTTGTTTTCTCAGTATTTTTTTTTAATCTAAAGAAAGTGATTTTTCCAACAAGACATAAAAAAATTAATTACATATCAGAATATAGACCTTGAGGCTATTACTCATAACAAAATATTTTAAAACTTCATTATATTTGTAGAATTATATTAACTTAAATAATGCTTCTATTGCAGTGAAACCTGCAGCTTAGTGAAAGGGTATATCAGTTCGCGGCGGTGGGAAGGTTAAAATGCTGTTAGATTACATCGTCGTTCAAATTTTGGGTTGTGATACGTTTTTTAGCTTTTGAAAATTGATTCACATGTATATTTTAGCACTTAATCTGAAAATGACCTTCATTTTAAACCATCACGTCAGGATTTTTCTCAAATAGTAAATTTCAAAGTTAAAAAGCTCAAAGTTAAAATTGATCCCCCCCCCCCCCCTCTCCTCCCAACCTCATCGGACCCCTGAGTTGTTTAGCTGTTAGAAACCCAGTATGAGTCACAAAATTGAAAAAATTATTGAATTAAATAAAATTAAACCGAATAAAAAAGTCTTACGTCTACTTTTTAGTATCAGAATTTTCGCTATTTTTTAACCTTTAAATTTACGATTTGCGAAAAATCCTAACATGATGGTTAAAAGTGAAGGTATTTTTTTTTTATTTATTTAGCGTTAAAAATACATAAAACGTAATAATAAAAGTTAAAAAACACAATCATCGCAGGTTTATGTTATCTAATCTAAAACTATTTCTTAAACTTGTTGACGGTAATCTATCAGATTTTTTTTACGTTATCCTCTAATATAAATGTGTATAAGATGGGAGGCGTCGAAAATCATAATAACATTACATTATAATCGGATTTAAGTCAGTATGTAAAATTTTAACTTCGATCGGACATTTGAAAGTCAGTTAAACTTCGAGTACAAATTTTAAACTAGAAAGACGATCGTTGCAAGTTAAATAAAACCTTATGAAATTAACATAATTTTTGTTAAAAGAAGTCATAGCCTCAAATCTTTACAAAGTTCAACTTATGTTAAAAGAAAATTATTTTAACTAATCTGAATTTTAACTAATAAAGTTAACTCAATCGTAATAGTTGTACGATTTCTTTCAAACCGCAGATACCTTGAAATAAGTTTAAGTACTTTATGTACGACACCTGAAAGCATCGTCGAAATCATCTGTTTTGATATGCAAAAAAGTTATGTAAGTCATGCATTTCAATGTTTCATAACTCGGTCAATTTTAATGTTAGGTGAATGGGACTTTTTCTGTCTGACTTGTTAGTGTCACAGTACATTTTTACTAAATATCACTTACAGGACCGGGGGACCGTATAAAAATTTAAATTTCGTAATTTTTTAATAAATATTTTTCTTGACCCAAATCGTTTTAAAAATAATTCTTTATCTTATTTAAACCATTTTTGTAATTGGAAGTATGCATTTGGGACCAACGGTTGCGAAAATAAAGGTTGGTCAGGTTATACGTGGACACACTGTATATTTAAAAAGCAAAGCTGTTTTTTTTTTTTTTTTTTTTTTTTTTTTTTTGTCAACTGCCCTGAGTTTTCTAATAAACCGATTTTACTAATTATTTTATTTTAATGAAACCTGTTCATTTGTACATATGCCTGCACTACTTAGTTTTTAAAATATTCCTATTTTTATATTTTAAGTTTGATTTTAAAAGTCATTTTTATGAAATTTCTGCAAAATGGTGGCCACGAGAATATTGTATGTTAGGATTATTTGCCTTTATGCATTATAACGTTATTAGTGATTCCATTAAACTTAAATAGAAAATATATTTTTATTTGAATATACTGCGCTTAATCATAAAAGTACGTATATAAAGTATGTTTGAAAAATTTGCGCCTCGGACGTTCTGCTTAGCTTGGAAGGTATTTTACATTAATAAAACTAAGGAGAACAATTTATATGGTTGTGTGAACATGACGTATTTTTCACATATTTTTAATTTCTGAAATCTAAAGATTAGCATAGAAGCCTTTATTGATCGATCAACTATTTCGGAAATTGAATATTTATTAAAAAATACCCTTATCATTTGTATTTGTAGAAATCATTTGTCATTTTTAAAATGTACTTTTCTGCAATAAAATCTTCATGCTGTTTGTTTGTATGAAGTGTTATAAAAATGAAACGCAGATCAACATTCCGTCATTTTTGACGGACGGATATGCTAGTTCTAAATGAAATTCATGAATACATTATCAGGTAGGTTCTAGCGCATCATCATATTTTACAATACACCCCTAAGCAAATTTGTCCCATCTAATGCTTGCGGATTACATTTAAAAGAAATACGTGTAACGCCGTGAAACATTTTCTTCTTAAATGCTAATTCATGCACCCTTATAATGTACTTTAATGCTTTCCCAAAGCCAAGCACTTTAGAAACTACTTAATATTTTTAAAGCGGTGTACTTGATGTGGATATTTAAATTACGCAATTTATTTCTCCTTATAAAATCAAATAAAAGACAAACCCAAGCTCCTTCGGTGTGTAGGTGGAAATAATTCAGAGATATTTGTTGGTTTAAGAGAAAGCTATTCTACATTAGCGTTAATTTCTTTTTATACAAATATCAAGTATTCAGAATTAATAACTTCTGTTTTTCTGATTGCGAGATAATTTTATTTTTTGGTGGGTTCGTTAATCATATAAATGCATAGCACCTATAGTCATCGTCTGCTCCGTCCGTCCGTCTGCCCGTCTCTCCGCATATAAGAGAGCAAAAAATGCCCAACCGAAAGATTTGAAGTTTAACCCTTAAATGCCTGATTTTTCAAAAATCATTGTAATAATGTTTTTCGGCTTTCATTTTTTAAATAAATCATGGGAAAAATACTTTAAAAAATCATATTTTGTTTTAAGTATAGTTTACGGCTAAAAAGCAGTTTGTTACTAATCGGCAATACTGGTGTTTAATTGAAAAAATAATTTCCCTTGATAAAATTCTATAATATTAA
Organism: Maratus speciosus; assembly: GCA_963932465.1. NCBI lineage: Eukaryota > Metazoa > Arthropoda > Arachnida > Araneae > Salticidae > Maratus > Maratus speciosus. Next base: position 65,257,056 of record OZ010788.1, read on the forward strand.
ACACACAAGAATTTTAGGAACTATAATAAGAAATAAATTTTACTTGCTCCCTGCAGATCAAAATAAGGTATTTCGCAAACAAAACAAAAAGAACAAGCAGCAACAATTGAAAAAATAAATCTATCTTTATTCTTAAACAGCACAAGTGTTGCCATCTGCATGTTGAAAATCGATTTAATAATATCTTCAGAATGTATTTAACAGGCAACATTAGGCATTATAGCTTCAATATTATTCTAATAGTATTTTAGAGCCTAAATTGGGTATGTTGCCGAAAAGCAACAACAGGCATTTAAGGGTTAATATGTATAATCGTTGCAGAATTTTGATTTTTCATTTCAAATTTTATGAAAATAGAATCAAAACTTTAAAAGATGTAAATAGAGGTTTTCTTCATTCTATTAAATCCTAACATACGTAATTAATTCAGTGATATCCCATGATATCTAAGGATTCTTGGATGCCATGGTGATTACGTCCTATTTAACATGCAGTCATATTATTGTCAACATTACTCAATTTAATATATAGAATCCTAATGAATTTTGTATCATGCATTTTTGCATAAGAGTGCAATAGCTATTGCACTAAGATCTAAATTTTTATAAAACTAGTTATGGTGCGAATGTACCTTATTTGCCCTGTTTCACGTACTATTTTTGACTTATTCTATTATTTGCAGGTAATGACAGATTAAGAAAGCCGGAACAAATATGTAAACATATGCTAAGAGCTACCAAACTGCTGCAGTCCAAATATATTCGCGAGGTATTAAATATTTTTACGAAATAACAGCACATTTGCTTAAATTTTCTTTAAAACGCTACACAAAAACATCAGAATTCAATGTAAATTTGCCTACATATTCTGTACTAATTTTTGTACCCAGTGTTCCAAAATGGTCCGTTTTTTATATCATTTTTATAAATCGACAACCTGCTTTTTAAAATTGCTTTGGCAATTATGTTGAATATGTCTCATGTCGTTTATGGTGTAAATGTTATAGAACCCAAAAAGAAAATTCTTCTTCTTAATTACTGGTATTAAAAAAAACAGACCATTTGGGAGGCCTGATGTACCATGATATCATTTTAAATGTATGATTAATTACAATTAAGAAGAAAGTTGACGCTATAAAATTTAGGTAGAAAAAACAAAATTATTAGCAGTATGACATATCAACTTGTAGCAAATTAGTTTCGATAGAATTCAGCGTACCGTCAGCAGTGCAAAGATTTATGTGATTTGCTCATATATATGGAAGAGAAACGGATCGAAGGGATAGGTTTAATGACCAATAGAATTATAGGAAATTACTGGGGACCGCCAATATGAAAATACCGTAGGAAATGGAACCGGTGATGTAAAATAATGCAAGTAGATACATTACGAGGTTTATATAATATTTCTAAAAACCTGATAATGGAGGAATAGCGAAGTCGCAATTAACAATGTTTATATGATTTTTGTAGATACCAGGGGATCGAACCCGGGCTTTCCGGGTTACAGAATAGAGGTGAAAACTTTTTTTTATTAAAAATTTTAATAAAGTTTTTACATGCAATATATTTTTTAGACTATTCACTAACACCAAAAAAGCATTGTTACATGAAAAATATTACTTACGCAATCAAATAAAGTTTTGAAATTTATCAAAAGCGATATTTTCATATTAATCGCATACTAAGAGTTTTTAGACCAAGTTTTTTCTACTTACGGCAGCCTTTTTGATTTTGATCACTTCAGAGCTTTAAGTGCGCAGTTCAATTATATGTATGCTAAATTTGTTTTTTATTTATATTAATTAATTTATTTATTTTTAGAGGAAGTTTTAATTTTTTATGGAATAGCAGCCGTAAGTAAATACTGAACTCTTCACAATGTTTTAATGGCAAATGGATTAATCTTTCATAATCGATCTTTTCGCAATAGAGATAAATTTAAAAATATTTCATACTTGAAAATTGTTTTAAAACCATTGAGAATCAGTAAACTGTAGTTTGCAAACAAATTTCATTTGAAAGTTTTTTTTCCTATTTGGCTGCGTAGAAATTTAAATAGTTCGATTACATATACCTTATTATATATATATGTTATTCTTTTATTTACTTATAGAGGAAGTTTTAATTTCATTACGGAAAATTAGTCAGAAATAAATGCTGAACAATTTATATTGCTTTATGTGCAAAATGTTTATTATTATTAGGTAACGGAAGCGGTACATGAAAGAGATAAATAACAAAAACTCATGCTTAAAAATTATTTTAAAAAACATACTAATCAGTCAATTAAGATACAGTTTTCAAACAAATTGCATTTGAAAGTAGATCTTTTCCCTATAATACGGAATAAAAATTGAAAATGTAGGATGGTTAGAAGATTAAATAAAAAAGAAGAGTGCCCAGTAAAAGTTATGGCATTGAGCTCAAAGACTATTCACACTAATTGTATATTATACTCTTATTTCACAGAATAATGGCCCTCGAAAAATATATTAAGGAAGGGGATTTCCCCCCCACACACACCGTTTCCCATCTTTATACTTAACCAATGTGCCTCCAAAGGTCATCAAGGAATCGCCTTATCGAAATAAACCGGTATACAAAATTTGAAGCAAATCGGATAGAAAAACCCTTTTATATAATTAAGGGGGGGATTAGCCCCACGTTCCTCCCTTTATATTTAACTAACGAACATCCAAATCTAATCAGGGAAGCGCCTTCTCAGAATAAACTGGTATATCAAATTTGAAGCAAATCGGAAAGAAAACCCATTTATCTAAATTTAGGGGTGGGGGCTATTAGCCCCGTTCCTGTCTTTAGATTTAAAAAATGAACCTTCAAATCTAATCAGAGAAGCGCTTTATCAGAATTAACCGGTTTACCAAATTTGAAGAAAATCTGATAATTCTGCATGAAAAACCCATTTATGTAAGTTAAGGAGGGGGGGATTAGCCCCCAATTCCCCCCTTTATACTTAACCAATGAACCTCCAAATCTAATCAGGGAAGCGCCTTATCAGAATGAACCTAGAAAAAAATGGAAGCAAATCAGATATTTCTATCAAGAGTTATAGTGTTACGTACGTACATACAGAACCGGCGGACACATTAGCTCTCAGCCTTTGATAGCCTGTGAGCTAAAAATTGCAGTAGCGAAATTTGCAAAAACGAAATTTGATCGTTAAGAGTTGACATTCGCAAAATGACGCCAGCATTACGCACAGATAGGTTTGTTCATGTATGTTAGTTCATGTATTGAAATGGTTTTAGAGATGAGTAAACTGAGATAAAGTCTGTTGGGTGCTTCATTCCGTCGAAATATTATGCAATGGCAGATTTGTTAGTTTCTTATTTTTTATTATATTGCTTGTGTTCCTGAGTTCAAATTTTTTGAGCACATTTGGTTTGTCCAATATAGGAAAGACCGTACTGACAATACGCCAACATTACTCACTGATAGGTTTGTTCATTAGGGTGGTGCGAAAAAAGTCAAGTTGATATTTCCGAGTCGCTATAGTGCGGAAAAGTTGCGATTGGTAAATACAAGAAAAACAAAAAAAAAATTCTTCAAATCGGACTTTATCTTCTGATCCCGCAAACCGCTTAAAAATTCCAAAAAATTGAAAATTTCCGATTTTTTCCGATTTTTTTTTTTTGTTTGTTTACGTTTATATATTTTTTTATCGCTATAGGGAAAAATATTTGCAGTTTGTACTGTTTAATAATAATAATAATAATTGTGTTTAGAGAATATCTTCCGATCGCGCAAGCTCAATAAAAATCGGCAAAAATTCAATTTTGAGTGATTTTCATGCATTAAGAATATAATCAACTGAGGTCAGTTTGCAGTCTCAGGTTAAGATTTAAATGTTAATTGATACTATTGAGCATATTAAGTTATTTTTAAACAACCTATAACTTACCACGAAGAGTTCGTTTCAGGTCTAAAAAGGTTAGTAGTGCACCCAACTGCCGTTAGCCACGTTGGAAAACAGCGCTGAAGTCGGCGTACGCGCTCCCACCTAGTCTCACCTAACTCCATAAAATTTACAGAAAAGTCAACTGGATTCAGATGAACTGCTTGGCATATACTATTTTGACAGAAGAAAGGACGATACCCTAGTTAAAGAAAGGAATGCATCTAAACAGGTTCGTCGAACTATTAAAGAGGAACACTTTCCTATCATAAAAGAACGTGGCTCAGTTTATTTAGGCCATGTGCCTCCAAACTCCGGGCCTGCTAAGGACATTGTAGCTTTCATAGTATCATGTCTTACTGAACAAGGGGTTTCACTAGAATACTTAGATTTGGTAGGCTGTGATGACCAATACTGGATAGAAAGGTGGTGCTATCAGAAAGCTTGAAGTTCATCTCTGACGACCACTGCAGTGGGTTGTTTGTTTATTCCATTTTGTTGAATTACCTTTCCGCCATCTTTTTCAACATTTGAATGTTGAAACAACTGGCCCAAGATCATTTAGTACACCATTTGGACACAATATCATTGTTGTGTAAAGCTCTCGGTGATAAATTTTCAATTGACTGATTGTGAAATTCCAGAAGTGGACAGGCAACTGTTGAGTAAGGACCAAAGATATCTTCTTGGCATAAGTCAAGCAATTAAAAGTGGCAACTTTTCAAATGACTTATTAAAGTGTGATTCCGGCCCAATTTCACATGCCAGATTGCTCACTTGTGCGAATAAAGCCCTTCGACTTTAAGCGAGCTTAAGAGTATTAAAAGCCAGGCAAAATGTTTCAAAGGCTAAAGGTATCTGAATCTTTATCACTCCTACAATCCAGAATTAATTGATTGTAATGTAGCAAAATTAACATTTCCACCACTTTTTCGGAGAATAACCCATGTAGAAATACATTTCTTCGTTCAATCAGGTCATATCTCAGTCTGGGATGATAAAAAGTTTCCCAACTACACATAAGATGTCCAGCGGTGCGTTAAATCGGTAACGGAAGCATCATTTAAGGTATGTGGGCCCCAATCAAGAGAGCATCAGGACCACACTGAAATCAGTGTCCATAATACCAGACATTACCACCAAATCGCAGTACAAAGTTGCGTCTAAAAGTCAGACTTAAACAGATGACATAACAAATTGTATATCTTAGAATGTCACGACACTAGTTTTTTAATACAGTGCTTTGACTCCATTATAACAAACTATATATTTAAGTAATGTAAATAGTATATACCCTCATTGGTTGGATGGAGGATAGGGTGTGGTTTGAACTCGAAGTGCAGCTACCTTTATGTGGTGAGTTCTGGTTTGTTTAAACATTATCAAATATCTAAACAAACAAAGAGTTTTACATTGTACAATTTATATGCATATGTTAATATTGGAATGCAAACTGATCTCAGGTGATTATTTTCTTTATTCATCAAAATCACTGAAAATTGAATTTTTGCCGATTTGTATTGAGCTTCCGTGATCGGAAGCTATTCTTTAAACGCAACTGTTTATTTTTATTATTATTAAACATTACAATCTGCAAATATTTTTCACTATAGCGGTAAAAATATATATATACGTAAAAAAAGAAAAAATTCTGAAAAAATCGGAAATTTTCAATTTTTTTTAATTTTTAAGCGGTTTGCGGGATCGGAAGATAAAGTCCGATTTAAATAATTTAGTTTTTGTTTTTCTTGTATTTACCAATCGCAACTTTTCCGCACTATAGCAACTCGGAAATATCAACTTGACTTTTTTCACACCACCCTATTGTTCATGTATGTGAGTTCATGTATTGAAGTGGTTTTAGAGATGAGTTTAGCTGAGATAAATTCCGATGTGTGTTTCATTCCTTCGCAATATTTTGCAATGGCATGTTTATTAGCTTCTTATTTTTGATTATATTGCTTGTGTTCTTGAATTCAAAATTTTTAAGCACATTTGGTTTGTCCAATATCGGAAAGACTGCACTAACAATTAATGCTAAAGCTACGTCATGGGTTAGATAACTCGAACGCTACCGAAACTAGTTTTCTTCAAGTTAATAAGTTCTGGTGCGAATTTTTTTATTTTTCTACACATGGTATAAAATGTATGTATATCGTATATATAATAGAGCATATAATGTTATCGTATATCTTATCTACCGTATATATGTTTAATTAATGGTTGTTTATGAGAAGTGAAATCATCCCGTCTTATCCCACATGTGATGTAAAATTGTACTGATATGTTCATTTCTCAATAAATGAAAAAATTTACTTTCTTTGAATAAGAAAGCATATAATTATAACCAATATATTTTATTTTAGAATTTTAATTAAGAAACAAAACTAATGGTCTTTCAGTGGTAAGTCTAATTATTTAATATTCAAAGACAAAAGTTCACAAAATTAAAAAATAAATAACCTTTTAATGAATGATTGTTTCTTTTCAACGATAAGTCTAATAGTATAATATTTAAAGACAAAAGTTCATAAAATAAAAAATAAATAAGCTTTTATTGAATGATTTTTTATAAATGTCAGATATCAAAATATATATATATATATATAAATTCAAGTTATCCTGCCTTATCCTACCTGTGATGTAAAATCGTACGAATATGTTACATTTATAAGAAATGAAAAAGTTCCGACTTTCTTTGAAAAAGAAACAATATATTTTATTTTACAGTTTTAATTAAAAACAAAACTAATAACCTTTCAGTGATAAGTCTAATTATTAAATATTGAAAGACAAAAGTTCACAAAATTAAAAAATAAGTAACCTTTTAATGAATGATTGTTTCTTTTTAGTGAGAAGTCTAATTATGTAAGATTTAAATAAAAAAGTTCATAATCTATATCTATACTAATATTATAAAGAATTAAAAATTGTGTGTTTGTTAGAGGTAATCTCTGGAGCTATCGAACTGATTTCAAAAGTAATTGTATCAAAATGAAGGTGTTAGTCCAACTTAGAACATAGGTTATATTTTATGTCGGTGCCACTACTACAAAGGGGGTGCAGGAGCAAAAAAAAGTTCTAAAATGCGATTTTTGCGTTACTGAAAGGCATAAAAAGATGAAATTTTAAATAATAGCTACTTATTAGATATAAAGGATTTCTAAGAAAATTTCTTAAACAATTCAAAATTTAAAAGGGGTGAAAATGCGCGAAAAGCGTTCTAAAAAACGTTCTAAATGGAGGTTTCTACACAATCTCAGGAAATACCAAACCGATTTAAAAAATAGTGGTGTCAAAATGATGGTGTCAACCCTTGCTCTAACATAGGTTATGTTTTGTCGGTGCCAGTACCCCAAAGTGGTTGCAGGAGCAAAAAACGTTCTAAAAATGCGATTTTTGCGTTACTGAAGGGCCTAGAAATATAAAATTTGGAATATTAGTTACTTATAAGATATAAATGATGTCTAAGAATATTTTCTAAACAATTCGAAATTTAAAAGGGTTGAAAATGCACAAAAAGCGTTCTAAAAACGTTCTAAATGGTGGTTTCTACACAATCTCAGGAAATACAAAACCGAATTAAAAAATAATGGTCTCAAAATGAAGGTGACAACGCTTGTTCCAAGATAGGCTATATTTTATGTCGGTGCCACTAACCCAAAGGGGGTGCAGGAGCAAAAATTTCTAAAAATGCGATTTTTGCGTTACTGAAGGACCTAGAAATATGAAATTATTAATATTAGCTACTTATTAGATAAAAGGGATTCTAAGAACATTTCTTGAACAATTCGAAATTTAAAAGGGGTGAAAATGCGCGAAAACCGTTCTAAAAACTTTCTAGATGGTGGTTTTTACACAATCTCGCGAAATACCAAACCGATTAAAAAAAATAATGGTGTCAAAATGATGGTGACAACCCTTGCTCTAACGTAGACAATATTTGATGTCGGTGCCACTACCCCAAAGGGGGTGCAGAAGCAAAAAACTTTCTAAAATGCGATTTATGCGTTACTGAAGGGCCTAGAAATATGAAATTTGAAATATTAGTTACTTATTAGATATAAAGGATTTCTAAGAACAGTTCTTAAAAAATTCGAAATTTAAAAGGGGTGATAATGCGCGAAGAGAATTCTATAAAACATTCTAAATGGTGATTTTACTCAATTTTGGGAAGTATCAAATCGATTTCAAAAGTAATGATTGTAAATTGAAGGTGACAGACCTTGCTCTAACATAGGCTCTGTTTTATGTATGTATCACTACCACGTGGGGGTTGCAAGAAGAAAAACGGTCTAAATTGCGGTTTTTGTGTTATGGAAGGGCCTCGAATAATGAAATTTGGAATGGTAGTTACTTATAAGATATCGATGATCTCAAGGGACATTTCCTAAACAAATCGAAATTTAAAAGGGGTGAAAATGCGCAAAAAGCGTTGTAAAAAACTTCTTAATTGCGATTTCTATGCAATCTCAGGGAGTACTGAACCGATTTCAAATATAATGGTGTAAAAATGATGGTAACAGCCCTTTCTCCAAGATAGGCTATATTTTATGTCTCTTTCCACTACCCCAGAGGAGATGCAGAAGCAATAAACGTTCTAAAAATGCGATTTTTGAATTATGGAAGGACCTAAATTCATGAAATTTTAGATGGTATATATTTATTGGATATAAATGATCTCACATTTCTTTAAAATTTTATAATTTAAAAGAGGTGAAATGCGCGAAAAGCATTCTAAAAACGTTCTAAATGCCGATTTGTGAGTAATCGCAGGAAGAATCAAACTGATTTCAGAAGTAATGGTAGGAAATTGGTGCTGGCAGCCTCTGCTCTAACATAGACGCTATTTCATGTCAGTGTTACTATCACCTAGACGATGCATTAGCACAAAACGCTCTAAATTTCGGTTTTTGTGTTATGGAAGTTCCTAGAATCATGAAATTCGGAATGGTAGTTACTTATAAGATGTCAATGATCTCTAAGGACATTTCCTAAAAAATCGAAATTTAAAAGGGGTGAAAATGCGCAAAAAACGTTGTAAAAAACTTCTAAATTGCGATTTCTAAGCAATCTCAGGGAGTACTGAACCGATATTAAATATAATTTTGAAAAAATTATGGTAACAGCTCTTGCTCCAAGAAAGGCTATATTTCATGTCTGGTTCCACTACCCCAGAGGAGATGCAGGAGCAGAAAACGTTCTAAAAATGCGATTTTTGAATTATGGAAGCATCTAAATTCATGAAATTTTGCATGGTATATATTTATTAGATATAAATGATCTCTAAGAACGTTTCTTTTAAATTTTGAAATTTAAAAGAGGTGAAAATACGCGAAAAGCATTCTAAAAACGTTCTAAATACCGATTTGTGAGTAATCTCAGGAAGAATAAAATTGAGTTCGAAAGTAATGCTAGGAAATTGATGCTGACAGCCTCTGCTCTAACATAGACGCTATTTCATGTCAGTGTCACTATGACCTAGAGGATGCAGGAGCACAAAACGTTCTAAATTGCGGTTTTTGTGTTATGGAATGGCCTAGAATCATGAAATTTGAATGGTAGTTATTTATAAGAATTCAATGATCTCTAAGGGCATTTCCTAAAAAAATCGAAATTTAAAAGGGGTGAAAATGCGCAATAAGCGTTGTAAAAGTTCTAAATTGCGATTTCTATGCAATCTCAGGGAGTACTGAACCGATATCAAATATAATGGTGTAATAATGATGGGGACAGCTCAGGCTCCAAGATAGGCTATATTTTATGTCTGTTTCCACAACCCCACAGGAGATTCGGGAGCAAAAAAACGTTCTAAAAATGCGATTTTTGAATTATGGAAGGACCTAAATTCATAAAATTTTTCATGGTATGTATTTATTAAATAGAAGTGATCTCTAAGAACGTTTCTTTAAAATATTGAAATTTAAGAGAGGTGAAAATGTGCGAAAAGCATTCTACAACTAAAAAACGTTCTAAATGCCGATTTGTGAGCAATCTCACGAAGAATCAAACTGATTTCGAAAGTAATTGTAGGAAATTTATGCTGACAGCCTCTGCTCTAACATAGACGCTGTTTCATGTCGGTGTCACAATCACTTAGAGGTTGCAGAGCAAAAAAACGTTCTAAATTTCGATTTTTGTGATCGGTAGGGGCTAACAACTTGAAAGTAGGGAAGGTACATATTTATTATATATAAATGCTCTTTAAGAACAGTTTCGAAAGAAATCGGAATTTTAAAAGGGGTGAAAATGCGCGAAAAGGGTTCTAAAAACTTCTAAATTGCGATTTCTACTCAATATCAGGAAATACCAAACCTATTACAAAAGTAATGGATGCAAACTGATGGTGATAGTCCCTGCTCTAACATAGGCTATATTTTATGTTGCTGTCACTACCATCTGGGGGTTGCAAAAGTAAAACATTTTCTAATTCGCGTTTTTTGCACAACTGAGGGGGTCTAACATTTTGAAATATGGAATGGTATTTACTTACAAGATGCAACTGCTTTCTAAGAACAGTCGAAAGAAAATTCCAAATTTAAAAAGATGAAGTGAGCGAAAAGCGTTTTAAAAGCGTTCTAAATTACAATTTATGTACAATCTTATCAAATACCAAACCGATTTAAAAATAATGGTGACAAATTGTTGGTGATGGAACCTGCTCAAACATAAGCTATATTGTATGTCTCTACCACTACCACCAGAAGGTTTCAGGAGCAAAAACTTTCTAAATTGCTATTTATGTGATACTGAAGGGGCTAGAAACTTAAAATATAGCATGGTAGTTACTTATAAAATATAAATGCCCTTGAAAGACTTTCGAAAATAAGTTCGAATTAAAAAGGGGTGAAGCGAAGTGGTGGTGCGAAAAGCGTTCTAAAAAATTTCTAAATTACGTTTTCTAAGCAATCTCAGTGAAATAATAAACCGATTATAAAAGTAATAGTAGCGAATCAATAATAACTGTCTCTGATCCTACACAGGCTATATTTTATGCCGATGATTCTACCACCTAGTGTTCACAGGAACCACAAACGCTCTAAAAAAGGCCTTTACAAGCTTTCTAAATTACGTTTCTGGGGAATATTAGGAAATAACAAACCGATTTAAAAATTAATGTTGGTGAATTAATGGTGTCAGTTCCTATTTCAACTTAGCCCTTTATGTTGAAAGAGGTGGTAGAACTTGGAATTTGACATGATGGTTAATTTTAAGATGTAAAAAGGTGGTTTCTAAAAAATTCAAAACTTCAAATGAATACTTAAATGAACGTATTAATTGAGCATAAAAGTTTCAAAATATTTTCTAAATTATCATTTATTTAGTTTTCTTTCTTTTTATTAATTTAAGTCTCATTTCTGCCTAATGCAGTGTAAGAATGAAGTTTAGTCAAACTGTGTTTTAAATAGTAATTTTTGAATTATTCCTAAAAGTATAATATCTTTTAATAAAAATTAGACATATAAATATCACTTGGCAGATTTCAGATATTACGCGAGCAAAGCCGTGGGGGTTGCTTGTATTAAATAAATTAAATAAGATTTTAATGGATGGTTGCTTATAAAAATTCAAATCATCCTGTCTTATCCCACCTGTGATGTAAAATCGCACGAAATTGTTACTTTTACAAAAAATGAAAAAGTTTAGACTTTCTTCTAAAAAGAACCAGTATATTTTATTTTATAATTTTAATTAAGAACCAGAACTAATAACCTTTCAGTGATAAGTCTAATTTTTTGATATTGAAAGACAAATTTAACAAAATTAAAAAAATAAATTATATTTTTCTGAATGATTGTTTTCTTCAGTGATACACGTCTAATGATGTAATATTTAAAGACAAAAGTGCATAAAACTAAAAAAAAAAGCTTAATGAATGATTGTTTATAAAAATTTAAGTCATCCTATCTTATCCAACTTGTGATGTAAAATCGCACCATTATGTTACGTTTACAAGAAATGAAAAAGTCTAGACATTCCTTGAAATAGAACAAATATATTTTATTTTACAATTTTAATTAAATTTATGTATTGTAATCCTTACCCTCAAGAAGGGTGCCGAAATAGAGTTAAAGCTGAAATATTAGGGTTTTATTTCACTTTATTTTATTTTTTAAAAACATGTATGATAATCATCATAGATACTATTTACGACGCTGAGTCTCTCAAACCGATTTCTTCTAAGAATGTTTCTTGAAAAAAAAATTATAAGAAAGTTGATATGTTACAATACTTTTCTCACTTGCAGTCTTCTATATTTTGAAGAAAATTCGTTCAAACTCACGAATTACGCAAAGTGAGCGATTAGCATACAATTGAGTATTTTTCTGAGGAGATATTTAAAAATAAAATACGGTCTTGCACTCGCTTTTAATTAATTTATATGTCTACGGTAATAATAACAATTATAAAGACTGGTATAAAGAAAGTGAATAATGTTGAACAGCTTGAGAAGAAGTTAATCTTCAATTATTGATTTCAAATAAATTTCCCTTATGCCAAAAATGATATTTTATCCTAGGAGAATGTTGATCAGAACGTAAGACAATAAAAAAAACTATAAAATAGCTGTTCCATTGTGTTAAATAAGCCCTTACTTAATATGCTGCACATAACAATATACAAAGTTTGAGTAACTACAAATATTAACAAATGTAAAAAAACTTTTAAAAACATCAATTAATAGCCAATATGAAAATATCATATCGCCTTTTTGCATAAATCTATGTATTGTAATCCTTACCCACAAGAAGTGTGCTGAAATAGAGTTAAAGCTGAAATATTAGGATTTTATTTCACTTTATATTATTTTTAGAAAATTTATAAGATAATCATCATACTATTTATGATACTATTTATGATGCTGAGTCTTTCAAACCGATCTCTTCCAAAACATTTTCTTGAAAAAAAAATAATACCCGTTTAGAAGAAAGTGAATATGTTACAATACTTTTCCCACTTACAGTCTACTTATATTTTGAAGAAAATTAGTTAAAACTCACAAATCACGCAAAGCAAGCGATTAGTATACATTTGAGTATTTTTCTGAGGAGATATTTTTAAAAGGAAGGTTTTGCACTAGCTTTTAATTAATTTATATGCCCATGATAATAATAGCAAGTATAAAGACTCGTATAAAGACTCGTATGAAGAAAGTGAATAATTTTGAAGAGCTTGAGAAGAATGTAATCTTCAATTATTGATTTCAAATAAATTCCCCGTATACCACAAACGATATGCGGTTTTATCTTAGGAGAATGTTGATCAGAAGGTAAGCCGATAAAAGCATCTATAAAATGATAGAAAAGGTTTCATTGTTTTAAATAAACCTTTATTTAATATGCTACTCCTAATGGTATAAAAAGTTTCAGTAACTTCAAATGCGTTGATAAAAAAAATAAATAAACTTAAAATTCGCAATTACAAAAATATGCGAATATGAAAATATCATCTCTGCTTCTTGCCTAAAGCTATGTATTTTATCCATTATCCACAAGAAGTCTGTTAAAATGTCGTCAAAGCTGATATATTTTATTTCACTTAATTTTGTTTTTATAAAATCTATACGATAATCATTATAGATAATTTTTATGATGCTGGGTCTCTGAAATCGGTTTCTTGAAAGAAAAAAAAAAACGTTTAGAAGAAAGTGAATATGTTACAATGGTTTTCCCACTTGCATTCTCCTACTTTGAAGATGATTAGTTCAAACTCACAAATTACCCAAAGTGGGCGGATTAGCATACATTTAAATATTTTTCAAAGGCGATATTTTTTTAAAAAGGAATACGGTCTTGCACTTGCTTTTAATTAATTTATATACCCATGCTAATAATAGCAAGCAGATTCGTATAAAGAATGAATAATTTTAAACATCATGAGAAGAAAGTAATCTTCAATTTAACATTATAATTTTTAAAAGATGTTAAATAATAAAGTTAGATGCATTTAGAGAACACGAGCTTGAAAGAAAAATTCTTTGGCAATATTTTGAAGAATATAATAATTATACCATTCATCCATTAAATGTTTCATAGAAAAATATGAATTATTTTGATAATTTTGGACAAATACAAAATTTTTATTAGCTAGGATATAAATATATTCAATCACATGTTTAGATAACTTGAAAATCCCGAAGTTCATGCACCTGGTGTTTAAGGAAAAAAGAAAATTTAAGTTTTGTGAGCCGTACTCGTATATGTAGAAAAATTAGTTATAGAGTTTCAGTTAATTTTAAGTTATAATGAAGAGAACGAAGTTTTTTCAACTGGATAAATTATATTCAATGGCTGGAATAGCGCAGTTGAGATTTTTCCAACAGAACGAAAAATGTCCAGGTTCGATTCCTGGTCTGGACATTTTTCGCTCTGTTGGAAAAATCTCAGCTGTGATACTCCAGCCATTGAATATAATTTTAAGTTATTGAGGGAAAACTTTTTGTTAGATAAATTTAATATACTTGTTTCTTGATTACGTATTAGCTAATACCAGCGGAAATCATACATTTTTAAATAAAACACCACAATTTTTTTACGATTAAGAAGACAGCGGACATTAAAAAACAAATTCTTCAATGGATTCTTTTGTATGAACTCATTTGAAAATTGTCAGACTTGATAACTGCAAACGGAAAAAAATTATATTCAAATTTTGGTGTTAAAATAATAAAAAGGTTTAAATTATTTATTTATTTATATTTTAAACTAACGAACAGTTGTCCTAGTTTCAAATGCCACAGGTGCATTCTTTTTGCAGAAAATATGACAATATTTATTTATGAGATACTTTTTATACGTTGCAACGAAAGTTGGCGTGAATTACAACAATTTGCGGACTATATAAGTAGAAGAAAAATTATAATTATTCTTTGTTTTTTATAAAAAAAAAATTAGCTATACATGGTCGTTCAAAAGGTCATGTCCAAATGTCACGTATCGGAGTAACATCTCATGGGGAGCAAGAATTACATAGAAACTGGGTGTTGTGAATGCGATTATGATGGTGTGATTGCATCGTCACCGATACGCAAAGAATATCGAACAAACGGTGTAAAAATGCTTTTATTTTACAAAAAACTTAATGGAAGTAGAAAATACAAATGGAAAATGTTACAACTCAGAACAAGCATTCAAAATGTGCCCCATTAGTCGTGATACAAGCTTCAAATCGGCACCACATGGAATCGAGAAAATGTTCCAATTGGCCAGGAGTCTCCCGGACACGTGCCGCGGCTTCAACGATCTGTGCCAAGAGGTCCATGAACGATGGAACGGGTGTCTCGTACACCAGAGACTTAAGACATCCCCCAGAGAATATCCAGGGGGTTTAGGTCCAGTTATCGCGATGGCCACAGTACAGCCCCCATTTAAACATGTTCGCGATTCCATGTGGCGCATGGACCTCATTGCACGGATCGCTGAAACAGTGGCATGTGTCCGGGAGACTCCTGGTCAAATGGAACGTGTTCGCGATTCCATGCGGCGCAGATGTGAAGCATGCATCACGGCGAATGGGGTACATTTTGAGCACTTGTTATGGGTTGTAACATTTTTCATTTATACTTTGTAGTTAGATTATTTTTTTTTTGTAAAATAAAGGTCTTTTTACGTCGTTTGTTATCTTTTCTTTGCGTCACGGTCACGATACAATTGCACCGCCACGATCAAGTTTCCTATCCCCAGTTCCTATGTAATTCGTGCTCCTCATGACGAGACACACTCTCACCTGCCGTTTGGACAGGGCTTTTTAACCATCCAGTATATTTCCATATGCATAGCTTTCAACACTAAAATACACCTGAAACGCAATTTTTATGCACATTTCTTTATTATTGTATGCACATAGAGTATAAATATCTATATAGAGTATAGATGACATACAGTATAAATATCTGAAGAATCAGGCAATTAGGAATAGGATTTGACAATAGGAGAGGCTTGACCCATACATCAATTTTCATATTTAAAAGAATTTCAGAATTGTATTAATAGGTGTGTCAAACAAAGCTACTGGATTGCTGTAACTGCAGTCTTTATTTCATACAGATAATCGAAATAGGTACGGAAAAAATCAATTGTGAGGCATTTTCAACGTAAGAGTTGTGTTTTTTAGAAATATTTTTAAAGGTTTTTTTCAGATAAAATGTATCGTAGAAATTTAGATAAGTAGGTTTTAAGTAATGCTCAAATATCGAGCTTTCATTCCAAATAGAAAGATTGTACAGTAAGTTAGGCTTAACTTGACAATGTTCTATTCTTTAAAAAAGGCCTATGTGGAGAAGCTTGACCCAGCCAATGTGAGGGAGGGTTGACCAGATGCCGAAGGCTCCCTTAATTAAGTGGTTTGGGAAATCATATTATACACTGTGCATAATGAAAGGTTAATAATTATACTAAATTTATTCTGTAAAGCTACAGTGAAATGGCGTGATGGAAAAAAAATGTTTAAAACTGATTAAAGAAAGATGTGAAAAATTGCTATAGTATCCACTGCGAGAAAGCAATTTAATGAAATATAAATGGGAAAGTTGATAGGAACTTTTTTCCTTTTGAATATTACGAACAATAGGTAAATAGAAACAGTGGAAAAGACTAGAAATTATGAAAGCAGCAGACTTAACCCTTTCAGGGGCAGTGGTATGTTTATGAAACCATTTAATTGTAATACCCAAACGCCATAATGGCTCCAGAATTTTGCTAAGGTCTTTTCCATTTAATATGTATTTGAAATATAGCCTTTTTCTAAATTCCAAATAAATTTGTTCGTAAATTCCGGTGCGAGTCATTTATTTCAACATTTTATTATTGAAAGTACTTCGCCACTGAAAGTGTTAAAATATGTTAATGATAAGTTAAGTGCTCATGTGGCTGCAAAAGAACATAGCATTGATCGAAATACTGTAGCAAGGTATGTAGACAAATTTCGCCATGGTGAATACAATGAGATGAAGCCAAACTATGTGACAACTAAAGTTGTCAGGTCGAGTATCTCAAAAAGTGGTACAAGGAGACAAAAAAAAAGCGGGACAGTGGCTTCTAAATCCGGATATAATAATACACGAAAGCCTATGAAAATGAAACCTGCCTCTAACGGAATACTGTATTAAATTTTTTAATTTAATTTTCCCTGCTGCACAATTACAGCTGCTCAGACAAAATCCTGTTTAAAACAAAATTTTTCCCCTCTGACTTGCTATTGCGTCTAACCAGTTTTGTTTAAGCATCATATTTTCGAAAAAAAAAAATAAATAAAGCATGTAGCATAAAGTTATTTTGCTTTTTTAAAATGATTTTATTTCTCTTCCCAAATATTTCAAGTGGGTCAAGCCGCCCATACTGTGGGTCATACCTCCCATATGTGAAGAGCCTTGACCAATTATTTTGTCATGATTAAAATCAATAATTTTTCAAATTTCTTATATATTACACTCATGTAGCAATTTTATTTTGATAACTGATTGTATGACGAATAAAATAATATATAAAACTTTACGTTCAATATTTAAAAAATGAAAAATCATTTTGTAAAAAGTAGGTCAACCATCCAAAGTCTCCCCTATCTATATTATAAAGGACAAACATATCTGTGCGTAACGCATACGTCATTTTGCGAATGGCAACACTTTGAAATTTGAAATGAAATTTTGGTTTTGCAATTTTCTCTACTGCAAATTTTTAAACTTCTAAACATTGAACATTTTAAATTTTTACACCGTCGTATAAGGAAAAAAATTATCTTTTAAATGCAATTTGTTTTAAAGCTGTATCTCAATTAATGTTTGAGATATTAATTTTTTTGCAGTTTTTAATACCATTTTTCTGATCGTGGCAACAAAAGTACATCATTTCTATTGAAAGTCATTGAAAGTAAACGGAAAATAGGCGAAAATAGGAGATGCTGTATCTTTTTGTTGCCATTTTCTCATAAAACCTGAAAAATAGTTGAAAATAAAATATGGGCTAATGTCAAGAATATTCTCTGTTATTCCGTGGTAATGACGTCATATGCACACTTTTCTATAGACGAAGTTTAAGACTGGGTTGTAAAAGTAGATTGCTTCAGCGGATGTAAATGACGTCATTTTATAAAGAAGCGTGTATTTTAAGTCCTAAAATCTGAATTATGTTTTGTAGAACTGCGTCATTTTTACAGCCCAGCTGCTTTGAAATTCTTCACAGGTGAAAAGGCTTCACTTTTGAAAATAATAAAATCGAAAGCACACACTGACAAAACGCAATGTTTTACAAAAATTTAGAGTGTTTTTATAAAAGAGGGGTGACATGCAAATAATAGTGATTTATATTACAGAAGTTGATGATTTTCGCCTGAATGGATTTGCTTCGCCGAGTTAGAGAAGCAAACAAATAATTCGTGGTTTAAAATAATATCGTGTTCCTGAAGTTTTTGTCGAAAATTCTCTTGAATAATAAAATTTTAATGCTATTATTTAGGATATTCTACTATAATTTTATCAAAATAACATAATTTGCTTAATTTAATTTTTCCTAATTTTATATAATCTATATATTTAAGACACAAGTGTGTTTTTTAGTCATCTGCCCTGATCTTTCTTCTGAACCAATTTTACTAATATATATATATATTTTTTTAAACTGAAAGCTCTTCCTTTGTAGATGTGATTGCGCTATCTATTTTTTTTTAACTATCCCCACTTTTATAATTTAATTTTAAAAGCATTTTATGAAATTTCTTCAAAGTGATGAAAATTAGATAGGTTTCATTATTGCAGACAAGAGAGAAATAATGAGGTATTTTTAACTTCATTCATGCTATTTTCTGATAAAAATTCAAAATTGTTGATAAAAATTGTTGTATAGGGTTTAGTGGCGCAAAATCCCATTAGGAGCAGAATATTATATTAGGGGCATAATAACATAAAATGACATACTGCTTTTGAAAAAACGCATTTTTCCTGATAAATTTTTTATATTGTTTTTCCTTCTGCATGTGTACTGATACTAAGTTTCAGACACTAGGCGAAATGCTTAAGTGAAAATGAAGTCATATTTAAAAGAAAACGATCATTTTCTTAGATAAAACTAAGCCTTTTAACACAAATGCGTCTAAAAAACATAAATTTCGTAAATTTTTACTCTCCAAAATTGAGATTAGAATCTCAAGTAAAGAGTGCGTCTGTTCACATAAAAGCTGTTGCTGACAATCGTGACTTCAAGTTTTGAGTTAAAATGATTTTTAATTGATCAAACAAAATACAATTTTTTTTTAATGATGAATATGGATATGAGAAGTGCGTATGCAAATTTTGAGAAAGTGAAAATTGCTGTTTTTCATTCCGGAATACCAAGCATAAGAGCCTCAATTGATAGCCACATCCTAATAACTGATCTTTATTATATTTTACTGATTGTGTATCTATATTATAAAGAACAAACATATCTGTGCGTAACGCTGACGTCATTTTGCAAATGGCAACACTTCACGATCAAATTTCGATGTTGAAATTTTCGCTACTGCAATATTTCAATCTTCTATCGATCGTAAATTTTCAATTTTCGTCGCATAGGGAAAAAAATTGCTTTTAAATGCAATTTGTTTAAAAACTGTATTCATTAACTGATGTATTATATTTTCTAAAGTAATTTTTAAACATGATTTTTTTTTTAAGTTTATCTTCTCACGTGCCGATTTCAATACATAATAATAATAAATATTTGCACATAAAATGCATAATTTGCATAATAAACATGCACATAAAGCAAAAAACATTTTTCAGCATTTGTTTTGAATATTTTTGCATAACGAAATTAATACTTCCTTTATGAACAAATAAAAGAATAATATTAAAACAACCACAAATCTAACATATTTGTGAAAGACAAATTAACGAAAATAATACTTCTTTTATAAAAAAAAAAAAAAAAAAGAAGAAGAAGAATATTGAAAAAATACAAATCTAACATATTTGTAATCGTGCAATTTAAATTTTTAGATCGCCAAATAGGATTTTTTTTTTCAAATGGAATTTGTTTGCAAAGTTCATCGCAGTTTACTGATTGTTTATAGTTTTAAAAACAATTTTAAAAGCATGAAATATTTTTTAATTTATCTATATCGCGCGGAGCTCAATTATGGAAGATTAATCCGTTTGCCCTTAAAACAAAATAAAGAGTTCATCATTTTTTTACGGCTAATTTCTATTAAAAAACTTCCCTATGCATAAAAAATAAAATAATATAAATAAAACACAAATTTACCAGACATGTATAAGCTCTGAAATTATCAGAATATAAAAGGATGCCATAAGTATTAAAATCATGCCAAATAACTCTTAGCATGCGGCTAATAAGAAAATATCGCTTTTGATAAATTTCAAAAATTTATTTGATTGTGTAATTCGCATTTTCCATATGAAAAATGCTTTTTTAATGTAAGTGGTCAATCTAAAAAAATTATTGTATATAAAAAATTATTACTTTTCAATTAAAAAAAATGTTTCCACCTATATTCTTTAACCCGGGAAACCCGGGTACGGCCCCCTAGTATATATTAAAGGTACAGCGGTAAATGATGTATTTTTCGAAAGATCCTACAAGCGGCTTTTAAAATAGTATACTTTAGTGGGGTGAAATAGCTCAAAATTATACCAAAATATTTCACATCTGGCAACCAATGCGCCACTTTGGATTCAGATAGTAAATGGATAGACGAGTCTAAAAAGCCCGGGACACAAATTTTTTTAGCCCTCTAGCGGCGCTGATGATGCAATCAATATTGCCGCCAAAGATTTGCAACGCCCTTCTACATTTCTGTATATAATTCGGATTAATATTTTGATATTAACCTATATTATTAGTGATTATTAATCCGAAGAAAACGCGCTTTCCAACGGTATATTGGACATCATTGTTTAGATTCATAATACCAGAAATATTTATAAATTTATTTAATTTTTTTTTCAAAACAGTTTGCTAAATAACTTGGAATCCGTTGCATGTAGCTGAAAACTTGTAGCGTACTTTTTGTTTGTCAGAAAATTACCTTTCGAACGGTATATGTGACTTTATTTTATCACAAATGTTTGCTGAAAACTTGCCAAAACAGTGTAGCGTTACGCAGAGAGTCGTTATGGCAACAATGTAATTTATATGGGTTCCGAAAATTAATACAGTGGCTTTATAACTGTTTAAGTAGCAAATCTAATTATTGTAATTTTTGATGTATACGTAAATACATTCTAGTTTTTTTCAGGGCTATGAAACTTTCATTTCCGTTTTAAAATCAATGACATGAGGTACACTTAATGATTAGGCATAACTTTAAGATAAGTTTTAAACATTTATAGGTACAAGAATAAGAAACAAAAGAATGTATAATACAATATTATTCCAATTTAATATCCAAACTTAATCATATCCTATAGATTGTCAAATACCCTAATGGCAGCCATATTTAAATAACATAATATCTTGCTGTCATATGCAATAATATCCAAATAATTCATGTAAATTCACTTGTGATTACTGATCACTGTCGAAACACTGTCCTTCACATACACAAAGTTGCGTACATCTTATTCCCATTTTAACACATTTACAAGATGTGCATCGCTTGCAGCAAATATAGGAGGTAAGTTGTTCACAGTGTTTTGACATTTCTGGAATTGTTGTCCACACAGGTATGATCCTCCTGAATTTATCGTCCATCCCCACTTAATTGGCGAAGGTATTGTGTAATGTGCAACGAGGCTGTTATTCCAAATTCTTGCTTGGAGAGTTGCTCGTTTGATGTGTTGTGTCAAAGCATCTGCTGTAGGAGGTATGTTTTTGATGGCTCGATTATTTCTTGTAAAAAACACTCGTCTGCAGTCATTGATGCTCTGAAGATCTGATGATTGTTCATAAAGTAGTATAACAAATCGCTGTAACAGACAATGACATTCATCGTCACTATCAGAGATGCCTGTACAGAGCTGATACCATACACAATCAATCTCACGAAATGATAACCAGACCTTCCAAGCTGTCATCTTGCCAATGCCACAAAATGTAGAAACTGTGTCGCAACCAGTTACAGAATGAAAAGCCAACAAATTTCTGCAAATTTCCGGTGAAAGTTTAGCACAGGTCTTATGAATTTGAATGAATTTCCTGTATTTCCCACAACCATACTGAATCCATAGTTCATTAATATCTTGTACTTGTGGGAACAGTGATATTGAAATAACCACTACATCGCAGTTCATATTAAGATGCGAGTATGCGCACTTTCTACTGCATGCTTAACATGGAGAATCAGACGGCCATCTGCTTCTTCGTGTGAGACGGGAGAAATGCTTGATACATCTATAGATGTTGACGCGAGGACTCGGCCACCATTAGTACAGATAACATGTTTTCCTGGATACTCGTCCCCTACCATTTTCTTAGCTAGTAACTGGAATAATTGGATCTTGTTTTCGTTGATACATAGGAATTGCAGTTGAGTCTGAGACTTTAATACTTATGCCACTTCCTCTTGTTTCTCAGGTATGTGCCTTCAAACTTTTACTAATATATCTGTCGAATACAATATCTAGTCGTAAACTGTTCTTCAGATTATTAATGAAATATGGTTTGAAAACATGTTCATAGTATCCGGAAAATGTTGTCGCAATACCAGGATTAAGCATGTGTATTACGGCTGCTCCATCAAGTATTTTAGCTGTTACATTCGGTTGGTTATGATTAAAGCTAATACCATATTTTGTTTGAATACAGTCAATAATATCCGACTTGTTGGTTGGTTTTCGGAGTTTTCCATCATCTTAAATAGTGGGTGGGTACTTTTGGTTTTCATGCGAAAAGAAATCATCTATGTTGCAATCCCGTGCTTCAGATGCAGCATAATATCTGCAGAATAAGTTGGAGTCTTTACGCAAGTAAGTAAGAAATATTGGACTTAGCCTTATCTGTTTTTCTTGTTATAGTCTTGAAGATGTGAATATTGTTCGAGGAATAATTTCATGAATTGAATTTTGAACTTGACTGAGACGTACAAGACACTGTTCAAGTCCTACAGTAAATGCTTCCGTGACAAACTTGACAGCTTCGAAATTTGGAATTATTTTGGAGCTCCCTATTAACATTAAATCACTTTCTTCAAATGGATTTGCTTGTTCTGATAAGACGTTAATCATTTCTTTGGTATCGACCAAGAACCTTTTCTCATGAGCATTGTTATCTTCATGGATTTGCAATCCACGTTTTTCTAATCTTTTAAATTTGATTTCTCTTCAAATTCCTCAATTAAAGAACTGATCCTAGGGCCTGCTACCATCCACTTAAGCAGAGCATTTTCACTATCAAGGATTCCAATAGCACCACATTCACCCTTTATAATTTTGTTATTGTGTTCGTGAATATAATCGTCAGATATTGCAGAAAACGGTGTAGCAGTTTTGCTGCTCGTAAAGTTACCACGAAAAAATTCAACATGTATGCTGGATGTTTTTCTGGAAGGTCATGTAGAGCCCACACGAATACTGGTAACCGACGGGAATAGTGGACTGTGTCCAACTCAAATGTCCACGGACATAACTGAGCCAAAGTATCGACGTACATTATAAAGTTAGATGTACGATTACTCAATACAAGTTGTACTAGAAGTGACTCCAGTTTGATGACTGTGTTCCAATATTGGAACTGAGGACAATCAGAGGTTTTCGATAAAATCCACAGCTCAATGCCTTCGCTACTGATGCTCTAATTTGTTTCACATACTTCGTTGAATGCTTTTACCTCTAGACAATGCAAAGCAGTTAAAGTAACTTCATGTACATACCGAGATCTTTTTACATGCGACGATGTTAGGCAAGATTCTGCAATACCAGAGGTTGTCCCTAATTCAGTTCATGCACTGCCAGTTAACCACTTGCCAAGTAAGTTAATAACCATCATTTTTATGTGAAGGCCACCCATCATGAGTATGATGCGATCCTTGCCATACTTGTTAGAAAATTTCCATTGCAGTTGCTTCACAATAGCATATACTGGTTGGACACATGTAATGACGGGTGTGTGATTTCCAGTTAATTTTGCTGTAGCCATTACTGTGATATCCATCATATGACGTACTATTGCCGGCGTCTCAATTTCATCATTTAGAAGTGGAAGCAGTGACGCGTTACACTTTATTTTTCTAACACCAGGTTCATTTTGTGCATGAAAAGCAACAAGCTATACTCTAGGCACATGCTCTATGCCTTGATTGTCATCAATATGCAATCTCTCTAGGGCAGAATTAAGCCAAGGATTTAAAATTTTCCTAGGGGTGAAGGCAGAATCATGGTGAGTGTACTGTGGATTGACAGTTGGCAAAGGTGGATCACTTGTGACTTTGCCAGTTGCAGGAAGAGTAGTGTAATATTCAGGGAGGCAATTGACAATTTGTTTATTCCACTGCTGGATACGAATGCTGTTATCGTCAATCCCCATAATGGATTCACTGTGAGGATGCTGAATAATCGTACACTTGAACCATGGAAAGAAGTAACGGCAGTAGAAGAAGATTGATTGTGATCAATGTTGTCTATTGCTGGTGTTACAAACACAGTGGGACACAACTTTGGTGGGTAAACGCCATCCTTCATACATTGTTTACACAACACATTTGTAACTGTTGCTGATACTTCTTGCACTCTATTATATGGAACACTCAGACACAGACGACACATTTTATCTATATTTTTTTCTTTTTACTGACAGCGTGAATCATGAGACCCACATATAGTGGGAGTGGTGATTCTTTCTCCAGAGAGTGACGTTGACTCTGAACATTTTCTTTTCTCTTAGGCTTAATGCTGTTATATCTAATAATTTGGGCAATTTACAATCCTGCATTATGTTCAGTCATTTCTGATGAGACGCCCGAGACAATATTTGGACCCTCTAATAACATACGTACAAAATGTAAAAAAACAGAAGGTACAGATTTGGAAGCAGTAAATGCATTCTAAAAAGATTCTTCAAATTTAGGAAAATCTTGAAAGAGTTGTCTTCGTACTATACCTACTGCCCATCCCAGACACATACCATCACTAGAGTCATTAAATGTACAGGCATCGCGAATGGCATTGCCAACATCCTTTTCAAAACTGAAAATAATTTCACGTCCCAACTTATCCGCTCTCAGACCAGGTATAAATGCTAATAGTTGTTCCTTAAGACGTGTTCTATTGATATTCTTTTCGTCAGTTTGTATTCCCATTTCCATCATGCGCTGAGATACTAACTTTCTAAGATAACAAAGTTTAAACACTGGAGAAGTATTGCTAGATGAGTACATAGCTTGCATGTATTTAACCAATTCCGTTATAACTGCACCATAAACAACTTCTTCAGGATTATGGTAATCTTCTCTTAGAAAACATTTAGCAGCTCTTGCACGTGTTAGAAAGCGAGTATAGCATAGTTTGTGATATTTGGCATCTAATACTACTAAATCTGTTAACGATAACTTCTTCAACAGTTTATCTTGTAATTGTACAGCATGATCATGAATTGTAGGAGAAATACTCAACGTGGATGCAGTCACAAGTTTGTCTTATCTTCTCCTTCATCACAAAACAGACACACCTTTTTCACATCTAAACACAATACTGATGATCTTATGAATTGTGATGTAGATGAAGTTTGGTCTGAGCAATATGATCTGAGCAATTTACATACACATAAAAATTTACAAGAATAACATTTGCTACGTAAACAGTTATAAAACCACTGTATTCATTTTCGGATCCCATATAAATTACATTGTTGCCATAACGACTCTCTATGCAACGCTTACATTGCTTTGGCAAATTTTCAGAAACTGTTTGTTATCAAATAGGAGTCATATATACCGTTCGATAGGCAATTTTTTGACGAACAAAAGATATGCAACACGTTTCTAGCTATATGCAACAGATTCCAAGTTATTTAGCAAAATGTTTTGATTTTTTTTTTAAAATAAAGTTATAAATATTTGTGGTATTATGAACCTAAACAATGATGTCAAATATAACGTTGGAAAGCGCGTTTTCTCCCGATTAATAATCACTAACAATATAAGTTAATATCAAAATATTAACCCGAGTTATATAGAGAAATGTACAAGCGCGTCACAAAATTTTGACGGCCATATTGATTACGTCATCAACGCCGCTAGAGGGCC
Source organism: Maratus speciosus (assembly GCA_963932465.1). Taxonomy (NCBI): domain Eukaryota; kingdom Metazoa; phylum Arthropoda; class Arachnida; order Araneae; family Salticidae; genus Maratus; species Maratus speciosus. Next base: position 65,283,147 of record OZ010788.1, read on the forward strand.
AGGAAAATTTGTGTCCCGGGCTTTTTAGACTCATCTATCCATATAATATCTGAATCCAAAATGGCGCATTGGTTGCCAGATGTGAAGTTTTTTTAGCTATCTCACCCCACTACTTATATATCGTTAAAACACGTTGTTTGATAAAAAGTGTTGCAAGTAATCAAAAATTAACGAAAAAACTTATCAGTAAGATAATTTCAAAGACTGCGGTGAGGAAGCCTCTAACTGATCTACTGATTTTATTTATTTATTTTTTCATAACTGTAATAGATTTTTCACATTTAATATATTTTTTTAAATGAACATTAAGAATACTGAAAATCATATTTATATGAAAAATAGCAATAATGCATTCAAATAAAGTTTTGAAATGTATTAATCTTAATGTCGATATTTTCATATTGGCTTCACGACAGAAGTTAAATGCCAATTAATCTCCAAAGATTGCTATTTACAATTACCCTTTTTGATTCTGTTCATTTCAATGGATTAATAGTGAAATTATATTACATGTCTTAAATTTTTGCTTTATTTCTATTTTATTGTTTTATTTATTGATTGATGAATGTTTTAACTTCGTTGTGGAATATAGGCTGGAATCAAATGGTAAACTATTTACATTAATTTAAGTGCAAACGGATTTATCATTCGTAATCTTGTGTTCACGATAGAGCTAGACTGAAAAAAAAAGCATGAAGTAATTTAAAAACGATAAAAATTGAGTAAATTGCGATATCGTTTTCAAATAAATAGTGATATATCTTTCAAACAAATTACATTTGAAAGTACTTTTTTTCCCTTATTCGGTAGTGCAAAAATTGGAAATTTGTGGTATTTAGAAGCTTAAAAAATTTCATTAAGAGTTAAATTTAATAATCTGCTGTTTCCATCGTCTAAATGACGCCAGCATTACACACATACCCATTTGCACTTTATAATATAGATAGATTACTTTTACGAGTTGCAATTTTCCCAACTCAATTCTTTACCAATAAATATGGCAGTGTTGAAATAATTAAATATAAAAAAATAAGCTTCATAATCTGAAAAAAGTAACTAATTTGAGTAAACATAATATATTATGCATTGTAGATATATATGTAAAACATTACAGGAAAAAACACAACAGCCAAAATTATAAAGCAATATTAATTCTTTTTTATGTGTAATAGTCTAACTATTAATTCCATCTATTTAATAAACGCTTGTATGCATTTTCCGCAATTAAAGCTGTTTTATTTGATTCATTAGTAAATAATTATATCGTTTTGTTTGTGCTGTAAATATTTTTTGAGACGAAGGAAAAGTCTTTTCTTCCGCCAGAACGTGATAATTAAATTAATGACAAATATCTTCTATAATGTTTTGCTTAATATAATTAAGAAAAAGGGAAAATGATCATATAAAAAATCGCTAGAAAATAGAATGTAAAAAACGAAAAGCAAGCATAAAGAAAGAAAATTTAGTTAATAAAATAAATAAATTCCTGTTATCTGCTAGTCAGAATTATTTCTTTTCATTTTTTTTTCACTTTCTCTCTCTCCGTCTCTCTATCTTTCACGAACACACACACACATTTATACAGAATAAACCCCTTATATAACGGATACCTCATGAGCACGGAATTCGCTCACTATTCAGAAGTTTCCACTTTTTATGTGCATTAGTAATTATATAAATACATAGCACCTATAGTCGTCTTTCGGCCCGTCTGTCAGTCTGTCCGTCCGTCCGTCCGCATATGACAGAGCAAAAACAAGCCAACCGAATGGTCTGAAATTTTAATTATGCATTTTTTATAAAATTTTGTCGAGTCTATTCAAATTTTATGAAAATCGGATGTAGTTTAATTACAGGAACAGTCAAATTTTTCCGTTACATTAAGGCCAATAGGAAAAAATTATTTCAAGCGGATTTTAATGATGTTACAGCCTTTCGAACAGAATGAAATTGATATGCACTTATGAAGTGGACTAAAATATACATTCAGTACACTATGCGACGCAAAAAATATTTATAAAACTTGTTATAGTATGAACGCACCTCATTTGCCACGTTTGACGCGCAATTTTCAATTTGTTATATTAAGAAACATATTAATATGTTGGTGTTGAGGATTGAAAAAGTATCCACTAAATAGAAGTGTCTACTATTTAGGAGTTTCGTTATATGGGTTGTTGTGTAATTTATTATGTCTTCAGCAATTACGTCCTCTCGTGGCCATAAGAGACAGACGTACAGACAGACATTTTGCATAAGCCTGTTTTTCAGTATCTTTGACCGCTAAAACGTGTAAATCCGTCGTTATTTTTACCTAGTAACAGTCTAAATTTTCCAAGTTATTAATAAGTAACAATATATAGCATTTTCAAATTCTTTAATTCTCTTTTTAATTGTACGACCGTTACAAGTTTTCATTAACTTTATTTTTACCAGTCTTATTGTAAAAACTTTAACTTAAAATTTTACGCAAACAGCAAACGATATATAATATATATTTTTCAATTACTTCAATTTTATTTTTCATTTTCATACATTATTTAATTATTAAACCATGGACTTAATTTATTTTCCACTTCTCATATGAATATTTTTTTTCTTCCTGTTTTCTTTTTCTTTTCATTTTTTACGGAAAAAATGATCAAATTTTCTTTGTACACACACATTTATATATTCTCGATAATGGTCAGGAAATATAGCAAAAAATGTAGATCAGTTAAATTTATTTAATTAATAATTGCATGAAAAATATTTTAGCTTAAATATTTTTAATACAAAATTAGTATTTAAAAAAATATTTATGGGTGTTAAATTTTGTTTAATTATAAAACAGTCGAATAATAATAATAATAATAATAAATGTAAATCATATAACTTCTCCTTCTGAAATAAAATATTACATTATTGAAATGAATTACCACCAAAAAGTATTACAGAAATCATCCTGTCTGTCATTGGGGTCGAGTCCGCTTTCTCTACAAAAATTCACAGCTTTAACCCAATTATGCCTGAATTTTTGTTTTCTCAAATTTGTTGGTGAAGTCACTTTAAAATGCTGCAAAATGAACTGGAAAAATACTTTAAAAAATATATTTGGATTTATTTGATAAAATGTAAACGTACTAAATATGGGAATATCCATATGTAGAAAAATACATAATTATATCTTTTGTCTAAATTTATATAAATTAAGCTTTTAAATTGTATATTACGTACTGTAATTAGTATTTTTATGAACAATTAAAAAAATATATTCATTTATTTATCGAGACTAATAACATTATAAGTATTATTAATAATAAATTAAGAATAACAATATTTGAGGCTCAAAAAACATTTTATTTGAAAATCATCTTGAAAAGGACTTTACATAAATAACTGTCCCCTAAATGGCTAATAGAAATATCTGCCCATTTACGCCTAGCGCCTTATATTTTGTACGTTACGAACATACATAAAAAATAGGCTTGAACATATAATTTCGGGATTTAAAAAAATACATATATCCAAGAAGTCTACAAGCTAAGATTATGACTTATTTATTTGGATCCTTTATGCAAAAAATAGAAATAAACTTACTTTTTACATTTCGCTATCTTGAAAAATGAGAAATCTATAAACACCGAAAAAAACCCCTCATTTAACCCCTTCAAGGGCGGTGGTTCATTTTTGGACCACCTAATTTCATTTCCTAAATGCTACATTGGCACCAGACTAATGGAATGGAAAATTTCCTTTTATTAAGTACGTGAACAGAAGTTTTTGCTTATTATGAAATAAATTTGTTTGTAAATTCTGGTGTCGTTCACTTATTTCAGCATTTTATGAATAGAAGTACCATGTCCCTGAAAGGGTTAGGCAAATAAATATCGATGTTATGCTGTCATCTCTCGGAAATAGGTAAAGACATTTATAGACAATTACTTCATACAATATTCATGTTGTAAAGAAGAAGAAAATTATAAAAGATTATTAAAATTCTAAACGTCCCAAAAATGGGACGCTAGGCATAAATGGATAAAACTGATAACTTAGACAACTGGCCTAACCGGATCTCATCCTAATTTTCTGTGAGATTGCATAGGTTCTAAATTTAATTTCACGGAGTCGCAAATGTGTCAATTTTGCACTGAATAAAGCAAATTGTTAGGCAAATAAATATCGATATTATGCTGTCATCTCTCGGAAATAGGTAAAGACATTTATAGACAATTACTTCATACAATATTCATGTTGTAAAGAAGAAGAAAATTATAAAAAAATATTAAAATTCTAAACGTCCCAAAAATGGGACGCTAGGTATAAATGGATAAAACTGATGCCTTAGACAACTGGCCTAACCGGATCTCATCCTAATTTTGGGTGAGATTGCATAGGTTCTAAATTTAATTTCACGGAATCGCAAATGTGTCAATTTTGCACTGAAATAAATGTTTTCCTTAGCGTTTTAACCCTTAAATGCAGGATTTTTTATTTTGTTTCAAAACAATTATTATGTATGGTTGTTCTCTGAAAGGTTCATAACACAGAAAAAATAATGAAAAAAAATCAGAGAAACATATTTTGTATAAAACGTCAACCTTTTCTTATTTTGCACATCTGTAATACAAGTAAAAACAAAAATATTGCAAATTAGTAAATATTTTGATAAGTAAGAATCTAAATACCTTATTTTATATAACTTTTTATTTTGTAAAACTTAACCCTTAAATGCATAAATTAATTTTTTAGACTTTTGTTTTTTATTCTTATATTAAAGATTAGACACCAGAAATTTTAATATATTTTTTTAAGTTTAGATTTCTGCAATTTTTACAGGATTATTATTTTTATATCAATATACTGGTTGCTAAGAATTAAATAAAAAGTTATGTAGCTATGCATCGATATGCATTTAAGGGTTAATATACAGGGTGGTTATAATTAAACTTCCCCTATAAACAGCATCCTACAGCGCAAACGGGTGAACGGAATGCAATGAAATTTGGTGTATAGACTATACACAAGATGCGCGCACGGAATTTTGAAAAAAAAAAAAAGTTCCAAATGTCCACCAGAAGGCGCCTTTTCCGGAAAAAAAAAACATTAAATTTAACACAATAAACGGCCAAAACAGCCGGTTTTACATTGTATTACTCAAAATTCTTGTTCTGGAATGTTAATATTGTTTCTGTATTCCGTTTTGGCCGTTTCTTGTGTTAAATTTAATGTTTTCTCTGGAAAAAGCGCCCTCTGGTGAACATTTCGGAACTAGTTTTTTTTTTTTTTTTTCGAAATTCTGTTAGCGCATCTCGTGTATAGTCTATATACCAAATTTCGTTGCATTACGTTCACCCATTCGCGCTGTAGGATGCCGTTTATGGGGGAAGTTTAATTATAACCACCCTGTATATGATGATTTTAATTATGATTGCTCTACGTTATTAAAATTATGTTTCTCAAATTCTAAACGCATTTGTGATGTTAGAACTTTCATGTTATGAGCTTCACAACTTTACTGTTTCTTCTATTTCATAGTATTCTTTAGACTAAGAAAATTTGGACTAGGGTTTATTTTTTCACGGTAATATTTCTCTTTTCCTTCTCAGCGTTATCATTTATTTATACACTGGAGAAAATAGTCTGTACGAACAATTTTTAAAATACTCTTTTCTATGAGTATTCTTTTATTATTCATCAAAGCATCATGCTCCGAGTGAACAGCACAATAATAAAATTTTCATAGGGAATGTTTTTAGTGCCTGTAACAGAATGAAACAAAGGGAAAAGTTGTAATTTTTTTTCAACCAATTTCTTTCAAGATAAGGTATTGAATGTTACGTCGGTAGTTACCTGTAAAATTTTAAAATATACATGTTTATAGTTTTGGATTATAAACACAGCACTATAAAAGAAATAACTTTTTTTTTTTTTTTTTTTTTGCATACACAACGCATGTTTCAGAATATAAAATATTTCATGCATTTCAATCCCATTCAATGCATCTCTAAAAATGGTCAAAGTTGTTTTCTTAAATATAAAAAAATTAAATGTATATACACGTACATTTAATAAGAGATTTCCAAGTTAAAGTAAATTTAATCAATATTTTTAAAAAGCCACTTATTTGAAAAACGTTTTGTACATTATCCTTCTCTGCATGAACTATTTTCCAGTGCAATGAAACTATATTTTGCAAATAAAACAAGCTTAACCCCTTCCGTACCAGCACATGTAAAATTATGTTTAATTATGTGTTATGTATTTTTCGGGCATTTACATTTCAAATATCAAGTAGTAGTTTTCAGAAAAATGAGATGCATATTAATAGTAAGAGATATAGGTATCGATATATACAGAGAGAGAGAGATCAATATCCAAGTCAATACATATAGAAAAATAACGATAGTGTCATCCGTAACAAAATCCGTGTCAATTAATGCATTCGAATCGCTGTCCGAATCCAATTTGATGAGTCAACCTAAAAAAAGAGAGAAAAAATAAGAAACAAATAAAAACTAAAATAAGAGAGAAAAAATAAGAAACAAATAAGGACTAAAATAAGAGAGAAACAACGACAGAAAAACATCTTATTTCAGAACGACGAGATATGCGTGAAAAGAGCATTCTTTTCTGCATGGTGGCGCCATCTCTGCTGCGGATTGAAAATTAATTAAACACTTTTCAACATTTCTGATAATACCAACTATGCACAAACATATATTCCTGCAATACCATTTTTTACCAACAACGATAGAATAATGAATGAACATGGATTCCTTCGTGGACCCACTGGTGCTTATAGAAAATCAGTACATGCATCCATACGTGGATCTAATGGTACGGAAGAGGTTAAAATGAATTGTTAAGGAGAAAAATATTTATAAAAAAAAATTATATTCATTACAAAGTTACAAATCGCCCATTATATAAGACTAGTGTAAAAGCCCGTCCTAGGTAAAAATTATGGTAGGTAAAAATTATGTTTTTCACTTAAAATTTTAAAAACTGATGAAAAATAATTGACAATACGGAAGCGTTTTGATGAGCAAAGTTTGACTAGTTTATGTTCTAATAAACACACTATTAGCATTTACAATACTTCTGATTAAACCAGGCTTTCCGGCTAATATGCCATAACAAAATTAAGATTTCTTAATAAAACAAAAATATAACAAATATGCAATAAAACTGCCTAATTAAAGAAGTCTGCTGCAACTATTGAAATAATACTCTATTTTTTTTTAATAACACTTTGTTATTGTATGTATATATATATATGTGTGTGTGTGTGTGTGTGTGTGTGTGTATGTTTGATTTATAAATAGGATGATTTTTAAAGAAATAAAAAAATCTCAGTGTGTTTTAAATCTGCCAATAAAACTTGTAAGCAAAAGACGAAAGCTATTTTCATCCAAGTATAAGAATAGTATTTCGTAACCTTAATTTTTAGTCTATAGATGGCGCTATAAGTCTTGTTAACTCCATTTTTCACAAAATCATGAATTGGTATGAAAAAGTGAAAACGCATTGATGAGCATGTGGATCAACTGTGTCTGTCACATGTGTCTAGAATAGCAAAGTCTTTAGATCATTGGCAGCTTAAGCCAAATGTCTCTGGTTCAAATATCAACGCAAATGGTTTCTTTCCAAATTACAACTTGATTGGATTCTTTGCTTGATTCGTTTTTATTATGTAAATAACAGAACATTTTTCGTAGACTAATAGCAATAGGTATCTCTGAGACAAGTAAAAATTGTTTTCTGTAGAAAACAAAAAATATATGATATTATTTTTAAGTATTACAGTTAAATTTGTATGCCTTTCTTGTTATTAACTTGTGTAAGTGTTGTAAAAAACAGCTACTTTCAAAACTAAAAAATAGAACGACGAATATTTTTTTTTCTACGAATATTTTTTTTTTCATTTAACTCATGCGTGTACTTCGTGTTGATTTTTATCGAATACACTAGAAAATGCGAATAATATGTAATAATTAATGTGATCATCATCTAATTTAATGATAATTCAGCTAAAAAGATTTAAGCATCTTGTATTTAAGAATTAAGCATTAAGTAAAAGTGAAATTTCTAATTAATTAATTGGAATAAAATTTATAAAGAAACGTAGCTAACACTCCGGAACGTGTTCTTCTTAAATGCAAATTCTTGCATCTTTATAAAATACTTGATGCTTTCGTAAAGCCAACTACTTCAGTGACTGCCTAATTTAAGATGGTATCTAGAGAAAAATATATTAGGTTTAAGTCACGTTCCTTTTTGTATTTATATGGAGTAAGTAAATGGAAGGGAAATGTTGAACTTCCAAGCAAATTTTAAAGGAAATAAATCATGAAGATAAATTTGTTAATTTAATTCAAAATGTCTGTTTTTCAGATTCTCGTTATATTTATCCAGAATACAGCTATTTTTATAGGAAACTTCTAGGTTGTTTTAAGATACGTAAACATGACACGTTTTATCACTTTACTCATACATAAACACAAATTATTTCAGACACTTAAAAATAGTTAAAGAGTCTCAGGACTCTTAAAGCTTCAAAATTTTCATTTTTTTAGATGTTAAACTCCCCTTTTTTCTGAACATTTTGATATATATATTTCTGTGAAATTCCCATTAGAGCAGAAGTTATGGCTTTTAGAATTATACCCGCGCAACAGCTGAAGCGGCATTACGTTTTTGACATAACGCGCAGGATATTTCAAAGTCTTCGGCATATTTTTTTCCATGAAAATTTTAAAACATGTGTTTTATGTTAGTCTGTATAAACTAAACCTAAAATTTTGTTTTTATTGTTCCAAAAAGTTTTTTTAAGTGATTATACTGTTGAAATTTTTAAAATTTTGTATTAGCTAAATACAAGTTTGTATTAAAAATATAAAAATGCTTTAAATACAAATTTATTTCGATTCAGGGTAATTACTACAATCTGAAGTACAATATGGCACAAAAAAATTCATTCCAGTTGCAAAATTTATTTCGTAATCCTGTGCGTAAGCTGTGATACCAATTTTCTGCTCGATAAATGTCTGACAGTTTGAAGCCCCCTATAAATACGAAGTCGGCATCTTGCAATTTTTAAATACATGAAATAAAAGAACATACTTACATCTTTCATCCCAATTAAAAAATATACATTTTAAGATATTAAATGTTGAAAATGGTCCTTCTTTTCATTTTTTCCAATTTTAAGAGTCCTGAGACCCCCTTAAAACATATGTAACACTTACTAAAAATAAAGGATTCGAGCTCATTTTGTGACCCCTCATCAGTTCACTTATAACGGGCATGAAAAATGCTGATAAATATTTTTTACAAAAAAAAAAAAAAAAAAAAAAAAAAAAAAAATCATACATGTATAATAAATACGTGAATTATCACTTTTCTGACCAAGCGTAAACCAACAGAATGAAAATATCCAAGCCGGGAATGGAACCCGGACCCCTGGAATAACGCTCCAGCGCTCTACCATTTAAGCCACAAGGACTATGTCCAGCTTGGCGTCTCTCACTTACATAAGTTGGTAAGCCTGTGACCGCAGCTATTAGATGGAATAGTCTCCATGAGCACACAATCTTGCGGCGTAACATGAGATGCAAATGAACCCAGTATCGGTGAATATACAATTTTAATAAATTCAACTACTTTTCAGTAGTGAAACTACGCTTGAAATCATTGAATATTAAAGACGTGAATTATCATTTTGCTGACCAAGAGTAAACCAACAGAGTAGTGTTGCAAGATTGGGAATTTTTTTGTTCCCAGATTCTTGATTGTCACCGCATTTTTGAAATAGAAATATTCGGTCTATTTAAACAAGATTAAAAATTCTAAAAAATAAGCCGAACTATACTATTTTAAAAAGCGGTGGCAGTCAAATAATCTGAATTAAAAAAGTCCCCAATCTGGGAACACTGCAACAGAGTGATTGAGAGGTGAAAATGTGAGTGAGAGATGCCAAGTTGGGCATCGTCCTCGTGGCTTAATTGGTAGAGCACTGGAACGTTATTCCAGGGGTCAGGGTTCGATTCCCGGATTGGGAATTTTTCACTCTGTTGGTTTACTCTTGGTTAGAAAAATGATAATTCACGTCTTTAATATTCAAAAATTTCAAGCGTAGTTTCATTACTTAAAAGTAGTTGAAGAATTAATTAAAATCATAAATACAATCCATCATTTAAAAGTAAAAGTCAAAAAGATAAAATTAAAACTGTATACTCAGGTGGGATGGAGATTGTTCCGTTCAGAGGTGAACCATTTTAGTATACCACACCTCGAGGAATACACCACTTTTTTAATTATTGCACTTTGATTTAATTACATTAGCGTTTGCAAAGTCAGCGTTATAATCTATTTCTAAGACGTCTTGACACACCGTATACCCGTACATGATTAATTTCAATTACGTCGTTAAATAAAATATTAGTCAACCGAATCTCGACTTCTCGCCCAATTAAAATGCAACTTCGCTGCATTAAGGCACGCATACAAAAAAGAAAAAATCAGTAATTTAATCCTGCTTTATAATTTATACTAATCTCTTTGAATATAGTGGATTGCATACTAATGTTTTAAATAATAGTAGAATGCATATTATTCATGTTGTTCAGTGCAGACCCGGCAGTAGTCGCGTTTGGTTCTTTTTGCGGCCCGTATCTTCTCATAACCATTTGATCCCTTGCAAATACAAACTGGAAATTCCATATACCTGACCTTAAGCATTTAACTACTCCATAGTCAAGTAACAACCTTTTAGGTACATTTTTACAAGCAAAGATGAAATTCGTGAAACTGTCTGCGAAGCAATAACCAGTGTCAGTTTAATTTTTTTTCCACTGTTCCGAAACGCGTGTGAAAAAAGTCCTTCCGGCCAGTGCCGGGAGGAAGAGGTAGCTTTCATATTCCTTATTTTTAAAAAGAAAGCTTATATTATTCAAACACACGAAGCTCAATTTAGTGGAAACCGATTATAGGAGATTCAATCCTAATCTTTATCAATATTAAATCATTATGAATGAGAATTTCGGGAAATTAGTCAGCTTTATCCAAGCTGCTTTTATTTAAAGTAACTTATATTTGGTTGCCAAATTCGGCGATATCTTGAAGTTCCTGCCATTTTAAGACAATATGGTGGATGAGGCTATCGAGTGAACTTGGTCAAGACCTTAGTAATTCCTGTGCACATGCTCACTCACATCGGAATCGGTTGATATATACAAGTTCTCTCGCAGGCAAAAAATCAGATTTTTCAGAATGTCACCCACATTAGAAATTCAAACGGCTATATCTGAGTCATTTTCTAAGATAAAAAAAGAACAAAAAATGCTCCGGTATCCTTATATCATGGTCAAATACTTAAGAAAGAAACCTTTTTCAATTTCTAATTCTTTTGCACCTTACTTTAAATGTAATTTTTTATTTAATTTAATGGCCTCCATTTTGAAACAAGATGGCTGATGAAGCTGGCCAACGAACTTGGTCGAGACATTACGATATACTATCCACTTGCCTTCTTACATCGAAATAGGTTAATGAATACGCGTGTTATCACGTGACAAATATCAGATCGTTTCAAAATGTCAGCCATGCTAGAAAAGTGCTATAATTCAACCATTTTTTAAGATATATACGAAACAAAAACTGCTCCGGAATCTTTGTATCAAGGTCAAACACATAAAAAAATCTTTTTCATTTTTCAATTTTTTGATAACTCATTTTAAATTTAAAATTTATTTTTTTTAAAAATGGCAGCCCTTTTGAAACAAGATGACGAATGAAGCTGACCAACGAACTCGGTCGAGACATTGGTATGTACTATGTACACACCAAGTTACATCCAAATCGGTTCATAAATACGCCTGTTATCGCCTGACAAAAATCAGGTTGTTTCAAAATGTCAGCCACAATAGAAATTCAAAATGCTATAACTCAGCCATTTTTTTAGATATAGAAGAAACAAAAACTGTTCCGGAATCTTTGTATTAAGGTCAAACACATACAAAAAAATCTTTTTCATTTTCCAATTTTTTTGGTACCACATTTTAAATTTAAAATTTTAAAATTTTTTTTAAATGGCCGCCATTTTGAAACAAAATGGCGGATGAAGCTGGCGAACGAACTCGGTCGAGAAATTGGTACGTATTATGTATACACCAAGGTACATCCATATCGGTTCATAAATACGCCTGTTATCGCGTGACAAAAATCAGGTCGTTTCAAAATGTCAGCCCCGCTAGAAATTCAAAGTGCTATAAATCAGCCATTTTTTAAGATATAGACGATACAAAAACTGCTCCAGAATCTTTGTATCAACGTGAAACACATATACAAAAATATTTTTCCATTTTCAATTTTTTGGTACCACATTTCAAATTTCAAATTTTTTTAAAAAATTTAAATGGCCGCCATTTTGAAACAAGATGGCGGATGAAGCTGGCCAACGAACTCGGTCGAGACATTGGTACGTATTATGTATACTCCAAGGTACATCCAAATCGATTCATAAATACGCCTGTTATCGTGTGACAAAAATCAGGTCGTTTCAAGATATCAGTCAAGCTGGAAATTCAAAGTGCTATAACTCAGCCATTTTTTAAGATATAGACAAAATAAAAAATGCTCCGGAATCTTTGTATCAAGGTCAAACACATAAGAAAAAAATATTTTTCAATTTTAAATTTTTTGGTACCACATTTCAAATTTTAAATTTTTTAAATTTTTTAAAATGGCCGCCATTTTGAAACAATATGGCGGATGAAGCTGGCCAACGAACTCGGTCGAGATATTTGTATGTACTATGTACACACCGAGTTTCATCCAAATCGGTTCATAAATACGAGAGTTACAGTATGACAAAGATCAGATATATATATATATATATGGATATATATATATATATATATATATATATATATATATCAACTTTTGAACGGAGGGTGGTTTCGGGGTCTGGGGGTCATGATCGATGAAAATATACCAAAATTTTTTTAAATCGCTTTCCTCCGAACGGCTGCAATAGGTAGCTTTTTGTAATGAAAGCTACCTAAAAGTATAATTTATGTTAACTGCAAATTTATAAATTGACTGAAATGTAATATTTGGATATTGAATGAAAATTATTTCTTGTTTTCCTTTTTTTGTTTAAAAAAAATCAAGGTCAGAATCCGTAAAAGTTCATATCATATCTTATTTCAAATCGTAAGTAATATATCAAAGGCATCCTAGTATAATTAACTGGAGAGTGAATAAACAACTACTACATGTCACTGGTGTCAAATCAAAAGTCAGTAAATCTCTGCGCCAAACAAATCATTTTAATGAGAAGAAAACTATTTACAGTTTCTTTTACATATTTATAAGACTTACAATCATAATACTGGGGGACGCAATTGTTCACTTTCATTTTCTACTATCGACGATAAAACGTCACATCCTTATGTCAAATCATTATATACCCCTTTACGATCTGCCCTACACAACTGTGTAGGTAATCCTAAGGAAAAAAGAAAAACAATTTTGTCTTTTTCTGTGATTTAAAGCCGAGCCTGCACCACACAATTGTGTGGACCTAACGTAACCTGACATCTGATTTTTTTTAGGTAGCTTTCATTACAAAAACCTACCTGTTGCAGCCGTTCGGAGGAAAGCGATTTCAAAAAATTTTGGTATATTTTCATCGATCATGACCCCCAGGCCCCGAAATCACCCTCCGTTCAAAATTGATATATATATATATATATCAATATATATATATATATATATGACCTTTGTCATACTGTAACTCTCGTACTTATGAACTCATTTGGATGTAATTCGGTGTGTACATAGTACATACCAATGTCTCGACCGAGTTCGTTGGCCAGCTTCATCCGCCATTTTGTTTCAAAATGGCGGCCATTTAAAAATTTTTAAAAAATTTAAAATTTGAAATGTGGTACCAAAATTTTGAAAATGGAAAAATATTTTTTTTCTTTTGTATTTGAACTTTATACAAAGACTCCGGAGCAGTTTTTGTTTCGTTTATATCTTAAAAAATGGCTGAGTTATAGCATTTTGAATTTCTAGCATGGCTGATATCTTGAAACGTCCTGAATTTTGTCACGCGATAAAAGGCGTATTTATGAACCAATTTGGATGTAACTTCGTTTATGCATAGTACATACCAATGTCTCGACCGAGTTGGTTGTCCAGTTTCATCCGCCATCTTGTTTAAAAATGGCGGCCATTTAAATTTTTAAGAAAAATTTAAATTTGAAATGTGGTACCAAAAAACTGAAAATTGAAAAAAATATTTTTTTCTTATGTGTTTGACCTTGATAAAAAGATTCGGGAGCAGTTTTTGTTTCGTCTATATCTTAAAAAAATGGCTGAGTTATAGCATTTTGAATTTCTAGCGTGGCTGACATTTTGAAACGTCCTGATTTTTGTCACGTTATAACAGACGTATTTATGAACCGATTTGGATGTACCTTGGCGTGTACATGGTACATACAAATATTTCGGCCGAGTTCGTTGGCCAGCTTCATCTGCCATCTAGTTTCAAAATGGCGGCCCTTTAAAAAATTTAAATTTAAAATAAGATACCAAAAAATTAGAAAATGAAAAAGATTTTTTTGTATCTGTTTTATCTTAATACAAAGATTCCGGAACAGGTTTTGTTTCGTCTATATCTAAAAAAATGGCTGAGTTATAGCATTTTGAATTTCTATTGTGGCTGACATTTTAAAACGACCTGATTTTTGTCACGCGATAACAGGCGTATTTATGAACCGATTTGGATGTAACTTGGTCTGTCTCTGTACATAGTACATACCAATGTTTCGACCGAGTTCGTTGGGCAGCTTCATTAGCCATCTCGTTTCAAAAGGGTTGCCATTAAAAAAAATATTTAAGGTATTAAAAAATTGGAAAATGAAAAAGATTTTTTTTTATGTATTTGGCCTTGATACAAAGTTTCTGGAGCAGTTTTTGTTTCTGAAAATTTGTTCTTTTGTTTTTATCTTAAAAAATGGTTGAATTATAGCACTTTGAATTTTTATCATGGCTAACACTTTGAAACGATCTTGTATTTGTCACGCGATAACACACGTATTCGCCTATTTCGATTCAAGAAGGCATGTGAATAGTATACATCAATATCTCGACCAAGTTCGCTGGCCAGCTTCATCAGCCATCTTGTTGTTTCAAAATGGCGGCCATCAAATTAAAAAAAATTATATTTAAAGTGAGGTGCAAAAAAATTAGAAATTCACAAAGGTTCCTTTCTTAAGTATTTGACCCTGATATAAGGATTCAGGAGCATTTTTTGTTTGTCTTTATCTTAAAAAAATGGCTCAGATATAGCAGCTTCAATTTCTAATGTGGGTGACATTTTGAAAAATCTGATTTTTTGCCTGCGACAGCACTCGTATATATCAACCGATTCAGATGTGAGTGAGCATGTGCACAGCAGTTACTAAGGTCTCGACCAAGTTCACTGGTTTGCCTCATCCACCATGTTGTCTTAAAATTGCAGGCACTTTAAGAAATCGCCGAATTTGGCAGCCAAATATAAGTTACCTTAAATAAAAGCAGCTTGGATAAAGCTGACTAATTTCGCGAAATTCTCATTCATAATGATTTAGTGATAAAAATTAGTATTGAATCTCCTATATTCGGTTTCCACTAAATTGAGCTTCGTGTGTTTGAATAATATAAGTTGGCTTTTTTAAAATAAGGAATATGAAAGCTACCTCTTCCTCCCGGCACTGGCCGGAAGGACTTTTTTCTAATCAAATATTATTCTATTAATAAGGGTTAAAAAACAAGACTTTTCATTTCTACCAAAACCCTTCAGATTTTAAAGGTATACTAAAGCAACGTTTCGTTGCGTTCTGTTTACAAAACAAAAAAGGTGTTCTGGGAGTTTTGAGTGAATGTAGGAGTACATATCGTGTACAAATCTAACTGTACTTTATTTTTTCTACACTGTATGCGGAGGCCGGCGGCAAAAAGACCGAACGCGACCAATATCGTTCTGAAAAGGTATGCGACTACTGTCGAGTGAATGAATTTTCTTAAATTTTTGTTTTGTTTTATAAAAGCTTTATGTAGCAATTGAGAAAATTACACATTAAAAATATTCAGATATTATATGTATCTCAGTAACGTTTATGAATTTTCCGATTCTGATACGACATAGAGCGTTAAGACAGATAATTTAATTATTGTGCAGAAAATAGCTTTAAGCTTAGGCTCACGTCTATTGGAATTTTTTCCCTTTTATTTTCCTATATTTATTGATTGAAAGAACATCGTTTGAAAGTTTACATACTCCCTTTCCCAACGAGAAAATTGTTCCTTTTTGCAGTAAGGGTTAAAAAAAAAATGTATCTATTTTTTAATGTCTATTTTTTAAATGTTTTCTATGTTAAAGATTTAAGTAAGATTATAAATAATATCAATTTTATCTGAAATTCTAGATATTTGTATAGATTTTGCAGCAGCTAAAAATTATGGATATAAAATAAAAATCTACTTGTCTTACTTATATTATATAATCATAAAATGCGTCCATTTTCGCTTTAGGATATCTCGTTTTTCACAGTAATCCTTCATTTTTTTAATTGATTATAAAACATTTTTTCTTATTAAAAAAATCAATGTTTTAATATACGTACAATTTTAAAGATTTTTGTACGTAATTATTTAAAAATATTTATAAAAATGTAAATGCGTTATATCAAATACTAGCTGAGCCGCCAAATTTTGTCTATAACTCAGATCAAAAAATCAAATTAATAATAACAAAAAAACATAGTAGCGGAGAAAATTTCTTATATTGCAGGATTGTAAAAAAGCTGGCTAAAATTTTAAAGACCGAAAAAAGGTCTTTAGCTTTTATCGGTTTTCTTAACTTGTTGCGTCCACAACTGGCTTATTTTGTCTAAAACTGTCTTTTATACAGTAAATCATTTTCATTATAAAATGAACATATTAAAGTGTTTTTTAATTAGTTTTAAAGACATGTAATTGAGTTAGGATTTAATAAATAAACGAACAAGATGCTTTTAGTAGAATATGGCTTACTCTAGATTATTTTAACACAATTATTGTAATTGGTAAACAAATCATAATGTCAACAAATCATTGTGTTAAAATAATCTAGTGTAATTTCGCATCCAGCGATTTCTGGAGTTCCATTACCTGAGATTTATTCTGTTGGGCTGAACCAGGTTTCAGACCAGATGCTGTAATCTTCAAGGTTAGCTGGGTGAAAAAGTTCGACCAGAATCGTCCGGGATAGCTCAGATGGCAGAGCACTGGCGGCTTCAGCCAGGAGATCCCGGGTGCGAATCCTGGTCCGGACATTTTTCGCCCAGTTGGAATTTTACATCTAATATGGCTTACTGTTCATTTACAGAGACACATAAAAGATTTCGAAGACAATACTGTAAACAAAGTCTTGTCTATTAGAAAACTGCGTTTTCCGTTATGGTGTGAGTTTTTAAGCTTAGCTAAATCTTTGAATATACATACTGTGCATACATTGTGTGGAACATACATAGGGCTACACAAAAGAATTCGTAAGCTTTACTGAGAAGGAGAGTAAATTGCTTAAAGATGTTTTATAATTTGAGTTATGCAACTTCAAGTTGCTTTTCAAGCTCAACTACATTTAGTTTAGCCCTAAGAGATGTTTGTAGCATATAAATAAAATCATATATAGGTAATAAACCACGGCAATTGTATTTAATTACAAAGATATTTTTTATTTCATTTGAAAATTTTCAATTTCACACAAACATGTAGATGCAAATAGTTCCTTTTACTGCAGTTTTAATTTAGTAGCCAAATTATGTAAAATCTGTTGCAAAGTTATGAATGTAAGGAAAAATAACTAATTATGATCTCAATAATTTCAAAATCAATGTTTTGTGATAAATAACTGCAGGCAATATTTCAATAGTAATGAATGCAATGCTAAAAATGATTTGATATTCTTCTTTAATGTACGCAATTTTTGTAATGCTTAATTTCAAGTAACTAAAAAAATAATAACAACATTTACAAAATGTACTAATTTTAATCGAACCAACATAAACAGTTTCCTTGTTCGTACAGGGTAAGCTGAAATTTTTAAGATAATTTAAATAAATCAGAAATACAGATATGAATTTTGAATTTTTGTCTATCCCACTTTCCTCGAAATGATCGAGTTTTTTTTTTTACACTTTTTAAAATAGTTGAGAAGTGTTTATTATTTTGGTCTGTATGTCTGTCCATCTATCGTGCTCTGACTCTTTAAATTATTCGGATTACCATGGACATTTTTATATGCTATTGAGATTTATTATTGAAATTTCGGTGTTGAAAATGTGTAGCATTTAATCTGTTTATACAGACACACAAATGAATTCATTACATTTTAATCTGGGGAAAATCACGTTTTCGGTACGCTTTAATTACGTTACAACGTAGGATTAGAAAGAAATAATTTTCCCACTTCAAACGGGTCTAGAATGCATTCTATTGGTCCGAGTGTGATACAATTTGAACTTCAGATAATTCAAATGATGCGATTGAAATTTAATACATAAAAATAGTACAAAATATGCTCTGTAATACACAAAAAGCATTTAATATGCATTATAAATGTTAAATACTATTTATAAAAATGCATTAAAACTGCTCAATATGTCGCCTTTCATTTTCATCTATGTTCCCTAATTGCAGAATTACATTTTCCACTGCTGACCGGAGCGAGACTGCCGTAATATAATCAACATGGCGGAGAATGTTGTCCTTTAGTTCTGGCATAGATGCTAGCATTTACTGTAAATATTATCCTTCAATAAATAACCACAAGCAAAAGTGGCGCAGGGGATGATAACCGGTGAACAAAAGGCCCATGCTATTGGGCTGGTAACCTGTGCATCTGTAAAATTCTGTCTTACCAATTTGCTTTACACGACGATTAATGTGAGGAGGGACCCCATCTTGCAAGAAAATTATGTACTGAAGGCATCCACGCTGTTTGCGTTGTTGGATTACAAAATCCCTCAGCATATCACGGTTTCGTTGTCCAGTGACGGAACAAATTTGGTTTCCATTTGCAGTTATCTCTTCAAATAAATACGGTCCAATGATGAAAGTAGCCGTAAAACTAAATCATACTATCACTTTTACAAGATGCAAGGGTTGTTTCTGATTAGCGTGTGGGTTTTCTGCTGCCCAAACTCGACAACTGTGGGTATTTATCTGCTCATTGAGGCAGAAGTGGGCATTGTCAGTCCACAGAATACTCCATGGACAAGTCATGTCAACCATCAATCGAGCAAGCACCTGAAGTGCAAAAGTTTTACGAACCTCTGAGTCCCCGCCTTGCAATAGGCGCATAGGCTTTATTTTGTAGGACTAAAAATGAAAAATTCACCTAAAGATTTTTTTACAGTAGAATACGGCATATCCAATACAAGGGTCTGGCACACTCACAGTAACATCAATCGACTGACTATTGGCATCAACGACCGCGCGGTAGCCACATTTTGGACGCTAGAAGACTGGATTTGTCCTCGTCCTCTACCTGGAAGAATGCCAAATTGCCTAGTTGTTTAACATATTTTTATCATCTTGACTAGGACGCATGGAGACATTGGATCTCTTCATATCTGCTTCATACGGGGGAATTATTTTACAGCTGCAGCGGCGTTTTGCTGGTTCAGGTAGAGCGATTTTACCAGTAGCGCTTTTTTTCTTTGTAACGCAGGAGTGATCTGCAGACAAGTAACAAATGCTCGTTCAGAATCGGCTTTCTTTTTATCCAAAAATTAATGGTAATAGGCAATTGCTGTAACGCAAATGATGTTTCATATTTTCAATGTATGCAAATAAATACCATTTGTGTTACAGCGCCATATATTTGCGAATTTTCATAATATTCTTTTTATTTAATAAATGTCAAGCGCATCACTTGAATTATTTGTAGTTCAAATTGTATCTCGTTTTTACCAAAAGAGCGCATTCTATAGCTCTCTGATGTGGGAAACTTATTTCTTGCTAACCCTGTACTTAAACATAATTGGGGTTCACTCGAGATCACTGTAGAATCACTCATAAATTAAAAAGGAACATTGATTTACACTCCAACATGTTTTCTATTATTCGATTATTGAGTGTGTAGAATTTATCGTTTTTTTAAAGAGACGCCCAAAATAATTCAGTTACAGGACTGACCATGATCTATATTGCTGGTATGGGATTTTACATATATAATTCGTTTACAGTGACACATAAAAGAATTCTGTTACATTACGGTCTACGTGTAAAATCGATTGTAGTGCATTTTATTGATGCTACAAAATATTTCAATCACGATATATTTGAGATTGGTATACATCACTGAGATGAACTACAATATGCTTTCTCAGGAGTATACAATAAGTAGAACAAGTAGCATTTTGAGATCGTTTATAGGGATACACAAAAGGATTCTATTACACGATTATTTATTAGAAAAAATCGTTTGCGGTATATTTAGAGGATGCTATGGTACTTGGAACATAACGAAATCTCTGAAGTACACCGAATGTTTTCCATATATTATAGAATGAATAGCTCTTATCGTTCGTTTAGAGATATATGGGGCATCCTCACAATCTTTTGACTTTTAAGTCCCTGAATAATAATTTTTATTTTATACATATGCTTGTGTTTTTTTCATATGCTAGGGAACGTCCCATCGCATGATTGCATAACAATGTTATCGAGATAAATAAGTTCTGGACGATGTCGGGGGTCCAAATACCAGGAAAACCCGTATACCGTCCCATGTCCCTGATGTTGATTTTTAAGTTTGGAGCTGTCTGTATAAATCGGTTTCAATAAAAGTAATTCGATGTAATTTTTCTCCGAAACTGAGACAATTGTTTTATATAATTATGTAGCAAAAAAATTAACTGCGCACATTTTTACGGTTGATATTATTTTTTGAACTCTGTCCGCGGGTTTTAGATTCCTTACCATCCCTCTTGTTAAACTTATACAGAAAATCACTTCAGATGCAGCCACAGAATTTTTTTCAAGTTTTTTCTCATGAAGAAGTATGCTAGAGAAAGAATGTATAAAATTCTTTGACAGGAAATTTACTGCAAAATTTAAATCAGCATTTAAATATCAATTTCAAACATCGTGGCTTTATTGGTAGTCTCATGGTCTCCAAGGTTTATTCCCGCACTTTTCGAATTAAACTATGTTTTTTTTTTTTAATTTAATCGACTGTAAATAACTCTTTCTAAAATTTAATGAACATTGTATCTATCACTTAGTCTTAACATGATTTGTCTAAAAATAGTGGTAATTTTTCTTACCATTCTTTTTTTTTCCATTACCATCCCTTTTTTCCCATACCATCCCCTTTTTTCCCTTCCATCCCTCCATCCCTTCTTTAACACCCCTTTAAGACAATGTCATACCAAAATTTTGTACTAAAAATACTACATTGTTATCATTTCTTATTTGAATGTCCTGTGAGTACTATGCGAATTCATTATAAGTAAAAAATTAGAATAAAATAGAAAGTTATAGTGGTAAATGTTAGGGAAAATTAAACTCGCAAGTTTAACATAAACCTCCTTTAAACAAAACATTTTTCGCTGCTGACCATTTTTTTCTTTATTTTGAATCATTAAGGCATTTGTCTATGAGATTAAAATGTTATTTTAACATGTTTAATTTCACTAGATTTTTATTCACATAAATCGAATGTTTGTGAGAAGGCCCCATATGCAAATGCATTTGTTTAACAGGCTGATAATGTTCGATATTTACCAGGGTGGCGTAAGTACCGATTTCCTCTCTGATGTGCATTTTTAAAACGTATACAATTTTTTATGTATTGCATGGTGTATATAAATCCTATGGATCATATACAGAGTTGCACAAAAGGAATCCGCACTCATTATCGGCACTTGCTGAAAATGGATTCTTACTGAGTTTTGCGTTTTTTAATTTGCTTATTAATGTATATTTAATTTCAATGTGTGAAAAATTAAATGTCTTAATAACTTTTCTGTTAGTGTTGGTAAATGTTTCATAATCTATAGCTGATGCAGGATTTCTCGTTTTTATTTGAGACGTTTTTATTGTTTTAATATAACTTAAGTTGTGTATTTCCTGTCATTTGTTTGATTTTTGTTGTATTATTGTGTAAATGTTTCATTTAAGACTAGGCGCACTTTTTTATTTTACAAGGGATTATCAATAGGTATATAAAAGTGTGCCTTTTAAAGGTAAGAATAAAATATTTACTTTCTTATATTTATTTTTGATTATTATACTCTTCTGCTTTAAACGAGTTTAGTTGTACCTCTCAAATTAGTTAAAGTGTGTGAATAGCATGCATTTAAGGCTCTTTCGAAATTCCCTGCTCAACAACTCGAAACTTTCTGATGCAATTTCTGAATCAGTGTTAAACGTAAAGGCATAAAATTGGCAGGCCTGACTATTGAAGTGATTTCGAATCGAAACTAGTTTTACGTTTTTTCATGCATAAATTATCGAATTAAAAGCTATTCTGATCACGTGAGGACAAGTTTTCATTTTTCTCGAGCTGCCGCGTCCAGAATCCTGTTCAAAACGCCAAATGTGCGAGTATTTTCTGAAAGATATTTTGCGTTTACCAAAAAAATGGCAAACTTATTTCGTCTACATAGTTTCTGAATAACAGCACCTTCTAATTTCATGCGCGTTAGAACAAAAATGAATTAAAGAAAGTGTTAGAAAGTGATTTTGGATTGGAGAACAATCTTAAATATTTTTCCGAGGAGAAATTTTTGAAATGGGGCGGTACAGGCTTTCTCTACCTAAACAAAAGTACTCAAACCCACTCAAATTTATACAGATAATTAATGTA
Source organism: Maratus speciosus (assembly GCA_963932465.1). Classification (NCBI taxonomy): domain Eukaryota; kingdom Metazoa; phylum Arthropoda; class Arachnida; order Araneae; family Salticidae; genus Maratus; species Maratus speciosus. The sequence continues at coordinate 65,306,038 of OZ010788.1, forward strand.
TATGCCCATATTACTAAGTCAGCTTAATATAAAAAATACTGGATGATGGTATAGATGTTGTCGAAAAACATCTTCAAAGGGTACTTCTTAAATAAAACATATTTAACATTTTTAAACGGCAGTAAATGTATCACAAAACTTTCTTGCTAACATTATTCTGGTTATTAGCATGCATTTAAACATTTTTTCTAGGGGGTATTTTGAAAATGGATCACAGATTTTCTCTATTTATAAAAAGGTATTTCAAGTATACAGTGATTTTATGTGTACGCCCGTATACAGTGATAGTACCATAATAGTACCAGGTAGATTGATATTAAGAACGCTGGAGGAGAGAGAAATGATGTTGAAATGTAAGCAATATTCATTTAAGCTTTATATTAGGCCTAATAAAATTGTTAAGTAATGAAGTTCAAAGCATTATTGTCTAAGATTCCTATGCCAGTTCTATTCAGTGAACATCGTAGACCAATTCTTATCACGACGAGTTTCATAAATTGATTTCACTGAAGGATCTTTTTTTAAAAACAGTTAAACTTAGTTAAAAAGCAGAACATCTTCAAAGGGCACTTCTTTCTTCTTATTAGCGTGTATTTAAACATTTTTTTTCTAGGAAGTATTTTGAAAATGGATCACAGACTTTCTCTATCTATAAAAAGGAATTTGAAATATACAGAGATTTAATGTATATGCCTGTGTTGATAATACTATGTAGCTTGATATTAAGAATGCTGAAGGAGGGGAGAAATGTTGTCAAAATTTAAGCAATATTCATTTAAACTTTCTATTAGGTGTAATGAAATAGTTAAATAATGAAGTTCGACGCATTATTGTCTACGCTTCCTATGCGAACTCTATACAATGAACAGTATAGATCATTACTACTACGCCTAGTTTCATAAATTGACTTCACTAAAGGCACTTTCTTTAAAAACTCTTAAACCTCCTTAAAAGGCAAAAAAATGCATCACAAAGTTTTCTTGAAAAGATTATCCTGCTTTAAAAGAGATTAGTTTTACCTCGTAAATTACTTAAATTAGGTGATTAGCATAGATTTAAATATTTTTCTAAGGAGAAATTTTGGAAATGGGATACAACTTTTGTCTACATGTAGAAAGGTACTCAAAAGTACTCAAATTATACAGGTAATTAATGTATACGCCCATGTTACGAAGTAAGCTTAATATAAATAATGTTGGAAGATGAGATAAATGCAGACGAAAAACCTCTTCAAGTAACCCTTTTAAAGTGCATTAAATGCATGTTTCTGGCTTACTTTATTCTGCTTTTTAGCATACATTTAAACATTTTTTAAGAGAGTATTTTGAAATTGAATCATAGGCTTTATCTCTATTTATAAAAACGGATTTAAAGTATACAGAGATTTAATTTTAGAGGCCCATATTGATAATACCAAGTAGCTCGATTTTAAGAATACTAGGAAAGGAGGGGAGAAATATTACCGAAATGGGTAAAAACTATTCATTTAACCCTTATATTAGGTCTAATAAAATAGTCAAGGTGGAACAGGACCTTTAAACTTTCAAAAATCAGTTTTCGGATTTTTCTTTATCCTTAATTTTTTTAATTTGCTTAACCGTATGCAAAAAAAAAAAAAAAAAAACATTTAAAAATCTGTATTTTTTGAGTTATAATCATTTATACACGGTGAGTACAATTGTAAGTCCGTTCATATTGAAACTTTAAAATGCATTTTCTCAGATTAGTAAATTTGGAGAATGTGCGCACTGTTACGTTCAAACTATATAAGCTACAGCTTTTAAAAAATGCCAGATATTCGTTTGTTTATCGTGTTTATGCTGAAACAAAACAAAATCACATATTTTGATTATTTTTTTTTTTTACATTTAAAAAACTTGAAAACAATTTTGAAATTTTTATACTTTTTTATATTTTGTGCTAAAACTAAATTTTAAACAAAAGTTTTTGTATATACTTTGGTTTTAATTTAGAAGTAGATGTGGTATGATTCTATTTTGTTCAAAAATTATTTTCTATATGCTTAATTTAGAGTTTGTCATGCGCGCAGAACCTAATGACTTTAATTCTCGCATTAGTGAGGTGAAGTTTTAAATCTATAATTTAAATATTAATTTTGTATATACAACATTTATTTTTCTAGATAATATAGGGACCCTAGATACATACCCTGGATATATATACTTTAGGGAGAAAGGGAAAAAAAATCTTAATTGCAAATTATTTATCTTTTGGTATTTTAAGATAGGCGATGTTTTTGACCATTTCGACAAACTCAAAGGACCTGCGCCCTCTTAAATAATGAAGATCGAATCATTATCATCTGCGCTTTCTATGCCAATTCTATACAATGAACATCATAGACCATTCCTATCACGCCGAGACTTTACTAAAGGCATTTTCTTTAAAAACTGTTAAACTTACTTAAAAAGGAGAAAATGCATCACAAAGCTTTTCTTGCTAACATTATTCTGCTTTAAAAGAGATTAGTTTTACCTCGTAAATTACTTAAAGTAGGTGATTAGCATACATTTAAATAATTTCCTAGCGACGGAACACAGCCTATCTTTTGTTATAAAAAGTACTCCCTTGCATTTAATATATACGCCCATGCTAAAAATACCAAGTAAGTTACTAATATAAGGAAAGTAGAGAAGTTTGGACAGGTTGATAGGAATGCAGAACAAGAGTAATCAATAATCAATTCTCCACAATATTAGTTTTATTAAAAAAAAAAAAAAAAAAAAAGATAACTATTCATTTTAACTAAAGAAGAGTGTATAAAAAAATATTTCAGTATTTTTTTAATAATCAAATAATTAAATCCTTCATCCGATACAGATTTCATAGTTATAGTTAAATTATACCTTTAATTTGAATAAATAAAATTTTTGAAGAAAATATAGAGATTCTTGAACAGATATGGAAAAAAAAAATAAGTAAATGAATTGTATGTCATATTCAACTAAAAAGTCTATTAAAACGTTATATAATAAAGTAAAACTCATTTAGAGAAGAAGAATGTCTAAAACATTTTTACTAATTAAACTTATTAAGCATTCAAAGTTTACTTAACCAAGCAAAAAAAATTGATCACGTGCCAGATTTAGGGTATATTAAATAAATAGAATCTAATTGAGCTAATTATAAAAGTAATTTTTTTAGAATTTTGCTTCACGTCGAAATATTATATATGAGCATAACTATAAATTCCACAAAAATTCACTTTAAACGTGGCATACTCAGTTCCATCGGAGTATGTGATTCTTCTTAAAGCGTAAACGCCTAGATTTTTAGACAACTGTTTGGCTTTGATCAATAGCTGTTCTTTTTTGAAGTGGGGCCATTTAAGTGACTGATTTCTAATGTCTTATTAATTTTAATTCTTTTACATATTTTTAAAGAATAAGAAAAATCCATCATCGGTGCAGGTTCCCAGTCAAAATCGATTTATTTGTTTAGTTTGCATAAATACAAATTTTGAACAACTCGAACAAATTTTTATTGATCCATATGTTTGCTGAATTAAAATACTTAAATTTTAGCATTTCATACACTTAGTATGATAAGGGGTCTCAGGACCCTTAAAATTGGAAAAAATGAAAAAAAAAAGAGCCATTTTCAACATTTAATATCTTAAAATGTATTTGATTTTAAGATACAACTTTAATTGGAATAAAATATATAAGAGTTTTCTTTCATTTCATGTATTTAAGAAATTATTAGATGCAGAATTAGCATTTACAGGGGGCTCCAAACTGTTAGACATTTTTCGAGCAAAAAATCGGCATAACAGCTTACGCGCACGATTACAAAATAAGTGCTGCAACTATAATGCAAATTTTGGTACCTACTTATACTTCAGATTATAATAATTACCCTGAACCTAAATAAATTTGTATATAAAGCTTTTTTATATTTTTAATACAAAGTTGTATTTAGCTAATGCAAAATTAAGAAAATTTCAACAGTATAATCACCTAAAAAAATATTTTTTTGAACAATAAAAAGGAAATTTTAGATTCAGGTTATACAGACTAACATGAAACATATGTTTTGAAAATTTCATAAAAATATATTCATAAGTTTTTGAGATATCGTTCGCGTTATGCCCAAAAACGTCATTTGGAGAAAAATGGCTTCAAAGTTTCCGAAACGACGCTTCAGCTATTGAACGTGTATAAATGTAAAAGTCATAACTTCAGTTCTAATAGGAATTTCAAGGAAACACTTATATAAAAATGTTCAGAAAAAATAGGAGTTTAACATCTAAAAAAATTAAAATTTCGAAACTTTTAAAGCTTTAAGAGTCCTGAGACCCTTTAACAGAAAGCAAAAGTTTTCAGTTTAAATCGTAGAAAAATCTATATAAGACTGTAATATGCATATTGGTTGATTTCTTAATAGCATATTAGCATATATCAATGAAATTCATATCTATATTATAAAGTACAAACTTGTCTGTAAGTAACGCTGGGGTAATTTTGACGGTGGAAAGAGCGTACGATTAACTTTAATATTTATTAACTTTTATTGCAATTTTTTAAATTTTTAAATACTGCACATCTTTAATTTTTACTCCGTCGAATAGGAGAAAAAAAATTACTTTCAAATACAATTTATTTGAAAACTAAATCGCAATTTGTTTGTAAACTATATTGCAATTTTCTAAATTTTTATTGATTTTCAAGTATTATGTTTTTTTTTGTTTTTTTTCAAATCTATTCCTATCGCGGGAGAACGATTACAAAAGATAAATAAGTTTGCACTTAAATTAATGTAAATTGCTCATCATTTGGGTCAAGCTTATATTCCATAACGAAATTAAAACATTAATCAATTAGTAAGTAGCCCAATAAAATAAAAAAGGCTAATTTTTAATAACGATCTTTGGCCATTTCTTCGGGGATTTTCTTCTTTCAACTCTTGGCGCGAGGCTAATAGAAAAATATCGCTCTTAATACGTTTCAAAACTTTATTTGAAAAAATTATTGCTATTTTTAATTTAAAAATGATTTTTGGTATTGCTAGTGGATATTCTAAAAAAAAATATTTTAAATGTGAAAAGTCTGTTAAACAATAGTAGACGCGTGTGAGGCTTTCTCGCCGCAATATTTGAAATTTTTTGCTGACACGTTTTTACATTAATTTTTGATTAACTGCATTTTTTTTTTTTTTTTTTTTTTTGTCAAACAACGTTTTTAAACGATGTATAAGTGCCGGAACATTTAGAAAAATACTTCATCCAGCGCTGTCTCTTTAGTATGTGAAGAGAAAAGGGGATGTTAACATGAGAAATAATATATGTGATGGTTTTCACCTATATTCTGTAACCCGGAAACACAGAGGTTATCGCTTTGTATCATTAAAGTAAAAATTGTATTTTTGTCGATGTAAAAACAGACAAATGTCTAAAGTTTTTAATAACATTTGCATTAAATATAAATTAGTTATTCTGTTTATTGATGTCCTTATGAATTTGCTGTATATTTGTTTTTCTTCAAAGCCTCCTTTGGACTTCTGGGATCATTAAACAAGAATTAAATCTCCAATACGCTTCCTACGAGTTCTTCGTCATCTGTAGTAAGTATGTTTTATATAAATTTTCATTAAAAGGAATTTTTTAGGATTTATACTGAGTTTACCAGGATTTATTTAATTTGGCTTCACAAATTTACTATACAAAAATATATATTCAGTGCTGAATTTGAGTTACTTATTTAGCACTGAATAAACACCTTTTCATCGGTCACCAGTGTACCACTGTTCATCAATCACTAAATAAGAATCTATTTTTTGATTTTGTTGTTTAAACGAATTCATTCGTTAATGAATTTGACGTAAACAATCAAAAACTTGTACAACATAGGTATTCAATAAATGAAGATTTCCCCTATCTATGTGATATTTCTTACTTTTATTTCTTGTATAACCCTTTTTTATTATTTCCAAAGAATAATAATATTTAATTAGGTCTGCATAAAGTTTTGACTCAGTGCACGTTATTTCGTATCACCTTTGTATTTTATAAAATTTACACGTCTTCCCTTTATAAATTTCAAATAAAGAAAAATGTTTTTAAACTGATTATGAAACATTAGACAGACTTAAATAAATTTAAAAAGCAATTATATATATATATATACACAAAAATATTTAATTAAAAACGTAAACATACAAAGTAAACGTTTCGCTATGCCATCGCATAGCCTCCTCAGGTCTCACATCAACCACGCTCAAGACTCAGTCAAGGTTAAAGTTATCTTACGAAAAAAGCAGTCTGAGAAATATAAAATAAATTGAAACAAACTATTAAACACACAAATACAAACACAAGTTCAACTGGAAGTTATAAATGTTTTACATTACTTCTTCGTACACACTACATAAGAAAAACAAGATTGAAAAATCACCCGACAAGCATAGATTAGGAAACATTTTCAAACACAGTCAGAATACTGTACAAAACACCATTTAAAAAAGAGAATGATGATGTAAAAGTAAATAATTTCGAAAACGCATAACTCATTTGAAATCCCAATTTAGCAATTACCATCAATAGTCGTGAAAATATCCTTTTTTATACAGCCCAATAGGTATACTATAAATTCTTATATATACTTCGTAATATAATAAAATTTAGTTCAGTTAGGAAACTCATAGCACAGTTGAAAAATAGGCTTCATCTGTTTCCGACAATAAACGAAAATATACTGCATATCTTTCGTACACCCCTGTATATGATCAGTAAATGTTAAACACACAAAGTAATCTGCAGAAAACTAGTCATATTAAAAAACTCTTACCACAACTGAAAAGCAATTACTATGCTAGCATATTGTACTTAAGCAATTCTATAACCGAATTATTTTGAGTGTCCCTGTAAATGACTAATGAACGCTATGCACACCCTATTCTATAATTAACACCTCGGAGTACATCTCAGTGATATATATCAATTTTCATCTATTTGAAATATAGTAACACATTACAATACACCGGAAATGATTTTTCCACATAAAACTTAATGAAACAGAATTCTTTTGAATGCCCCTGTAAATTAACTATAAATGCTGATACTTCATTTTTAATACCGATCGTGTCATGTTAAACCTCAATAATATATATAAATTACATGGAAATCCGAGTATATTTGTATAAGTTAGAACACAGACAGACACATCGAATCCACAAACACATTTCGGCTACCTTGGAAAGTGTTAACAAGAAGAGTTAAAGTTTTAAAGAGAAAACACGGCTCGCACTCTGATATGTAGTATATATTTATCTTGCTAAACTGCTTCTAATAAAATGCAAAATATAAATTTATATATTTTAAACTAGGACTTCCCTCAGAGGGATTAATCTGAGCGATATTACTGAGAACCTAGATTTAATAATAACATGTGGAAGCAAAGAAAATGGGATGTTATCTTTAATGTCCATATACTGATAATTCGGATACACTGTTTAAAAAAATGGGAAATCAAACCATTCAAGACAGCCATGCATGGATATAAAATTGAAAGTACGCAATACATTAAAAGTAAAATAGAAAATGAAACACTAATTTACTTATATCGGAATTTTAACTGTATAAAATGATGTCAAGAGCATAATCAGACGCTGCGCACCAATTTGAGTAACTTCAAATGACAAATATATGATGTTTAAAAAGGATGAACTATACTTTATATGGTGTGTGCTCCCCCGGAATAGTTAATATTGTACAATATCTGTTTTCCACGGATGCAATGAGGTTGTCGATAACATTTAAGGAATTCTCTTCTCAAAATCTAATATAGTATCAAAGTACCGAATACATCAAAAGTGGCATGGAATGCTTCGTTAGAGTGTGTTTTAGATATGCTCGATCGGATTTAAATGATGAGTGTATGCTGGCCACTACATACGCTGTATTGTTTTGTTTTCAAACATATTCTGCACAAGTTGAGCTGTATTTAGCATGTATTAAATAAAAGAAATCGGCAATGATTACAACATAAAGTATGACACAAGATCTGAATATATCGTCTGCATAACTTTTGAGCTGACAAAGTGTCATTTGAAATAATTTACAAATCCATACATATTTATTCAACAAATCATGCAAGCTAACATATGCCAATATGAACCCGATTACAAAATTTCACCAGAATAAGTTAATATATAAAAAATCTACTAATGATAATTGAGAATATGACCTTATGATAAAATGTCTAGAAAAATGAATCGGATAAAAAATTCATATCACATTTAAAACGGCACTTCCCTCTGTTAGTGGCCTTTGCCGAGATAGAGAAAAGCCTAGAAAAGGAACACTTTAACAAGTACTTTCGGGCAACCTACTCACTGTTTCATACAGGTCTTTATTCAATATTTACTCGATTTATTTAATGCTAGGTGGGTATCTATCAGTTTTGTTGCATTTAAATCGCATGTTTTGCGGAGGAAATGCAGCATTATGAAATATTTAAAGTAGCTGTACCTAATAATTCCAAATTAATGGTAATTGAGATCGCTTTCCGTTAATTTCATCTTTTTAAATTTTAAATTTTTTAGAAACCATTCATAGAGACAATTGTATATTTTAAAACTAACCCGAAGCAAAATTTCAAGATTTTGGGCTCAGCAGTAACAGAGAAATAGAAAATTTTTGAAAGTTTTTTGTTTTTGCACTGTTTTATATAGCGACATTTTTACAAATTGTTCTATTGCGAGAATTTACGTCATGATAAATACAGCCATGTCAATTTTCATGTTTATATTCCTAACAGTTCCATGTTCTTCGTTACTTAGATCATCTTTAGATCTTTTTGCGCTTTGTTTAGTCTTTCTATTTTTTAGAATTCGTTCTACAACGAGCATTTACATCTTATTAATTACTACCATGACAAAGTTCTAGTTTCTAACCCGAACAATATCCCAAAAATTTCAGTATTCCAAATAAATCATAGTGTAGAACCTTTCTAGAAATTTTTACGTTTCTCCGTCAAATTGAACCTTTTAGAGAGCGTTCATTACGAGTATTTACATCTTAAAAGTAACTACCGCACCAAATTTAAAGTTTCTAACCCAATCAATATCGCAGAAATCACAATTTTAGAACTTTTTTGCTCCTGCAGCGATGTAGGTTCTTGCACTGACATAAAATAGTCTTTTTTTCTGAGCAGAGATGGCCACCAACATTTTTTTTAAGTTGGCTATGTAGTTTCAGAGATAACACCTCACAAACGTACAAGCATTAATAATATTATATACTTTATAATATTATAACGCTTTATAATATTAGCATTAGATGTACAGATACAAAAGCCATTTATTTGTTACAAACTAAAGTGCCGGCGTTGCCCAGAATTTGAAGGATGTTTGTTCTGAAAAATCAATTTCAAAATTTAACATACAACACAAAACAAACATTAAAAAAAGCAGTCGAAATGTTGTTGAATGAATCATATGAAAACGCTACATAAAAATGTATAAATGTATATAACAGACGCAAAAGAATACAGCTATAAATGAACTTATTTCAATTTATAATTGGAGCAATAATGTTAAAATACGCCAATATTTCCCTAATCGGGTTTTTATCATGCTTCAATACATTTTTCACACTCATATGACGTTATACTATATCCACCATGCCCTTTATATTTCCAATATGACGTAATATTTTCCTCTTTCACGTGGAAACATTGAAATAGAAAAGTTATGAAGTTATATTCACTTTCATTTAAATTCGTCAAACCATTTATTTCATTTTCATATTTCACGTGAATATCTTGCAATAGAAAAGTTATGACGTAATATTCACCTTTTTTTTTTTTTTAATTCGGCAAACTATTTATTTCATTTTCATTTTTCACGTGGGAATCTTGCAGTAGAAAATTAATTGTTGTAGTAATAATTTTATTGTATTTTTTAATTGTTGGCAACTGCTATAACGAAAAATGTTTAAATTTGATAAGAAATTGCTGTTAAATTGGTGGTTTTTATTAATTAAAAATGAACTATAAGTTATTTCGATTCCGGATTACTTTAGTTGTCTCGGCCATGTTTTAATACACATGTACGTATCTCTTCACAATTTTGGCTTCCATATGTGGATTTTTTATAGAATTACAAACAGACAGATAGACAAGTTTTCCTTTTTATATATCTCTCTATTCTATAAAAAGTAACTAACGCTGTCACTGCCGCCGCCACCGTTTTTGAATTTTTTGTGACCGGAAGTCTTTCTTCGTTAATATTAAGAAAACTATTGCATACAAATATATGAAAATCGGTGGTGTTATAGTGAAATGTTTCATCAACACACTAATGCATACAGTTTTCAAATCGAAGAATTATTTTAAGAGATATTTAATGCTAAAGTTGGACAAAATCGTTCCATTAAAAAAAGTTTATAAGAGCAAAAGCTATACATGGGAATTTAATCATTTTTAGATCATTTTATTCAATAGAAGATCCCGGTCTGCAGATTTCATTAATTTTTTTAATTTGACTCATTTTTTGAGGTTTTATTTCTATTTTAAATTCAAATATTCAGCATTTTGACAGATATTTTTTACATATTTTAGAAAATTGTATTAATTTAAGCTGTTGCCAACTGTATAAACAGCGCAAACAATAATGTTTGCTTCAAATAAAAGAAACTATTTACACGTTACTATTATAAACAGAAAAAAACCTTCAAATTAGAATTAAATAATTCGGTATAAAAAGCAGGCACTTATTGGAAATTACGCCATAAAAACTATATTTACATGTGAATTTTAAAAGAGAAAGGATATTGTAAAATAAATTCATTAACATGCGTTAGAAATCTGAAATAGAACAAATTACGTCACATTACACTTATTATGCAAAATGAACAAAAAATAGTATTGCAAAACAGTGAAATTTAAAAATTGCGCGAGTCAGAATATTAGAGGTTAAATATTAGATTTTTTCAAAATTTTATTATTTGTCGTTTGATGTGAGATATCCAGCTGTAAGTATGCAAATTTTTATGTTTCCAACATAATTAGGGGCTGAGTTAGAAAAATCGCTTTAAATACACAAGTTAGAGCCCAGAGGGTTAAATATTAGACTTTTTCAAAATTTTATTATTTGCTGTTTGATGTGAGGTGTTCAGCTATATGTATGCAAAATTTCATGTCTCCAACTTAATTAGGGGATGAGTTAGAAAAATTGCTTAAAATACACAAGTTAGAGCCCAGAGGGTTAAATAATAGACTTTTTCAAAATTTTATTATTTGTCGTTTGATGAGAGGTGTTCAGCTATAAGTATGCAAAATGTCATGTCTCCAACTTAAGTAGGGGCCGAGTTAGAAAAATTGCTTAAAATACACAAATTAGAGCCCAGAGGGTTAAATAATAGACTTTTTCAAAATTTTATTATTTGTAGTTTGATGTGAGGTGTTCAGCTATAAGTATGCAAAATATCATGTCTCCAACTTAATTAGGGGCTGAGTTAGAAAAATTGCTTAAAATACAGAAGTTAGAGACCGGAGGGTTAAATATGACTTTTTCAAAATCTTATGATTTATCGTGTTATCGCAAGTGTTCAGCTATAAGTATGCAAACTTTCATGTCTCCAACTTAATTAGGGACTGAGTTAGAAAAATTGCTTAAAATACAGAATTTATAGACTGGAGGGTTAAATATGACTTTTTCAAAATTTTATGATTTATCGTGTTATCGCAAGTGTTCAGCTATAAGTATGCAAATTTTCAAGTCTTCGACATATACAGTTTCTGAGAACGGGCTCTGTGACAGACGGACAAATAAACAGACAAAGGAGTGAGACAGGTAGGGCTTCGTTAGATGAACGAAACTCTAAAAACATGCTGCGGATGACTGTAACAACATCCTAAAATTACATTACCATCAGCGATCTACCAATTCCGAATTTAGTTTATATTCATTTCGTATATTCATATTCTTTTGTGCGGCCCTGTAAAATAATTATCAATATTATATACAGTAAAACCTCTGAATAGCGGACACCCCGAGAATGCAGAATTTGTCCTCTATTTAGAGGTGACCGCTACTGAGAGTAAAACATGTACAGTTATTTAAGAGTTGGTAATCGAAAAAATGTCCGCTAAATAGAGGTATCCGCTAATCCGGTGTGTCCGCTATGGAGGTTTTACCAGTAAAACTTCTGAATAGCGAACACCTCGGGAGGGCAGAATTTGTCCTCCATTTGGAGGTATCCGCTACTGAGAGTAAAAATGTGCAGTTATTTAAGGGTTGGTAATCGAAAAAATGCCCGCTAAATAGAGGTGTCCACTAATCGGGTGTGTCCGTTACGGAGGTTTTACTGCATAATAATATCATCCTTTTAAAGAAAATTGCATGCTGTATGATAGACAGACAGACATCCAGAGAAAGATAACCTCCCGGATCAATAAACACTCATGTCTTTTGTTTTAATCATCCACAATTGTATGTCATACAACATGCCAGATTTTGTACAACAGTCTAAAAACGGTCACCGTGGTACGGAATACTGTATTATTATTTGTTTGCCCACCAAAACTGGTTGCCACGGGTTGTTGCAAGGTTTGTGATCACGTGTTTGAACTGATCTATTCAATTTTACTACGTGCGTATTTTTTTTTATTTGCTCCATGTGTTCAAACCAGTTGTCTACGAAAACATCAACCGGTGAAAGTGACGCACACCAAATTTCTGTGACGTATGCAGATAAATTGTGCTTTTTTAAGAGTTTTTTCTATATAATTTTTAAACGGTTTGGAATTTAATTTTCATAGTAGGTGCATTCAGTAGGCGACCCTCATGGGTACCTTCTGGTGCAATCAGAAACGAAATCCGACAAATATTTTTTGAGTTATGCTTGACGAAAGGTTTTTATTAGGCTTTTTTTTTAGTAGGACATGGCGTTAATATCCATCGTAGTAGTAAAGTGTCCGGACAGTAATATTTCGCTGAGTATTATCCTTCGCTTCGCTCAGACAATTATTTAATGTTTAAATATATAAATAAAATTAAAATGATTCCGTTTTTTTTCTTTTTTTTTTTTTTTTTCTTTTCCACAAAATGTCCTTAGGGCTCAGTCCAAAGCGTTGGAATTTTTTTATTGATATTATTATTATTTAAGGTACTGTACTGTGAAAAAATAATATTCACCACCCCCTATTAATTTTTCCGAATATCATGGAGTACAAATAAATATGTCTCCTAGCAATCTTTTAGTAATAACGTCTACTAATTTTATACTTAAATTGTTTCTTAGAAGGCTTCTACATATAGAGAAAGAAACAAACTTAAATATTGCTTTTACTTACAGCTAATTTGCATGAGATTTGAATTCTTCAGTAAATATTAATTATAGAACTATTATACACTTAATAATAATAGACCTTTTAACCAATATAAAAAAAAGATTTAAATTAAGTGATTTTATGTTTTTTGCCAGGGAGTTTTGTCCCAGCCTGTATGAGGGTACAAATTCCTGCGCTGTAAAAATGTAGTTCCTCAAATGAAGCGAGTGTACCGCAGAAATCTTCGGAAGTTTAAACGCTTTATATATATACCTGTTTATATTTATTTACTGATTCTTTATGTTATAAAAGCTTTTAAAGATTCAACTATTTCTTTTTGGTTTTCTCTACAAGAATCCTGGAATCGAAACCGTATAAAGAAGTGGTATGATCTTCGGGTAGCGACTTTCTCAATAAACAAATAGCGTCAAACGTCACAATGAAAATCCTTAAAAATGACATACTTTAAAGACTTTTTTTAATTTTTTTCCATTAAATTTCTAAAAAAGTACTCATAAAATTGTCCATGAAGTAAATACATACGCGTAGAATTGAAAACACCTCCTTTTTTTAAAGATACTAAAAAATGGGTACTCCTACTCATAATTCATTTTTAATCAGTGTAAAGCACATTATAATGTGAGCAGTTTTTGAAGCATAACTTAAATGTTCTTAAATGTACCCTGAATTATCTCTCATTTTGGATCCATATTTGTGAAACTTTTAGAAATCGATGTCTGTTAAAATTTTTATTATGTTACAATTCTAGTTTTTTATAAATTATTTCAAAAAGTACTTATTTTAGAAATAAATTTTCAAGAAAAATGATGAATTGTAACATATAGGGGAGACAGGGGATGAATGGGACATTTTCACAAAAATATTTATTTAAAAAAACTTTATAAAGTTATTATCAATATTATGTATCACATTTCATACATTAGGTATATGACTACATGTATACACAATATTTAATCTAGATTATTATTATACAGAAAATATAAAATTTAAAAAAGTTCCTCTCTGTCCCAATCATCCCCATAGCAGGGATGAATGGGATACTAATGGGAATAGATGGGACACTAAAATTTTCCTCCCTATATTCCATGTTACATAATTAAAATTTATAGTTATAAACTTATCTGTAATTATATTTGTAATATATGATCTTATAATATGGCTATTATATCTCAGTGTTGCTAATCACTTCTATTACTTTAGTTGTAACTTGTAATGCAAACTTCGACTGTCTATGCTTTTCCCACTTACGAGACATTTCCGATATGAAATGAAAGTGGAAAATGTCTTAGAAATACGTCCTAGCTAATATTTTTCGTTCACAACTTATGGATCACAACAGGAAGTGCGAGTGAGGATTTATTTAAGCACAATTTCAAAATCCAATATAATTTACCTCATTCGATCAATAAACATACACTTTTTTTATCTATTTTGATAAATTTTCAATAGCAATTTTTTGATAGACTATTTAAATTTTATTACAATACAATAATTAAGATTCAATATAATTTTAAATAATAAAAAAACTATATAATACGAGTACTGTTTAATACTAATAATTAACATAAATTATTAGTTTATGAACCTAAATAATACATTTTAGTTAATAAATAAATGTTTCAATATCTCTAGGAATGAATGAGACTGTCCCATTCATCCCCATTTGAAATTGTCCCAATAACCCGTATGATGCATAGATTCAATTGTCCGTCATTTTGCACCAGAAATTATTTTGTCATACTAGTTAATATTCATTCATTTTATTAAGCAATATTGAACCTTCAAATAAATAACTACAACATATCTTATTTGTTAATATTGTATGAGGTATTTGACAACGTCTAATGTAAAAAAAGATACTTTTTAAGAAGAGTTTCAGAAAATGCAACTTTGCAATAAAAGGAACACAGCTACGTGGTTTTGATTTTGGTTCTAAAGCACATTATGGAATGCTATATATCAGAATAGAAAGCAACTAAAAAAAAAGTTCCTTGCCTGAAATATCGAGAATATCCATCCATCCTTTGTCCCATTCATCCCCCAGCTTCCCTCTTTTTTTTATAGAAATAGATTTGTAGAAACCAGAAACGCAGGAACTCAAAATTCAGTTCATTCCGTCAAATGGTTTTTGAGTTATGCTTCAAGACCTACCCGCATCACAATCTGTTTTACAACGATAAAAAACAAACTTAAGATTTGGAGTTCCGAGCTTTAGACGTACATAAATGCCGAACTACTTAAATGAAAGATTTCTAATTTAGTATAAGATAAAATTAAGCACAAATCCAACTATGATGGCAAAATTAGGTGCTGGAAATTTTGAACCTGGGTAAAATTTCTCTTTGTGGAAGGTCCCCGAAGAAAAATTTTGTATATTACTAAGTAGTAGACGTGCGTCGTTACGAATTAATATTAGCAATCATAATTTTTATGATGATGGCAAAATTAGTAATGGGGAGTCATGCCCCAGGATGCCTAGAGGATGTTTTTGTTACATCTTGTTGTTATATTTTGTTGTTAATACTCCTGGGGATATCCTGGAGAAGCAAATGGGCTTTTTGTTTAGTTAATAAATATTTATCTCGTTCCACATCTTGATACCTAATGTTTTTTATCGCAGTTAAAGAAACTTATTTGTATAGTATTTCAAGCGACTTTCTGCATAAATATTTCCGTTGATGTACAAGATTATCATAAAAGAGTAGTATATTTTGCTCTATATATTTTGTAGGTTATTTACATGCGCTCAAAATTAAAAATTAAACGAAACCTGTGGAATTATTATTCATTAACGTTCATCGCCTACCGTACCCATCCCTGTTTTCTTGATCGCTAGGTGCTATAGCCCTAAGGTGCTATTCAGCATATGTCCTGGGACTGAGGTCGGCTTAATGCTGGAACTCCAGAGTTTTGTTCGAAGCAAGCTTGGTACTCATTTAATTGACCCAATAGGGACGAAAGGGTGAATGAATCTCGGTCGACCTCGGGTCAAACACTGGATTTGTAGCGTGGTAGCTAAGCGCTCTGTTCATTACGCTCAAAATTACAGATATTCATCTATTTTGGCTTTTCTATTTTTCAGGCATCATATAATATGTGATTTGTTTTTGCTATGAAATAGTTGTATTGAGAAAAGAGATTATCTAGATAATAACTGTAAAGTTTTGAAAATCAATAACGTAATTTTACATACAATTTTATGAGGGACTGCCTACTTACCGATTCCATCTGTTTCATTCATTCAAATATTTTGCTTTTCATGCATTTTAATTAAAGATACTATATTGGCTACATTAATAATTAATTATATCCTTTAATTTGTGCTGTAAACATTTTTTGCCCGAAAGAATGAACTTTTTCTACATTATGGAATGTGCTAATTAAATTAATGCCAAATATTTTCTTTCAATGTTTTGATTAATATATTTACAAAGTACGGAATACGATGATATAAAAAACGGCATGAAAAAAGAAAGAGTGAAAAAACGTAAAAGAGAAATCAATGTACCCAAAATAGTTCGAACAATGCGCAAAAAATTAGGTTCTTGTATTCTAAAACTGAGCAGTATATTTTTCATGCTTTTATGTTTGAAATGCTACTTTAAATTTTGTTTTAGGGAAGAAAGAAAGTAACCTTTGAAATGGTTTATACGTATAGATATAAATTTGTATTTTTGAATAACGGGCAAAATATTGAATTTTTTATTTGCATGAATTTTTTATTGCTAAATAGTCGTAATATTGCATTGCTAACGTGGCGTATATATTTATATATATCATTTAACCGATGCCGGGACGAATTTCGTCTCATATTTGCAATAGGGTTGTGACTCATAAAGATATTCCATCTTGTGTGCAGCTATGCCAGTATATATCTATCCACATATCTTTTCAGTGAAGCTGAGATCAATTTCGACTCATGTTTGCCACAGATTGTGGTTCATTACGATATTTCATTTTATGCTAGCCTTGCCAACAGATAAGAGTGAGTGATACAAGGCTGGGTATAGTTCGAGTAGCTGAGTTGGCATGGTTGTGGTTAGATATGCAATGATCCTGGTTCAAAAGTTTTACACTCTGTTGGTTTTACGCCTTACAATGCAAAAATTCACGAAAATAAAATTACAATGTATTATAAGTTCTTTATATATGTATGCATGTATGTTACGTACAATATCTACCTTTTCAGCATTCTATTTATTAGTATAAATCTTTACCTTAATAGGTCGTAGACATTATGGAGGAATCGTATAAGTTCTGTAGATAAATAAGGTGAAGTTCACTTTTCTAAACAGTGATACTCACTCCGTACGCGCACACAAGTTGAATTGGCTTTTGAACTATTTTTAGCAATATATAAATATATATTTATAATCCTCATTTGTCTAAAATCGATCCCTACATAAATTATCCATCCAAAACTATTTGCTTAAAGTTCTATTACTCGTACCTACACAAAAATTTAACAGTGTTCGTATTTATAAAAACTTATAACATTTGTAAGAAAAGGTCATAAGCATAAAATGCATCAAAATAATCGTCGCAAAATAATTACTTAAAATTTGCGGTGTCAAAGTTCCTTTCTTTAAAGACGAAACGTTAGTTTTACACAAAATATAATTACAAAATGTTGTATATAGCAATACGATGTTAGTTATAATTTAAAGAAATATAGAGGTATCACAACTTGCAATTCTATACTTTTTACTCTTTTTTTATCATTCACCATGAGATAAATTGATATATCGATTCAATTTGTAAGAAGGAACGGGACAGAAAAGTGTGATAACATTTTTACATTATGTTTTATTCTTTTCGTAAATGGAAGTTATTACCCATATAAATTTTGAATAGATCTGCATTAAAACCGATATTCGATAACGTGACGTTCTTATCTGTATCTAAAACATTTTTTGAAAGTGCTAACAAGTATAACTTTTAAAATGTCTTTTTCAATCATTTTTAACTAGATTTATGAGGAATATTACTCTTAATTCTCGTGAATAAAGATTAAATTTGATATCTGTTCAGCGACTTTTCAACTGTGAAAATATATAGCTGTTTAATAAAAATACATTAAACAGTTATATTTGCGTAATTAAAATTATACAAAAACAAACGTTTAAAATATTTTAATAAATAGATATGTATATTCACAATTGAAAAGTAACTGAATCAAATTTTAGATACAATCTTTATTAAAATTATAAATAATTATTGGCCAAGCTGTGTCCCTCCATTAAACATTTAATAAAACACAACAATATTCTTAATGATTTTCATTGTTAATTCACAAACATAATATCTTGAAGTCTCGGGAAAATATCAACATTACAATTGTTTAAAAAAGTCATATTTTTAAATGATCAATAGTTATATGTTTATTTTATTGAATTTATACATGTTTCTTTTTAATAAGCAATATTATTTCGCTCTGTTGCTGTCTAGATTTTCAGGTCAAAAGAAAGCTGTGTTTGATTTTTTCCATAAATTTACTACACATAAACTACGTAGCAGTATATTACTGAGTATTAATAAGTGATAGATGACAATGAACACGGCGGTGTAAAAAAAATGGGAGAATATCAGAATGAAATGCGAAGACATAATATAGAAAATTTAGCTTATAGCTAACTGCATATGACATAAGAATACATTATAGCAACATGCAAAGTTTTGGAACTTCCCAAATTAACATTATTTATTTTATGTAAGTCGTGGAAAATAAAGAGGTACGCTTATCTCTGGTACATCTGCGCAAATCATGGTATTGTTATAAAAATGCGAGGGACGATGCGAAGGCAAACGTTTATTGATAGAGGTTTTTTTTATAATGCCGTAGTTATATTACATTTCGGAGATGGTCTACATATTGAAATTATATCAGACTTAAGAATTTATAATTTTAATACCTTATTTTGATATAATATTTGTATTTTTCGGTAAATGTTATCTTCAGATACGAAGCAAGAAATTGTTTGTTCGAATAGCTGCAGTGCAGATAATTTTTTAAGTATACCAAAAACGTATTTTGCGGGAAGAGTTGTTATTTTGTGTTCTCATATCTGAAGATTCTGGAAATTGATGCTTGTTAAAATTGTTATATATTGTAAAATACATTTGGTATTAAGGTTCATAATTCAGTAACTTTACCACAGCAAGGATCTCATTAACTATGAAGAAAATCACAATCGTTTAACCCTCTATTACTCGCGTGGGTGTTCTGATCACCCGACGAGTAAAAACATACGCACAAGTACGAAATTACTCAAACTCAAGGTCAAATAATTTTAGTAGCTTCACACTTCTAGATTCCATGCTTACTGACAACAGATGTTTATGCTACCATTTTTTTCCGAAGACGTGAGGACGTGAAAATTTTCAGCTACACCCCGCGAGTAATCACAGAAAATTGTTTGATTGAAAAAAAAATATGGTAAGCTACATTAAAGCGTTATTTTATTTTTATCACAAAAATAATTAAATTTATACATAACCTTTATTAATTTTATATATTTTGAGTCATTTACATCGATTTTTTGGCTTTTTTCTAGAAATAGGTGAAACCTCCAGGGGAAATGAGAAACAGCGTTTGCGGTGTCTTTTGGCTTCTGTTTCATCATATTCTGAAGATGATGAGACAGCAGGTACAGATGACAATTTTTTGGATGATGACGAACACTGTGAAGAATGTTCTATCACAACTCGGAATCAGATCAAGAAGCTGGTTAAGTAATGGAACAAGATTCAGATGCCAAACTACAATCTATTTTAATGAATAACATTATCAAATCATTATACTATATACATCGGCAAGTCAAGTCTGAGCTGAAATGTTGAAAAGAATTACGTCCACCAGAATCTACAAACAAATTGATTTGAAGATAAAAAACGGCTTATTTCACCAGGTGAATTGTAAAAACAACTTAATACAACAAAAATATTTCACTAAAAACTCCGGTGCAAATCGACCAATTTTCTATAAAAATTATGTAAGAAGTATATTCCCATTACCCAATAAAGGGTTAATATGTTGACAACAGCTATTTTCCGAATTGCATTCATCTTAGGAAAATCGCTACAATTATTTGTCGAATGGAACCTCTAGCATTTCTTTGCGATATTGTCGTGATAAAATAATATATGGGATATTTATAAGTATACTTTTTTTTTGACCAATTGTGATTTTGTTTTAAAAAAATATATTTATTGCCTTCTTTATATTTAAAAAGTTCGAAACTCAATAATTATTTTCAAATTTAATGTGTTTCTTTATACATATCTCTATATTGATAGATTTTCTAGTGTCATATGCAGTTTCGATGCTTGTTTATGGTTTTTATACGGATACACCATAGATAATTCCAATTATTTCTTTTTTTAAATTATAAGTTTTTTTCAGTTTTATTTATTAAAACAAAATATGCGCCAGTAATTATTTTTTTTTAAATTTTCTGTTCTCTTGTTCTGTAACTGTTTATAATTTTAATACTTTAAAGTATATATTTTTCGATCTGGCGTCATAAGCTAAATTTAGATATTGATCCCCTCTTTAAGAAGAGATGGGACTGCAAGATTTGATAACAGCTTCAGCGGATGTTATTTTCTTTCGTAGATGGAAGTTAATACACATATAAATTTTGAAATATCTGTATGAAAACCGATATTCGATAATGTCTCGTTCTTATCTTTGTCAAAAGAGTTTTATGGGACTGATACCAAGTATAACTTTTAAAATGTCTTCTTTCGATCGTTTTGTAAATCGATTTATTTGCAACGTTATTCTTAATTCAGTTGCATACAGAATATATATCAAATCTGATTCGAAGATTTTTCCAAAGTGATTTTTTATTAAATGTTTAATAAAAATATGCATAACTATTGATTTTGTATTATCCGAAATGTTTACAATTATTGGATGAGAAGTGTTTCTATTTTAAGAAAGTAATAAAATACAACAAATTTCTTAATACTGCTTTCTCACGCTGAAACATAAATGTGTAATTTAGTCACTTTTACATAAGTATAAGTATAAATTTGTAAAATTATACTTTTGCCATAAAATTTACACTCATGTTGTAACATTTTACCTGTATTTACATGTGTTTATCGGCTTAATAAAAGTATAAGTAATTCAAATTTAACATCCCTTCAAAACCTCAAAGAAGTGTGTAAATGTAGAAAATTGTACGGAATTATCCGAATTGGTGTTTTATTGTAACTTTAAAATTTTTGCATTTTACATATATCTATGTATTTTGCATATTACACCAAAATATGTGTAAGAATATTACACATATATATGCGTAAGAACAGAATATTACACAGAAATATGAGTATGCATTTTATACAACTATGTGTATAAGAACAGATTATTACCAAGAATTATGTCTAAGAACAAAATATTACACAGAAATATGTGTACTTATGTTTATTTATGTGCACTCAATAGATACCGATACTTAAAAACTTGGCTAGGGTAATAGTAGTTGAATGGTCAAAGTTCGACTTTGGAAAGTTGCAGTTCCTTAGTTCGTATCCCGTTTCGGTAAGTATTGCTTTTTTACAGTAAATTGAATTAAATAAAGAATTTCCTCTCTTGATGTAGATGTATCATTGAAAAGTTATGCCTTAAATTTTAGAAAAAATCCCGACAAAATGCGAAAATAGTACTGACGTCATAATTTCGTATTTTAACGAATTTTTTTTTCAGTGCATTTATTCAGATTATGCAGGTTCGGTGCATAAATTGTTCATATTATTTCAATACTTCGAAACAACTGTAAAAGACAGATGGCGTACGGTAAATAAAATTTCAGACGATCATTGTTCCTCGTAAATTAACGGTGCACTATTTGGAACAGATGTTATGTATTCCCGCGGCCGCCATCTTGGATTTTTTCTTGGCGTGAAAACCCCTTTTCCGCCAAAAAAATATTGCCAAGCATATTTATGCGCATGTTAGGCCTAACGGGATTTCCAGAACACGTCACTTGTCCGGGTTGCCTTATCGATAAACGCCAACAAAACATCGCGGAGAAATCCAAAATGGCGTCCGCGGGAATATATAACATCTGTTCCCACTATTTTGTGGCCTCAAAACGAATCTGCTGGAAACAGAACAAAAACACCAAGTTTATCATAATTTGTTCTTCTTGCAATTTTTTTTTGCGACCATGAAAATATTTAGTTCAAAATTTATATCACAAATTATAAGGTTATGAACTATGTACACAAAATCCATCATTTTTGTATATTACACATATAGTATATGTGTACTCACGTGCAGTTCATACGTTAAACTGTGTATTTCGGAGTTATCTAATAACTTTTACACACTTAAGTATCTTAATGTGTTATCATCAAAATACGCAGAACAATGCGTATTTTCAAATTGGTTCACCAGGCGTGTTTTTGGCAAGTTATACGCTACTTTACACATATATACAAATCGTTTTCTGTGTCGCCAGTATACCTGTTTTAACGTGTAAATTTACGCATTTATTTTTTAGAATGTAGGATTTATATTTAACTTACAGGGGGACTCAAAAGAATTTGTTTACATTACTATCTACATACGAAAAGAATCATTTCTTGTGTACTGTAATGACGTTACTATATGTTTTAAGTTTAACTTTTTAAAGATTAATTCAGCATTCTATTTATTTATTTGCTAATATTACACTTCATAAAATAGATTGAAATTGATATATTTCACTGAAGTGCACTGCAAGATGCTAATTACAGAACAAGGTGTGCAAAGCAGTCATTGTTCATTAACAAGGACACATAAAGTAATTCCTTTATAGTATTGTCTATGAACAATATTTGCTTGAATTTTATTTTCAGTTGTGTTACGATTTTTGAAATGTAACTGTTTTTCTGCATATTACTTTTTATGATTATTTTTTATAGATCATACATGATATTGATTCGTTTAACAGTACGCAGCTTAAACACTAAACAGCGTATTAAGAAACTTTGGAAAGGAAATGTATTTCTTAATTAAATCAAAAACCAATTTAAATAGTTAAAAGTTAATTGAAATTTCTATGGATATTTTACTCCATATAAAACTACATTTTTAAAAATATACAAAGAATATTTTTTCCCTCATGCTATGGAAAACGCTGTTTAAAAAGGCAAACTAATTTGCGGGAATGCATGAAAAATTTAATTAAAGAATGTGATTACATATTATTTATATAGGTTTTTCTTCTACAGGCCAATAATTAGACAGAAAAAATCCTCGATCATCCACAAAATCACAGGTACCCCGATTGTGCAAAAGGCACAAAAACTAGTCACCAAAACAAAAAACTAAAACACCACTTCTTGGATGGATATATTTTCAGTCCTTCTTCATTCCTCCACATTTCTATGATAGCAGACATTGATTATTTTTTTCCCCAAAACGTATTGAAACCATACATGTTTGCATTAAGTCACTAAATCACCGTTTCCAGCATGGAAAGTTTTTCTTCGTCCTTCCTCCATATTCTTATGTTAGCCAAAATCGAGCTTTTGAGCTGTAGATCTTCTATATTCTTTGGCATAATACTCGTATAAAATTCGCATCAGCAAATAAATAAAGGCAATGCTAAATTCACCTTTAAAAACTTAAACTTAAAAATTACACTATGTGCAAAATACTAAGACGGCAAAAATATTTAAATAGACGTTAAATTACATTAATTATTCTTAGTACCTTCAGCTATAAACATAGCCTTCGTCAGAGAGTACCAAAAAAAAAAAAAAAAAACACTGTTATTAACGTAGAAAGGAGTGACAGTGAAAGTCAATTTTTAGCTTAATTTACCCTCTTACCTATAAATCATATGGAATCGCCCAATATTTTCCGGATCTGAAAGTTGACTTTCATTTTTACTCCTTTCGACACCAGCTACGTGAACTTTGAAAAATAAGACGTTAATAACAATTTTTTTTTGTATTTCCTGACGAAGGCTATGTTTCTAGTTGAAATTTCTAAGAAGAATTAAAGTAATTTTGCATCTATTTAAATATTTTTGTCTTTTTTTAACTATTTTGCACATAGTGAAATTTTAAGTAAAACTGGCTGTTTGAAAGGGGCTGTGTGTCTACTTTTAAATCGTGATCAGAAACTTCTTCAAAACGAAATAAGTGCAAATACGCAATGCAGTACCACCACCTCCCACCCCCATTTTTTTATTTCCCACAATTCCTAGTGGTTACTACTAATACTAATATTACAAATCTGGTATCAATAAATGTTTTTTATACTTTCCAGCATAGTTCAAAAGTGTTTATGAATTCGGTTTGTTTGTAGGTCTGTCTGCCTGTCTGACGCGGTTGAACTCGCGTAAACGTAATCAGAAAGCCATAAAATTTAAATATTTCATTGAGGTTTACCATTGCTAGTTAGGTATTGAAAATGAAGTGCGTAGAATTTGCGATTCATTTATGGGAACAGTCAAAAGAATTCCGTTACATTACGGTCTATGGGGAAATATCAATTTGTGGTGTATTTAAGCATATTGAAACTTTACATATATCACAGGAAGAGTAGGACAACTCGCTTAATGCAGAATTAGAAGACATATAATTTATCGTTCATTTACAGGAACACGCAAAAGAATTTGACTACAGTACTTCCTATGAAGAATAATTGCCGGAAATGCGTATTCAGTTATGGTATCCGTTTTAAAATTTAACAATTTCTTGCATATTACTTGGTGTGTATAAATACTGCAGATTATATACAGGAGTGTACAAAAGATCTCAAGTACATGTCTGTTTATTGACTGAAAATTCTGAATGGGAATTTTCAACTGGGTTATCGACTGCACTTAATTGAGCTAACTTTTAGCATACTTTGTATACTGAACATATAAACATACAAACCTATAAATCATATAAAGGTTTACACAAAAAATCGAATATTTTTCAGAGTATTGATGGTAAATGCAGAAATTGAGTTTTCAAATGTGTTATGCGTTTTTAAAGTTTGTTTAGACAACATGTTCACTATCTCTTCAGCCAACCGTGTCATTGAGGAGGGGTTGAAATAAGATATAAATAAATTGGCGCTAAGTCTAGTATAACAAATCATGCCAGATTCTTGAAATGTTGAATGATAGATTATCATTACGCGCATACTGTCTACGTGTAATATTTTCAAGTGGCTCTATAATTTTACTCACATAAGGGTTATTACAAGGGATTATAATTTTAGCTTCATCGAAGTTTTTATGTAATTTGGATACAGCCCCAATGATATGCTCATTTTAAAATAATTAAGTTCTCTGAAACTAATAGTACGATTTTCATGAAAATTTGTTTTTAGGCTAATTGAATGGTGTAGAATTCATTTGTGGTGTCAAACTTGGGTATTGCTATTGCAAAAAACAAAGTTTGGGTTCGTTTTGATATATAGATGAAAATTTTATATACATCATTTAAAAGTAGACTTTATTTCCAATCGTTTGGTACCAGTAACTTTCTTTTACAACAATTTGTTGCTGAGTTAGGAAGGAATGTTTACTTTTTTCCCCCGACTGTACATGTATTTCTTTTGTTCTATTTATCGAGTTTCTGCTGTTTTAATACAAAGTCGTTTATATCAATTTTATGATGCAATTGACAAATCCATATTTTAAAAAGAATTTTGTAATCATTTTTGACGGACAAATGCAAATCTTGAAATTATACATTTATTTTTTGTTGAGAATAAATGCCACTAAAAATAATTAAAATGACATTAAATTCAATAAATAGAAGTAATTGATCTGACGCACTTGCAGAAAATAAGAAGAAACAATTATTCCCAATCACTTGTTGAAATATTTTCTATAAGAGTTCATTCTCATGATAATTAGAAGATTTGATTTCGTTTTTCATTAAAGATTCCAATGAAAATATTAATGAAAGAAAACATAATTAATCTTTCATATTTTTCACTAAATCAGCATTTAATCTTTTTTTTTTTTTTTTTTTTTTTTTTTTTTTTTTTTTTTTTGTAATTTTTATTTAATTTCATGCATTACTTTTCCGTACGTTTTATTGGAAAGACGTCAAATGAACATATAAAGAAATAAAATCCAAAAATTAATGAATTTCATCGCATTTCGAAAAATACATATTTTGCTATCTAATGCATGATCAGCAATAATTAAAATTATTAGTCTAATATAATTAGAAATATTTATTGGAAGAAGTCTTTTTTTAAACTTATTAAAATCACACATCGTTGAAAAAAAATTTCATTCACATTAACATGCAATCACTAAAAAGTACTTTTTTTAAAATTAAAAAATACATCTTGTTAAATAAAAATTTTCGTAAAAAAATGTATGTATTCCAAGAAGAAAAATATGGTTGAGAGTAAAAATGGTTATTTTCATCTTAGATCATTTTTTGTAGGGAAATCGAATTTATACGTTAAGAATATATTAACCAATACAACTAAAATTTTGTTTTGAATGATTTTTATCAAAGAAAAAATATATATGTTTTTTCAAACTAAATTAATATTTGAAAGAAATAGTAAGTCCCATATCAATTATTTTTCAGAATTTCTTCTAGATATCTCAAAAAGACATATGTTTCTGGGTTTTCGAAAGATAAAGAAACATTTTTGGACTGATAGGAAACGCGGAAGAGTTTATTGTATGTTTTTGTTCGTGGTTATATTATAGTAAGGATGTTCAAATGAAAAGGTACGAAACGTCGTAACAACCACACTGGTTGAAATTTTAATATGCCGCTTTGGGATAACGTGTTGAGATATCGAGGGACACGATTGCAGTATCCGGCGTGGTTGTGCGCATGAAGCAGGGGGGGGGGGGGGGGCAGGCAGTTATGCGCTCCGTCCAATTGACGCGGCAGTGCATGTGAGGACACCGTGACTTTTCCACAGAAAAATTCGACGATTGAGGTGTTATCAGATTTCACGCTGCATCAGACTTTAATCAGACATCTCTCTGCTCCTCAATCGTTAAATTTTGCATTGGGAAAGCCATGATGTCCTCGCAAGCAATGCCGCGTCAATTGTACGGAACAAAAAACTGCCTGCTTCTCCCCTTCCATCAGGCGCGGGCGACTACGCATGCGTACAACCACGCCGGATGTTGAAATCGCGTCTCTCGATGTCTCACTGTGTTATCCCAAAGCTGCATATTCAAATTGCAACCAGTTTGGTTGTTACGACGTTTCGTACTTTTTCATTTGAACATCCCTAGTACTTTCTCAGATTAATCCTTTATACATTGCACATCTGCATTATAACCAGAAAAACTTAGTTTTTAATTGTATAGTGGGATTTAAAAGACGAATTTATTTATTGCTCCTATCGTCTAACAGAGGAGTTAATATACAATCTCATTTCTCAACATACGGCGAGTTAATTTTTCATGCCAAAGATTTAGTCATCATTTGAGCTGTTCCACATTTGACGCGGGGGGTTGGTGAGCGTAGCAAGCAGGGGGGTGAGAGTCCCCCTACTAAGAGACAAATTCTTTGAAAAACCATTACCAGTAATCCTTGCACGATTCAACGTCGATAGGCGGCTTGAGCACCTCTTAGTACTCACAAAGTGAAGTTTGTGTGTAACGGCAAAATGAGATTTTCTCAAAAACTATGTGATTTAGGATAATTGCTACAGTTTTCATGGAAGAATTAAATAAATTCCTACTACCATTTTTTTTTTCATATTTTTAGTTTAAATCTATTCAGAAATAGCGGTGGGAAAAAAACACTTTTATAGTATATTTTCTACGATATCTCCAAAAAATATATAAAATTAAAAAATATATCTTTTTGTGTTCCGTGTCACGAGATCTTCGGAACGATATCCACAAGAAATAGAATATTTTTTCAAGTAACTTAATTCGCCACCCCCCATATAATTTTCCTAAAAATATTTGCGAATGGCCGATAATCTATAAATACGTTGGTCAATCGCCTTTATAACACCCCAAGCTTAAACTTTCCATGTTCCATAGTTTTTGAGAAAAAAGGCTGTGACAGCAAAAACAGACAGACACACGAGTGATCTTAGATCAGTTTTTAACTTTTAAGTACGGAAACCTAATACTGTAATTTTTTCTACTGAAAATGAATTTCAATGTTTTGAGAATTACGTTCCACTAACATTCCCTTGAATCTTCTGACTGTTTTCGTGTGCATTAGAATAAAAAAAAACTAGAATTATTGAATTGGCAAGTCATAGCACTCTATCCTCCATAATTGTAATTAAATTGTTGTTACATTTTACTTTTGGGAAATATAATATATCAATACTTTTTATCATAGAGAAATCAAGGAGAAACTGGTTTCTCTCTATTCTACAAAAAGTAACTAACGCTGTTATCGCAGCTGTTTATGAATATTTTGTGACCAGGGGTCTTTTTTTGTAAATTTTAAGAAAACTATTACATACAAAATATGAAAATCGCTGCCATTATAGAAAATGGATTGATAAATACGCTGAGGCAGGCAGTTTTTAAATCGAAGAATTATTTTAAGGGATATTTCATGTTAAAGTTGGTCAAAACCATTCCGTTAAAAAAGTTTTATAGGAGTAAAAAGTATACATAGGGATTTAATTATTTTTAGATCATATTATAGATTAGAAGTTCCCCGTGTGCAGATTGCATTCATTTTTTTATTATTATTATTTGACTCATTTTTGGATGATTTATTTCCATTTTAAATTGAAATTTTCAGCATTTCGAAAGATAATTTTACATCTTTTAGAAAAGCTAATTTTTAAAATACAACAAAGAATAATACTTTCTTCAAATTAAAAATTTTTTTGTGAAGTTATTTCAAATTTTACGAAAATTGGATTTAATTACAGTGACAGTCAAAAATTTTCCGTTACATTACTGCCAATGGGATAAAATTATTTCAAGTGCATTTTAATGACTTTACAGCATTTCGAAAAGAAAGAAATTGATATGAACTTATGAAGTGCACTAAAATATACTTTCTGTACAATATGCGATGCAAAAAAATATTTATAAAACTAGTTATAGTACTAACGCACCTCATTTGCTACGTTTGACATGCAATTTCCAACTATGTTCTACGTGTGATTGTGTGTTTTGCTATTGTGCGTGCATGCAAAAGATAGGGGGTAGATTTCAGCCTATACTTCTTACCGTGGATTTCCTTTACATAGTAAAAAATAATGAAAAAAAATATATACATTCTAATGAAATTTGTGTTGGACTTCTAATAGAAATTCTTTTTCTATTTGATATTTTTAAAAAAAGGTAACAATCGTCTTAGAAATTAATTTTATCGTCTGCCAAGGCTCAGGTGAGAGCATTTTTGTGTAAGTTTATTTTCTGAAAATGGCAACGTTCTGTTTTGTTGACATATAAATATTCTATTCTAAGAAAGTGTGAAACCAAGAGGGTTTATAATTAAAATCGTGTGATACAGTTCACTTTTATATTTAACGTGTTTTTGAGTTATTGACGAGTCCGTGTTTTAATTTACAACTAGCGCGCTAGCATACTTTTGGTTGCGTTAGCCGGTGCTTTGATATTTCTTTTTGTAGAATTGAGTGATAGAACAAACTTTAAGATGAGTTTCGTTGCCATTCGTGTAATCATGTCACTGTTCCGAACTTTGTGATGCGATAAATAACTAGAGAAGCTGCTTCATTCAAACATCTATAACTATTTGGTGAGTCTTTTTTGTTAATAATTTTCTCATTATGACGGAATTTAAAGATATTTTAGTTAGAAAAAGTGTATTAATCGCTACTTTTACTAAACTAGAAAACAATATTATTAGTTCGATAGATGATGCTGGTTCCAATCAGCTTGCTTTATTTGAAATTAAAATAGAAAATTAAATGAGGAATTACATGAAATTTTTAATGCAATTGTTTCTCGATGTAAAGAAAAGATGTAGATAATTTTTTTGATGAGCAACGAACCATACAGGATAAACCAGATAGTCTTTGGTTAAGTGTTAACCGGAAAAACTCAAAATTTATTTTAAACAAATCGAATCAGAATAATAGTCTTTCTAAATCCCAAATACCAGAAGTAAAGCTCCCAAAACTGGCTCTTCATACGTTTAGTGGTAATTTAGAAGAATGGCTATCATTTTATGATTTATTTAAAGCTGGTGTGGATAACAATGAGAGTTTATCACTGTCAAAAATTTCAGTATTTGAAATCGGCATGTAAAAACAGTTCACTTAAAATTATTCAGAGACTTCCAATATCTGATTCAAACTATAAGACAGCTTTAGAATTATTGAAGGAGCAATTTTCAAATAAACGTGAGATAATTAATGCATTAATTAAGAAATTAATTTGAATGCCTTGTCTTTCGGATAATGCCTTTCGGATCGGTCTATTTTAGAGAGTGTACAGTGCGAATCATAAGTATATGGATAAGCGATTTTTTGAAATAGCAGCTCTAAATGTGCCATATATTTCTATTCCTTTAAATATTGGCTCTCGAAGTTGGTACACGGCAGATGCTGGGTTCGAACCCAATCGCGCCCGTCGGTCTAATCGTTCGGAGTTTTCCGTGGTTTTCTTCGAACCTTAGATTTCCTTGTGTAAATAAGGGTTAGGTTCCCTTAGAAAGACCCACACGGATGGCACCCGCCCCCTTAGGGCGTATATCCCGCGTGTTGATAATTAGCAGTGCTAAACACGACCAACCAACCAACCTTTAAATATTGTGAATAATTTTGATGATTTAGTTCTAGCAGACCCAATGTTTTTTCAATCATGACCAGTAGATATCTTATTAGGAATTAATGTTTTCTTTACTTTGCTTAAAGAGGAAGTTATGAAAAGAGGGGAATCTCTGGCCTTCGCTGTATGTTCTAAACTTGGTTGGATTATTACGGGAACTACCTCTTTTGATACAAGTCAACGTACATTTTCTGTTAATAATATACAGTTACAACTAGATGATTTAGTTCAAAAGTTTTGGTCTGTAGATTCCATTAATGAGCTAGTTCAAATTTCTAAGGAAGAACAAGAATGTGATGACCATTTTAAGCGCAATTATTTTCGAAATAGTTCTGTAAGATTTGTTGTGTAACTTCCATTTAAAGATTTTCCATCGCAATTAGGTGATACTAAGGAACTGGCCATGCAGCGATTTCGTTCTTTGAAACGTAGACTTTCAAAACAACAGTATATTTACGAAAACTATAGAGAGTTTATGAAGGAATATTCGGACTTGGGTCATATGGGACATATATCCAAATCGGAAAGGTTTCCTCCATGTGTTTTTTATTTACCTCATCATGCGGTAATTCGTGAATCAAGTACGACGACAAAATTAAGAGTTCTTTTTGATGCCTCTGCTAAATCTACCTCTGGTGTGTCTTTGAATAATATTCTAATGATTGGACCCCGTATGCAACATGAACTTTTTCCAATTATTTTAAGATTTAGAACTTTGCCTATTGTTGTACACGCAGATGTAGAGAAGTGTTGAAATGTTTAGACAAATCTTGATTAATCCAGAAGATAGAGATTTTTTAAGGATTCTTTGGAGAGAGAATTCCCAGTATGGTATAGAGGAATATCGTTTAACAATAGTCACTTACGGTACGGCATCTGCCCCGTTTCTAATAATAAATTATTAATACAAATCTATAGTCATTGCCAAATGGAATCATGGTATGATATTAGGCTTTAAAGACTGTCATTTATTTCAAGTTTCAACATATTTACGCAATCTATTGTCCAAACACAGACAGGAGTATTTCATGTCTACACTCTATTTCACCTCAAATTGGCAGCATTGTGAAAGGTAGAGAATCTAACATTCCGCTTTGAAAAATAGTTCTCCGCTATTTTTTAATCTTAAATAGCTAAAATACGTAAAATTGTTTGAAGATAATGTTTATAAATTATAGAATTTGATTTTTTGATATTCGTAAAATGTCGTACTAAGTGGCCATATTCGTATCAAAAGAAGAGCACAAAACTTTAAAAAAAAGAGTATTCGACAAGCTTTCCTTTGACTGTTCACTGGAATTGCAAAATTTTAGAAGAAATTTCAGGATCTGAAACTGCAGACAGATTACACATTACTGTTTCAGGTAAATGTATTGACCAGTTACTAGTTGTTCCAAAATTTCAATCAGGAACATGTGAGGCAATAACTTCTGCTGTTAACGAAATATTGGAGTTGTGGAGAGTACCCAGCAAGTAAAATGTATGAGTTTTGATATAACCCTTGTTAATACCAGATTATCAAGAGAAGATTGTGCTCTACTGGAACAGAATATGAACAAATAAATGATTTGGCTTGCCATCATAACATCCTTGAAATTCTGTTTTTGTTCTTTATCTTTTGTATGAAGTTTATTGTATTCTTCCATGAGTGCTACCCCACTTTCGGATACATCATTAACAACTTTGACTGAAGTCGCTAGTGCCTTACATTTCTTGTAGGATTCATTTTTATTCCAATTAGGCACATCTGTTTAAAAAAAAGACTGAAGGCAAATCCATAATTTAAAAAAAAAACCCTCAGAACTGTTTGTTACCTTGTTAACAAGCCTCTGCTTGTTAGAAAATCTTGCAAGTCATTTTGGAGAATTACTTCAGGATCAGCACGTGTACGTTTCAATGATTCATAATTTTCTTCATTTTTCAAAGTCTGCACCATTTTTTTTTTACTTTCAAAAAAGACCTTATCATTGAAAAATGCAAAAGCAAGTAGTTCTTCTGTGAAGTACAGAAATGTCCTAGAAACTTCTTCAAAGAACAAAAAGAAATGATTACATTTACATTTTCGTCTTTTTTCAAGTAATTCAAGGGCAATAAATCATTGGGCCTGATACCAGCTGTGAATGTAGATTTTCACCACAAAGGAGCAAACTTAACGAATACCAGATTCTTTTTGCTTAGAGAGTTTAAACTGATATCTAAATAAATAAATCTTGAGCGAGTTTATGGCCTTCATCATCCATGGAACCCGATGCAATCCACTTGGAGCTCTGATGCAAGCACCTCTTTCGGGTACTCCTCCTAATAAAATGATGACAAGCTCTATCAGTTCTTTGTAAACCATTGGTTGAAAATCATTAAGATGATTTTGAGCAAATTCTGTAATTTCTGACGAATTATCTGTTATTTTTTTTCATTCTTTAAACGTCAGTTATGGGATTCTGAAATATGCCATAATCGATAGATATCCACAAAATTTTAAATCGTTTGAATAACAGTACGTCTAGTTTTTTGAAACTCCGAGAGATTTAACAACAATTTCCTCAAGAATAATTTCAAGAATGTGATGATGGCAAGCCAAATCATTTCTTCGTTCATATTCTAATCCAGAAGAGCACAAGCTTCTCCGATAATCGGGTATTAACAAAGGTTATATCATACATTTTACTTAATTGTAATCCCCACAACTCCAATGTTTCGATAGCAGTAGAAGCTATTGCCTCACCTGTTCCTGATTAAAGTTTTGGAACAGCTTGTTAATTGGCCAGTACCTTTACCTGAAATAATAATGGGTAACCTGTCTACAGATTCAGATACTAAAATATCTTCTAAAATTTTGCAATCCCAGTGAACAGTCAAAGGAAAGCTATCGAAAACTCTTTTTTTAAGTTTTGCGCTCTTCTTTTGATACGAATATGGCCACTTAATACGACATTTTACGAATATCAAAAAATCAAATTCTATAATTTATAAACATTATCATATAAATTCCTACGCATTTTAGGTATTTAAGATTAAAAAATCTCGGAGAACTATTTTTCAAAGCGGAATGTTAGATTCTCTTCCTTTCACAATGCTGTCAAGTTGATGTGAAATAGAGTGTAGACATGAAGTGCTCCTGTGTGTGTCTGGACAATAGAGTGTGTAAATATGTCGAAACTTGAAACAAATGACAGTCTTTACAGCCTAATATCATACCATGATTCCAATTTGGCAATGACTATGGATTTGTGTTAATAATTTATAATTATATTACAAATTATGTCGATTTTTAATTTTTTTAAACATTCAAACCTTGGTAGTGACCCTTAAAAAATGTTTTAAAA
This sequence comes from Maratus speciosus, assembly GCA_963932465.1. NCBI lineage: Eukaryota > Metazoa > Arthropoda > Arachnida > Araneae > Salticidae > Maratus > Maratus speciosus. The sequence continues at coordinate 65,340,382 of OZ010788.1, forward strand.
TTTTGAAATTTTTGTGGAAGTCTTTATTTTATACATAGAACAAAATAGGAGGGTGCCCCATAGAAAATTTAAAAGTTAATCTTTTAAGGACCACCCTACACATCATATAACTGCATTAATTATCAAACATTATATAACTTATTTAAATGCTAGTCCATAGACTCTTTTAGCTGTTCTTAGAACCAATTTCTGAATTTTAAGTGGTCGAGATGCAGTAAAAAAAATATTGAGGAGTTGCTTAAAGTGTTTTCATGCTTCACCATCTGTTGGCACACGAATAATGGCGGATCTTCCAGCCATACGTGTTACGCCAAGACCTCCATTCTCTAAGACTTGAGTTGATTATGCCGGTCCATTTATATTTAAAGAGAGAAACCGTAGAAATATCAAATCGTTTAAGAGTATATTGCTATTTTTATTTGTTTTTCAATTCGTGCTATTTATCTTGAATTGATTTAAGATTTGACAGCTTCCACATTTTTTGCTGCTTTGAAAAGATTTGTTGCCCGTAGAGGTAAACCAGCTGAGTTGGTCAGTGATTGTGTAAGAAATTTTAAGGGTGCAAGTAGGGAATTCCGTGAGTTAAACAATTCCGTATCCTCCATTAGTAAGGATCAAACATTATAGAATTATGTGGCTAATGAAGATATCATCTGGAACTTTAATCCCGCTTCTGCTTCACATTTTGATGGGCTGTGGGAGGCTAACATAAAATCTATGAAATATCAGCTACGTAGAACAATGGGGGATTCGCTATTTACAACTGAAGAATTCTCTACATTAATGTCACAAATTGAATACTGATTGAACTCGAGACCTTTATGTCCTCTGTCAAATGATCCAAGTGATCTGCAAGTCATGATACCAGGTCATTTTTTGACTGGTTCTGCCTTGACAGCTCTTCCAGAACTTTCCATTTCTGAAATTCCACCTAATAGACTTCGCCGTTGGCAGTTAACCCAGAGAGTATTCCAGTACTTCTAGAAGCGATAGAGTGGTGAGTATTTGTCTCAACTGCAGCAACGTCCCAAGTCGCTGCGTTCGACAGCAAATTTAAATGTCAGTGACTTAGTGATCATTAAGAATGAACTTCTTCCTTCTCTTCAGTGGAAACTGGGAAGATTTATTCAAACATTTCCAGACAATGATAGTCGTGTGAGACTCGCCATAGTAGGAACTGCTACAGGAAATTTTAAACGAGCTATTCATAAACTCTCTCCTCTGTCATTTGATTAACAGTAAGACATACCTAACTCTCTTTTTTTTGTACCCCTTGAGGATTCAAGGCCGCGGTGTATGTTAGAAATTAATTTTATCGTCTACCAAGGCTCAGTGAGAGCATTTTTTACTTATTTCCTGAAAATGGCAACGTTCTGTTTTGTTGACATGTAATTATTCTATTCTAAGAGAGCGTGAAACCAAGAGGGTTTATAATTAAAAGCGTGTGATACAGTTCACTTTTATATTCAATGTATTTTTGCGTTATTGACGAGTCCGTGTTTTACTTAATTTACAACCAGCTCGCTAGAAAAATTAAATCGGAAATGAATGGGGAACTTTTCTTTTTTATTATCTTAATCAAAACATATTTCGTCAAGAAATACAAATAGTTTGATTTTTATAGGTATAATGATAGTGTATGCACTTTTAGAAACATTAAAGGCAATGCCATTTCTCCAAGTACAATAATATAAAATATATAAAGATTTTTAAGGGGTCTCAGGACTCTTAAAATTATAAAAATTGAAAAAAAGACCTTTTTCACATTTAATATCTTAAAATGTATTTGTTTTTAAGAAACAGTTTTTATTGGAATTGAAAGATACAAGTACGTTCTTTCTTTTCATGTATTTAAAAAGCAGGAAAACACAGTGATAAATCAACGCATCAACCATAAAATAGGGTCTACAGGTGGTTTCCACCAAGATATGACTCGGCACACCAGCTGCATCTTAATGTAGTAATTGCGTTCTGTTTAACCTTGAAATTTCATCCGTCGCGTCAACTCGATGAGGTGATGATCTGTCTAGCCGCCTCCGGTCTACAAGTTTTATTGGATTTTGAACACTTCCCATCAAATTTGTGTAAACCACTCAATTAAAAAAATATAAGAAATCTGCAGATTTCTTATACCACGGTACAACGTTACCATGGTAACGTAACAAGGGAAAATCTTGATGTTCTTAATGGTAAATATTTCTAGTAAATATTTCTAATATTATACGAAAATTTTCCAATTTGAGCTATTATAAATATGTCTTCATATACTAGTTCAGGGTATGTACGCCTCTGTGGCTCATGGAATTTACAGGCTTTGAGTACCAGAATTTTAATAAAATAATGGTCACCATATTAAAACACAAAAGAGTTTTCGTTTAATAAAACAAGTATTACTTTGCAAAAATTCTAGTATCCTTGATCTGAGGCGTGCAAACACATTAGTAATAACATTTCATAACAATTATTAAGATGGAGCTTGGTGCAATATAATAGAAATGTAAAAATATCAATGTTAAAAGCACCAATAATTTAAAATTTTAAGCATACCGGTTCCAGTAGCATATAGCGTACCGCAAAAATTTGCTCACAAATATGGGAGAGATCGGGATTCAAGTTAAAGGTTTATTGACCAATAGGAAAACAGAGGCTTGCAGATAACAGCCAATAGGGAAACAGGCGGGAAATGGAACTAAAGAAGTAAGAAATTGCCTAAAAATAAGTTAAGAAAAAGAGGTTTTTATGTAATATTTCCAACTATTTCCAACTATTTGATTCACTATTCTCCCATTATCAGACTGTTGGAAATATTATATAAAACCTCTTTTTCTTAATTTTTTTCTTTTTTTAGCAATTTCTTACTATTTTGGTTCCATTTCCCATATACTTTCCTATTGGAGGTTACCTGCAACCCTCTCTTTTCCTATTGGTCAATAAATCTTTAACTTGAATCCCCATCTATGCTACATATGTAAGCAAATTTCGGCTATTCTTAGCACTGAGGACGGTACGCTATATGCTACCGAAACCGGTATGCTTAAAATTTAAAATTATTGGTGCTTTTAACGTTGATAATTTTACATTTCTATAATAACATTTATTGTCATTGTATTCATACACGCTCGAATTCCTTAAAAAAACTAGTGCTTTTCCATTTTTTAATGCGCCATGTTAGTAGCAAAGCTTTATTTTATATGGAATAAATAGTATAGAATATTCAGAACATTAATTCATGTATAGTTTGGAAAATTTCTAAATAATCAAATTTATTTAATATTTCTGTTTTGGAATGGAAGAAGTTTTAGCTATTACATATATTTATCAATGTGATTTAATGTACGTTTTGGTTTTATGCGAATTTTTGATTATCCATCAAGTTTTACTATAATCATTAATAAATAACGAAATCTCTTTTTAGGGTGATATATATTTTGTCAAATTAAATGATTTTTTTTTTATTACAATGGGCCTATGATAATTAAATCAATGGTAAATATGTACTTTAATGCTCTGCTTAAGATAATTACCAAAGATGAAACACGATAACAGGAAAAAAAACCGCAAGAAAAACAAGCGGAAAAAACTGTAAAGCAATATAAATATACAAAATTAATTTCAAGCGCAGCGCAAAAAAAATATATTTTCCATATTTTCGCAACTCAGCATTATGTTTTTTCATGCCTGCTCATTTGAAAAATTCCTAATATTTTTCTCAGCGATAACGAATAAAAATAAATTATGAAAAGCATTACACGCATTTTTTTTGGTAAATAATTGTTCTACCTATATCTATCTACTTATAGGCAAAAATGCAAATACACATGTGGGTGGAAAAATGTTTTTCTGCACTGTTAAATATTTGGTACAACGTTGAGCCAATTTTTGGTGCTGCAGCAACCGCCACCATAACATGGTGAAACATTCTTCCAACATTTGGTTCTAAGGATGAACCGTAAATTGGTGAAACGTTGAACCATAAATTGGTGAAGCATTGATTCATAAATTGGTGAAGCGTTTAACCGTAAATTGGTGAAATGTTGATAAAGCATGATTTCCCCTGCCTTCCACTCCGTAAGTAAAATATTTTTCTTAAAGATTTTCTAATATATCGAATATCCCTTTCGTTTAAACTTTAAAGACAAGCTGTTCTGATTGGCTGATAAGTAGCCGAAAACTTGGTTCAAATTATTATCAAACTGTTGTTCAATTCAGCGTAATTTCCAAGGTTACACCATAAAATGGAGTTTTTGAAAATTAAGAAGTACCATATTTTGGTAATTCTCATTATTTTACTCCATATATTGGTTCCATGTTGAGCGGAAATTTTTAACAGTGTGGGACTAAATAACATTTCGCTTTTTCCCTGAAATATGGTGATTCATGATGTGATGATTCATCATGGTGATTCATGATGTACTTCATAACAGTTTAAATTTATGAAAGAGCATCTGCAACACGCTCTAATAGAAGGTAACACTATACTTTGATTCCCGAAATTTTTTGGATTGTTGAGGAATTTTGATTCAAACAAATGAGAAGTTTTTATAAAAATACATTTATATTTAATTATTTAAAGTACAAAGCTATATGGATTTTTAGTTTATACGAGGACAATTCGGAAACTAACTTCTGCTGTGGCGTGGCGCTAGTAGTAGTGGGTGGAGATCAACCATTGGTACACCAAATATGCTGTAATTCAGTAAGCTTACAGCTATTCTAGTGAAAGTGTCGCACTGCCGCCCGTTTGCTGGTTATATCGTCACAAAATGTGAGTTGACATTGAAAACCCCGCAAATGCGAGGTACGAGGAGTGATACTATTTCTTTGGGGGGGGGGGGGACTGTCAGAGGCAGACATTCATCGTGAATTGCGTGTCGTATATGGCCCAAGCATTATGAGAGAAGGTATAGGGCTCGGCGAACAAAAGATATTTTGCGCCAATTCAAAATAGACGTATTTAATCATCCCCCTACATACCTGACTTGGCACCTTCTGATTACCATATTTTCACGGAAATCAAGAAGTGGCTCCGGGCACTTCACTTCGCTTACGATGAGGAACTTCAAACCGCTGTGAAATGTTGGTTGAATTTGCACGCGGTTGAGTTTTCTGAAGAAGGAATTGTTAAGTTGGTAAAACGCTATGACAAGTAATTGAATGCACAATGATGGAAAATAGAGGGCAGCTGTTCCTTTCAGATGAAAATAGAAAAAACGTTGAATGTATGCGGATTTTTTATTTATAGCGAAATGGAGGTTAGTTTCCGAATTGCCCTCGAATATTAAAAGAATGTCTTCTAGACCAGGAGTCTTCAACATTTCAGAGTTTACGGATCACTAAATTCAGATTCTTAAATCCTGCGGACCGCTAATATGATTTTTTTAAATATAAATACTAATGTAAATAAGTGCGAGTAATAAGCCAAAATTATGTCCACTAATAACCATATCACAATATTAAAATATCCATTTTCTTAAAAGACGTTATAAAAACACATTAAAAGTAAATTGAAATCTATATTGACATGTTTCAACTCTTTTACTGAATCGTCATCAGAATGTATAACAGAAAATTACAGATACAGTGCATATGAAAAATGGAAAAAAAATCATCGAATATAAACAAGTATTCATGTAACGCGCCCTACAGTTTCGCGATCGCACGTGTTCCCTCTATGTCGCGACGCCGTAAGTTGTCCAACCATTCAACCCATAAATTCGTGATATGAAAAGATAATGTATCTTTACAAATTCCTGAACCTCTTAAATAAATTTCAATGGACTCTCTTATAAATAATTGTAAATAAATATTAGACCTGTAGATTATTTTACTCTCGTTAAAAAGTATGTTAATGTTCCCTATTTGATTCAGCCGGGATAAAGCAGTATTACCCCTATTTTATTTTATGTCCGCTATATGTTCTTTACATCTCATATTGAATTTTCGCTGGGTTATACCTATATAATGGTTTTTGATTCCCCCCTCCCTAATAAATGGAATCATAATAAACTCCTGAGAGGTCATCGCTATTAATAGGATCAATTTTAGTATTTAAAAGCATCTTTAATGTCGGAGGAGGCTTCGCGATCAAACATAAACCAAAATTTCTTAAATGATTTCTTATGTATTCAAAGCAACACGGGAAATAATATGCTACAACTCTTTTCATGCTAACTTCATGAATAGATTTATTTTTATTTTTAGAAGTAACTGTGTACGTTTTATCAAAGGAGCTCCGAATCAATTTGTTAATCAATTTGTGATATCAATTATCAATAGCAATACGTTTAATTTTCTCTAATTCATCCCCCAGATTTTATATCGGAAGAAATCCTGAAAGCAAGACCAATTAGGAACCTGAAGGTGTATAATTTATAAGATATTGGGGTGCATGCATCGTAAAGTATAATGTTTAAATCCGCGATAGGTTTTCGGTAAACTGAACGAATTAACTCACTCACCTTTCTCTGTAACTCAACATCTAAAAAAGGTAATTTCTCTCCTGTTTCTAGTTCAAAAGTAAATTTAATATTATTGTCAAGTTCACTTAATTTCTGTATGAAAATCATTAACTCATCAATTTTATTTTATTTATAATTTCTAAAAAGGTGTAATATAAGATTAAAACTTTAAAAACAATAAAAGAGTTTTATTTGACTGTAGACATGTGTCAATTCTTCCCATAATGCTTTGGTGTTTAAATTAAATGTCGTGGTTTATGGCATCATTTATTATTTTCTTTTTCTTTTCTTTTTTTCTTTTTTTAAGATATAAGTAAAAGTTATAAACTTTAAATGTTTCAGTTTTTAATTAAAGCTGTGTATTTTAAATGAAATTAATAAAATACGAAAAAATGCGGCAGAACAATGTTTGGCGATTTATCCCCTGCGTCCGGCTAATATAACTATACTGAGTTCTTGGTTTCCTTATCAGAATCTTCCGATTTGGCGAAGAATTGAACAAGTAAATAAAATTATGAATAAAAGTAACATGATGATAATTAGCATTACATTAAAGGGAGATCAAACTGGTCGGCAAGGGTGGCTAGTATATATAGATATATATAATATATATATATCTCATTTGTGTCATGCGATAACCCTCATATTTATAAACCGATTTGCATGAAATTAATTCAGAATAGGACATACCAATGTCTCGACCGAGTTCCACACGCGTTCATATTTTTGCATATCGGATATCAGGTCCTGTTTGAAAAAGTGTAAACAACTTTAAAAAAAAATTAAACAGGCAGATCATGTAAATTATATGTCAATAAACAGCGTTGTAAGGGAAACCTTTGCTGTCAATGTGTCTAAAAAAAGCACTAAAAGTGAAAATATTAGATTTATTTATACCAAAAACATAAAACTTAAGGAAGTACTTATGTACTTTAGTATAGATAGTATAAATGTCACATGGGTATTTTAAGGAAAAAAATAGCAAGGTAAATCTATGAACAAACGGCTACGTAAGTACTTAAGTACTTTATCCAGGGGTAGCATTATATAGGGAAAATTTTATTGTTCCTACCAGAACCCTTACAGATAGGTGCGATGAAGATATTATTTTCAAAATAGTGGTAGGAACGATAAAAGTTTCCCTATAGAATGCGACCCCTGCGTATAGTACAATTTCAAGGTCTGGCTATCTCGCTTTCAGGGGCAAGGTACTTGCATTCGTAAAATGTTGAAATAATTTAATAACACCAATATTTACAAGAGAATCCATCTGAAAACAAGTAAAAGTATATTTTCGCGTACTTAATAAAGGTGAAATTTCCATTATAAAATTCAGGTGCCAATGTGGCAATTAGGAATTAAAATTAAGTGATGCCATAACGGCATCACCGCCTCTCAAGGAACCAAGAAATTTGGTTTGATACCACTCAATATGCTTTTTTAAAAATTTCGTTACACAATTTTAATAAGGTATTCTATCATTTTCTTTATTGTGAGCAAAAAACAATGGAGAAATTTACTTCCCGTTGTAAGAGAAACACAAAAAAATTATTTGTAACTATTGGGGTAACTGGATCCAGCATGGTCCAGTTACCCCGGATACATGTCTCAGTTACCCCATTCTTGAAAAATTTATGGGGTAACTAGGACACCGGGCTTACATTTGAAACATGAAGTAAATATGTATAGATACCAATAGTATTAATGTAGTTATATGTCTAATCTTTAAGAAAAATGATTGCTTAATAAAAGTACTTACAGTATTTTAATAATCAGCCGAGGAAATTCAACCATATAGACGTTGTTTTTAAAAAAAGAAACGTAAATTTTTGACAACCTATCACAGCAAAGTGAGAGTTATGATTGAGTTGATACACGTTGTTTTAGGAAGTAGAGATTAAGGGGCATTGTTAACAAAAGCTAAAACTTAAAAAATACAAACAGTTTTTTTTTTTTTATAAAATAGCCTATGGCCCAGTTACCTCGTGGTTCCAGTTCCCCAAACAAATGTTACGTTAATATGAAATTACGTTAAAAGGAATATTATAAATGCACGAAAAACCACGATTCACACTATTAACGAAATTTCTTCAATGCGTAAGCCTTAGTACATCATGTATAAATAACCATATTAATTTTTAGATGCGCTCGCAATTATATAAATACGTATCACCTGTAGTAATCGTCCGGTACGTCTGTCTGTCTGTCCGTAGATCCGCATATAACGCAGCAAAAAATACCAAACACAATGGCCTGAAATTTTAAATATATAATTGTTGTAAAATTTCTCGAGTCATTTCAAATTTTATGAAAATCGGATGTATAGTTTAATTACGGGGACAGTCAAAAGTTTTTCGTTACATTACGGCCCATGGGGAAAAATTATTTCAAGTGCACTTTAATGATGTTACAGCTTTTCGAACAGAATGAAATTGACATATATTTATGAAGAAATATTTATAAAACTAGTAATACTATCAACGCACCTCATTTGTCACGTTTCACGTGCTGTTTCAAACTTGTTAGACTTGTCTTGAAAGAGTTATCAAGCTGATATCCCATATTACCTGAAATACACCATCTTGTAAAACATAATCTCTTCACTCGTCAACAAGTTAGCATAGATGGAAACTGACTAACACAGCAACAAATATAACAGTTTATCTTTATACTGAACTTGGTTAACATCCTGACAATGATATTTTATAATTAATATGAATTTGATAAAATTTACCTTCAAAAACTGCAAAAATTGAGAATAATGTTTTATTTTACCGTGTCGCTACAACAGCAGGTGTCCAAACAGAACCGGGCACTATTCCTGATAGCAGTACTACGATGTCATGTGGCAGATTTACGTTTGTCTGCAACACCGAATGTGCCAGATATTGAAGTATTCCTTATGACCCGAAAATTCCATAATACCTAACACTTCCTCTATTTGAAAAAATAATCACAGAAATTTATTATTATTAAATCCGTTATACTATTCTTCCTTGAGTGATTGGCGATACTTATTGCATCTATCTATTAAATTACATATTTTGTTTCGCATAAATTTTCGTGTATCGGATAAGATTAATTACAATAATTAATAAATAATTGTTTCTATTTTTAAAGGCGGTAAATATTTTGTCAGATTATATTATTTTTGTATCTTGCCGCGTAGCATGTGATAATTTAATTAATGGCAAATATGTCCTTTAATGTTTTTGCTTAATATAATTACCAGAAGCAAAATACGATGCTAGAAAAAACTGCCAGAAAAACGAACAGAAACAGAGGAATGCAATATAAATATGCCAAATTTAATTACAGTCATAGCGCGTAAAAAGTCAGCATTCCGCAGCTCAGCGTTATTTGTTTTATGATTTCTTATTTAAAAATATATCTATAACTTTTTTACGCGAAATAAAGGAAATATTAAATATAATTATAATTTTTAAAGAAGTTTTTTTAAATCTTTTCTAGATTTATCATAAAATTTAAATTCAAGTGAAAATTAAGGGGCCGCAGGGTATTTAAACTTTCAAAAAATTAGTTTTCGGCTTTTGTTTTATTATGATTTTTGTTTCATCAATATGCAAAAAACCATATTCAAAAATCTACATAATTTCTTGAGTTATAATCATTTATAGACGGGTATTATTGAAGGTCAGTAGAAATTAAAACTTTAAAACGCGTTTGTGCGTATTGTTACTTTTAAACTACGCAAGCGAGAGCTTTAAAAAATAACCAAATACGCATTTGTTTATAGTCTACATGTTAAAACAAATTAAAACCACATATTTTGGTGATTTATTTTTTTCGCATTTAAAAAATTGAATTTTATTTTTAAATTTAATTTTTTTTTATACTAAAATTAAATTTTGTTCAAACGTTTTGTTTGTATTTTGGTTTTAATTTAGATTTAGGTGTGTTATAATTCAATTTTGTTCAAAAATTGTTTTCTACATGCATAATTTAGAGTTTTATCATGAGCGCAACACTTAATGATTTTTATTCACATATTAGTGAGATGAAATTTAAAATTTAAAATTTAAATATTAATTTGGTATGCACATTTTTTTCTGGCTAATATAGTTAGGAATATTCAGTTTAAGTAGAAGTTGGAAAAAAGATCTTAATTGCAGATTATTTGTGTTTTGGTACTTTGAAAACGACAATGTTTTTAATATTTTCGACAAACTCACTGCCTCCCTTTAAAATAGAATACAATTTTCAAATAAAGCAAAACAGAAAAGAACGTTATAGGCATTATGACAGTTTTACAGTTTCTGCAACGAGGGATAAGCCACCATTGGCATAGGCTTCCACATCCCGCATTACTAGTTTATTTAAAAAAAGAAATACAATGTTATTTAACAGTTCTTGAAATTTCTCCATTTACAAGTGTTTATATAAGAGCTGTTAAACACACATAAATTAAAGATAAGTAACAAAGATAAAATTTAAGTTAAGAATGCTAAGGACATTTAAGATAATTAAATACAATAAGTAAAAGTAATAAGAAAATCGCTTTACAGACAAACAACACATGACAGACATAATAAGATGCAGATCAAAAGCAATTCTGGATTTCAGGTATCTCCACAGTCCCAAGTCCATTGGAGTGAATGAAAAGAAATAGTAAGTAGTATATAGTTGATGATTATATTAGTACAGATGATTATAACACATTTTCTAACGATTTTAACACATTTGAAACACAATTATTCACATAATTCAGGCACTTAAAAATGTTTTCACATTAGTTCTATTTACACATTTGTTGAAGGTTCTGTTTTGGTGTAACTAGTCAGTGTTAATCTTGTTCATCCCTTGGCAATTGTGGGTTTTGGAAAACTAGTTGACTGTTTTCTAGTATCCGCACACATTCTATTATTTTGGTATTTTGACACTGGTGATTTCTGCACAAATTTGAACAGACACAACTCGCCTGGTTCAATTATATGAAAATTAGTAATAAATTTTTGTAAGATTAATTTTAACAATACAATTATGCAATTTTTGATACCAATCATAAACCTCACTGTCCATATCTGGAGGAGGATAACTGAATATAGTATTAGGAGATCAGGTAGACTTGTGCAGGTTGCATTGTGGAACTTATCACATAAGTACTGCATGCACATACTTATGTGCATATAACTTGCACATAAGTACTCAACCCTCTATCCCGTTAGGCCTTTACTAAGACCTATCCTGAATCGCAAATATTAAAAATTCAATGTAAATCTATTTGAATATTGCAGATATTTTTAATTTTTACTTGTATCTACACTCATGCTATCAATGCAGGTTGAATCTAGTTTGATCGCGCTTTAAGAGATGAAAGTGCATACCAGAAGAAACAATTTTTGCATAAGAAAGACAAATAAAAATTTATTGGGTATATGCAAAAGTAAGTTCCGTTTTTCTAATAGATGGCGTAAGTGTTCTTATATGTATAGTGTAAATCTTGTAACCCATGCATTTCAAAAGTCTCTTCATAACCTTGAAAACGTAGCATATGACATTTAAATTAAAATGTAAACAGCATAGGTTTTTATTCGATTTAAAATAGGCAGTTTTGTCCCAAAAAGTCGTCATTTCCAAGAAGTTTTGTTTATACTTTTACAATTTAAATAAAAGCGCTGCTGAAAAACATCGTTTAGTTGTAGAAGCTTAGGATGAACATGCTTTTTCTGATAGTATGTGTAAAAGGTGTTTCAGGCAATTTAAGGAGGTTTATTCGATGTTGAAGGCGCAGATCGTGAAGGTAGACCAAAAAAGTTTGAAGATGAAAAATTGCAAGCATTATTGGTGTTGTTGTTATTTATGACGGCCTATTATCTGTACGAGGGCTATAGGCCCTATGGGGAGTGCCCTTCGTAGGCAAGCATTAGTGGATGAAGACAAAACACAAACGCAACACGAATACATTATTACTACAGTAATACTATACCACTACAATAAAGTATTAATTTTATATACTTGCTAAATAAACATGTAATTTTAACCAAAAACGGAACTTACTTTTGCATATACTCAATATTAAGTCCAAAATACCGGCTGTTTTGGGTGTGCAAAGGTAGATCTTTTTTTCATTTAATAATAATGATGATGTTTCAGTGAAATTTGAAATGATCCGACCCTTCTTTGTGAGAAATGTAAGAATATCACGAGAAATTGTATAAGTGTTCAGCATCTAATGGTAATACTGTCTACATACAAGTAGTGTTTAATCTCTACAGACCTGAGGTACACAAATGTGGACCTCTATTCATTTTGCAGTAAAAACTAATCTGCTTTATTTTTTTGACATTTTTACTTAACTTCTATATAGACGTATCATTTTGTTTTGGAACAAATCCACTTACGATTTTTACCTAAAAAAAAAAAAAAAAAAAAAGATATTTTCATATGAGTTTGAAAACTGCCTTCAATACAGTGTGGTCAAGAAAGTAACACATTTTTATAACTATTCAACTTAAATACTTCTGTGAGAACTTCACTTCTCACCAAAAAATGTCGCAGAAAGCAAAACATATCTCATATAGGGATCTCCATATGTTGGAAACTTAACCTCTTTTTATTTCAAAGTACAGAAATATTTCGGCTGAATTCAAACGAAACGACGTATCAGAATCTATCTCCAAGTTGAAGTTAAAATGACAGTCGTTTCTATAGAGCGTGGGAGGAAAGTTCCTCCCTTGATAATGGCTTTTTCTCGTGATCACTTCCGACAAACCTCCGATGTTGGAATCGAAAGTAGAAAGCGCATGAGTACTCACATGCGTGGCAAATCACACAGAGCCTATCCTAACATTGTTTGTTAATGATGCAATCAGCTCAGGTTCCGTAAGTGGCCAAAAATATACTTTCTTGTTCAGGAAAAGGGAGAGAAAGATTTCTGGAAGACGCTGAGAGATCAGCATCAGTTGGGAGATTTCAGAGAGAAAAGCCGGTAAAGTCTGATTCTCTCGGTGAATAAAATCTCGGTGACTTTTCACCAAGGCAACAGGCTTCGAAACATCGAAGGAAATCGTTAACGAAGTCAAGTCTAGACTTCGGGTCTGCTCAACGCAGGGAAAAGGAACATTATCTGTAATTTCTACTCTTTACTCTTCGTAGAGAACTTACACGACTAGCCGGACTTTGTGATACTTCCAAATCGACGTCCTAGACTTTCTGCATCCATAAGGACGTTACCTTATCAACAGTCTATTCTCCTCTAATTTACGAACTCTCTAAAAGTTGTGGCCCCACCAGGGGCTGAAAGGTTCTGCTCTAAAAGCTGGTAGTCTGAAGGTGCTGGATTTCAACCCAATCGCGCCCGTCGGCCTAACCTTTCGGAGTTTTCATGGTTTTCTTCGAACCTTGGGAACCGTTGCGTAAATACGGGGTAGGTTCCCTTAGAAAGACCCCCACGGAGAGCACTCCCCCTAACCTGCATTCCTCGAGTAGATAATCGGCCGTCAAAAATCAACCCAACCCAACCCATTAAAAGTTGCGACGGGCCCATTATTTATATGTGTTGGATTTACAAGAAACCTCATTTCCTTTGGTAATTTAATCAACAACTTTTCTATATAAATTGTATGCCTGGATCGTATACGCCACAAATCACGCTACCCGTCTCACGCCAATTTCCAGGCATTGCACAATAAAAAAAATTGACAATTTCTAGATCATTCCGTTGTTTTAATGTCTTAAATTTTTATGCCATGAATAAAGGTTATTGATAATTATATTATATTTTAAGGGGGCTAGCAATTTTAGTTCCATATTTGTGAATCTAAATTATGAGCAGTATCTAAAGTGTCAATTTCATAGAAAGAGCATCTATGGCGTTATTTTGATTACGCCATTTTCATAATATGTTTATTTTGTCAACAGTTATATTATTCACATTTGTTAACCTATATTACCAGTTATCTAAAGCACCAATTTCATATAAAGGGCACTTTCTGCCATCTATGGCGTCATTTTGATGACACCATTATCATAACATTATTATTTTGTCAACAGTTATATAATTCATATTTGTGAACCAATATTACCAGTTCTCTAAAGCATCAATTTCATAAAAAGGGCACTTTCTGCCATCTATAATGCCTATTTGATTGTGCAAATGCAATTAATCTAAATTTGTAGTATTATTTTTACATCAGGTCTCAAGACGTTAACTAGGCGTTCCATTTTTCCGAATATAATAGATATTTCATAATGTTTCACTTACCTAGATGCTGTACGCTTCCCTTCTGTTTCACAATATTATTGTAAATAAAAGAGTAGTATGCTAAAATTCACCTGCAAAAACTTAAAAATTTAAATTACACTTAATGTGCTTCATTACTTAAAAAATGTTAACTACACTAACATTATCCAATGTCAAATACGCCCGAGTACTTTACGCTATACACATTAAATTCATCAGGGATAAAATATAAAATGTTGTTAAGAAAAGTTTGTATTTTATCCCTGACGAGGTTATGCGTATAGCTGAAAGCGCGCAGAAGTAATTGACTTTGGATAATGTTAATGCAGTTTAACATACTTTTACGATTTTAGCATATTTTAAGTAATAATACACATTAAGCACAATTAGTGTAATTTCAATTTTTAAGATATTAGTGCTTTTCACACAAAGCGAGGTAAGTCTACTGAAAATTGTTTTCATATATCTTTAATTCAGTTAATGTTCATAAAATAGATTGGAATCGAAGTGTGATATTCAGAATTTTTCAGCAAATCTTATCAGGTTTCCTATGGAACATTACCTGTACACTGACCTAAATCATCTTTTTACTCCAGATAATGATTACAACTACGATTATATTTTTGCCTGTGTACTTATATGGACCCCTGTCTATGCGTGGTAATAGGCACACTTTGAAAATCTCACCTGATGATGAGAATAGATAATTAAATACTCTTCAAGCTATAGTCGCCGTTTGTAATCATTACTTGGAAAAACAAGTAGGTAAGTGTGATCACAGATCGCACAGAGGGTTTCGTTTAATATTCCTTTCAAAACACTTTATCTTTTTGAAAAATCTGTTACTTCCACATTTCGCAACCAGGGGGCGCACTCGATTCCAAACAAACATCTATCCGAACGAAATCCCGTTTAACTTACAATCCGTAAATATATTAGTCGAGGGGATTGGGCCCATAGCACCTGAGATCAGTAGGCGCACTGGCGGTAAAAAATGGAACTAAAATATGTAAGGCTTTGGTGCATAATATGAAAGAAGGGTCAAAGGGGTGTCGGCAAAAGTTGGAAAATTTCTCCCCTGGTTAAAAGTGCGGAGATTAGAAAAATTACTTAAAATTCACAAGCTAGAGCCCGGAGAGGTAAATAATATGAGACTTTTTGAAGATTTTATGATTTGTCGTGTGGTCTGTGGTATTCAGCTATACGTATGCAAAATTTCATGTCTCCAACTTAATTAGGGGCTCTCTTAGAAAGAATTGCTTCAAATACATATGTGGTAGCTCAAAGGGTTAAACGTAAGACTTTTTCAAGATTTTATGATTTGTCGCTTGGCGTTCTGCTATAAGTATGCAAAATTTAAAATCTCCAATTTAATTAGGGGCAGTTAGAAAGAATTGCTTAAAATACACGAGCTGGAGTTGAAAGGGTTAAACATAAAACTTTTCCAAAACTTATTATTTGACGTGTAATCTGGGATGTTGAGCTATAAGTATGCAAAATTTCATGCCTCTAACCTAAATAGGGGCTCACTTTGAAAGAATTGTTTAAAATACACATGTGGGAGCCCAGAGGGTTAAACGTACGACATTTTCAAAATTTTATGATTTGATATTTGATGTGAGGTGTTCAGCTATAAGAATGCAAAATTTCACACTTCCAACTTAATTAGAGGCTCACTTTGAAAGAATTGTTTAAAATACACATGGGTGAGCCCAAAGGGTTAAATATACGACTTTTTCAAAATTTTATGATTTCTCATTTGATATGAGGTGTTCAGCTATAAGTATGCAAAATTTCACGCCTCCAACATAATTAGGGCTCACTTAGAAAGAAATGTTTAAAATACACATGTGGGAGCCCAAAGGGTTAAACGTACGACATTTTCAAAATTTTGTGATTTGTTGTTTGATGTGAGGTGTTCAGCTATAAGAATGCAAAATTTCAAGCTTCCAACTTAATTAGAAGCTCACTTAGAAATAATTGTTTAAAATACACATGGAGGCGCCCAAAGGGTTAAATGTACGAATCTTTCAAAATTTTATCATTTGTCGTATGATGTGTGGTGTTCAGCTATAAGTATGCAGAATTTCACGCCTCCAAACTAATTAGGAGCTCACTTAGAAAGATTTGTTTAAAATAAACATGCGGACCCCAAAGGGTTAAATGTACGACTTTTTCAAAATTTTATCACTTGTTGTTTGATGTGCGGTGTCCAGCTATAAGTACGCAAAATTTCACGCCTCCAACATAATTAGGGGCTCACTTAGAAAAAATTGTTTAACATACACATGTGGGAGCCCAAAGGGTTAAATGTACGAGTTTTTCAAAATTTTATGATTTGTCATATGATGTGAGGTGTTCAGCTATAAGTACTCGAAATTTCATGTCTCCAACATAATTAGGGGCTCACTTAGAAAGAATTGTGTAAAATACACATGTGGGAGTTACCGACTCGTTCACCGACATTAATTCTTCTGCGAGTTAAACCGATTAATTAAATAATAATTAATATTTCAGCTTGCAATTAAGATAGGACTTAGAAATAGGTATCGATAAAATCAGCGAGAAATTTGACATCGGGATGCCAAAAAATTTAATCAAAAAATTTATTATTTAAAAAGTTAAAATTTTGTATTAAAATATGCTATTATGAAAAACCGCAGCTTCGCCATGTCTACCTGCTTTGAAATCTTTTGAATTGAAATCTTTTTTCCTTGTCTTTCCAATTAAAGAAATTAAATTTTTATCGATCGATTTTTAATGAATATAACTTATACACATCGCAGAAATGTGAACTTTATACCAAATGAAAGTAGATTTTTTTTCTGCGTCTGTCTATTCCATTTACAAATTTATCGGACCAATATTTTCTGATATGCGATTTCGCTTTAAAATGCCTACTTCATTTTTCGGCTTAATTTCCTCACAAGGAAGGTCTCCATACTGGGCATACTCAGAATATTTTGAAAAAAATACCAATTAGACTACTTATGTATGTAATAAAGGATCAGTGAAATTTAGCGGCGGAATTACAGTAGAAAGTCTGTAAAAAAATAAAATACTTTCGAGTATTTGGCGCGAAAAGACGAAAGCGTCACGCGATTTGGCGATTAGTACTTTTCCTCGCCAAAAGTGAACGATTTTAATGCATCTGAAAATTGTTTGTTAATTGATTTTTAGAATGCGTGTAAAAAGTATTTAATGAATCATAAACAATGAGAGAGTTTAATAAATACATTTCTTCGTATAACATATTTATGTTGCTTGTTACTTAATTTTATTACTTTAAAAACAATTTCATCTATAAAAAATACTTTCATACATTTAAGCGTATTCCAAAATAAAGGCAAGATTCATTTAGCAGTTATTCATTTCAAACCAAGGAATTCGTCGTTTCCATAGCAACAAAATTGAACCGGCAGCGCTCAATTGGACTTAATTTTGAGATATTGAAACAATTTTAATGTTGTTTTAATTCATAAAACTTGATATTTAACTTTAATTATAAATACATATATGACAAAACTATAGCTAAATCAAACTAAAACTGGCAAAACTACAGTTATTTAAGTTAAATTTATTTAAATAAGTTCAATATGAAACATTTTTATCTTAAAGAGTATTCGACATGAAAAAGTATTTATCGAAATTTCATTTCATCGCCAACCGATGGTAAATCGCCAAATAAACGAAAATTTCATTATTTTTTTAGGAACGTTCTATCGGGGTTGCGCCAAGAAAATTTTTATAAACATATATATCCACATGAGACGAACACTCTGTAATTTTTTCAGATTTTTCTGAATATGCCCGTATGGAGACCTTCCTTGTCAATGGTAACCATGCATCAACTGATTTTACTGGCAACCCTTAGAAGAAACACGGATGATTTGGAGAAGGTTCGTTTGAACCTGCGTTAAAAAGGTGGATTGGTTAATTTTAGAAGTTAATTAGCCCATAATTCAGTTAATTACCAACTTTTTCAAAATTTTATGATTTGTTGTTTGATGTGAGGTGTTCAGCTATAAGTACCCAAAATTTCAAGTCTCTAACATGTATAGTTACTGAGAACGGGCTCTGTGACGGACAGATAGACAATGGAGTGAGATTAATAGAGTTTCGTCAGATGAAAGAAACTCTAAAAAGAAGATTTTTGTTGCTTATGATTGCTTAAAAATTATTTCATTTGATCTGCAATATTGCGATTTATTATTTTCTATTTTATTCTATGAAAATGCTTTAGCAAGCTGTACAAAGATCTTAGTAATATATTACTTAATAATTGACAGTTTACGTGTTTATTTATTTATTTATATTTTAATGAATACATAAATAGATGGGTAAATCAAGATTGGCCCTCCCATATTGTTAAGTTAACTTGGTCTTTCCTGGCTTCAAGCTCTTGATTAGCGATTAAGGCAAAATTTTGAAATAGAATTGCGACCGTAATGTTGAACAAAAATATTAATGATGGTACTAATTTTATTCAGAATTTTAATCTGTACAACATTTGTATTGACAATGTTTTTTATAGAGTTATCTGTTTTGAGATATTGTTAAAGTAATTAAAAAAAAAAAAAACGTGTTTTTCGAAAATAAATATGTACATATTTCCTAACATTCACCCACGTACGAGGAACAAAACAAAGTACGTTCATTTTAGACGTAAACTGAAGGGATTAAAACAATTTTCAGTTTTCTCCTAATTAATTCTGAGTTCAACCCCTGACCACGGGTCTAAAATTTTAAAGTAGAATTGTGACCTTAATGTCCAACAAATATATTAAGTGTAGGTACTCATTTTACTCAGAATTTTAATCTCTACAACATTTTGACAATGTTTTTGACAGAGTTAGCTGTTTTGAGATAACTGTTATGGTATGTAAAAAAAAATGTGTTTTTTGACTATAAATCTACACATATTTCCTAACGCTCACCTAGTACGAGGGGAAAAACATAGCGCATTCATTCTAGACCTAAACTGAAGGGATTAAAACAATTTCCAGCTTTCCCCTAATTAATTCCGAATTCAACCCCCTAAGCACTGGGCTATGTCACCACTCTTTTGAAATAATATTATTCGCCTTATTTTTCAGAATTTTTAATCTATTTTTAAATAGGCCGAATATTTCTATTTCAAAAAAGCGGTTACAATCAACATTCTGCGGACAAAAAAGTCCCTATCTCGCAACACTGCTACAGACCGTTAAGGGTCCGTGAACTTTTATCGTCAACAATCTGTATTTCAAATACACTAAAATTTTATTGCTTTCATAAACGGATAAATATCCAGATAGATGGAGATTGATTGTTTTCTTGAACTAAATCAATAAAGTTCATGCCTTATATTTTGCTGATGAGTTAGTACTTTTGAAACAGTCTACGTAAATAAAATGCTCACTACGATTTATTGTGATTATCTGATTGGACAGTTTAAGCATACTGATAAAAGTATAAACGATCAATAAAAAATTTTCTTTTTCTGTTTTATTATTAGCGGTACTTTTGCTATGAAGCAACATAAACGTTTCTTTGAGATACGTTTTGCAATATTTTTTTCGGTCTATAAATTGTATTTCAAGAAACATAGAAACATTATATTAAATAAGTTTATAATAAAACTGCAATCTTAATATTTTGTTCAATTAAGTTAACAAAGATAAAATATAAATTATAAAACAAAAGAATACATTTTATCTAAAAATTTCTTAAATATAGAAAGTTTTTTTTATAATAAAATTTGAAAATTTATATTAAGGGGGTCCGGGACACATTTTCAAAAAAATTTTATTTATTGAATTAAAATTTTGAAATTTTTTGTGATGGTTAACTATATCATTTGTAAACAAAATCGCATGATAAAACTTCTCATATTTTTTTTTAAAAAATTAAATTTTAAATATTGTTAAAAAAGTGGGGTAGTTTAAAATATCTTAATAACTCGAAATATTATTTATAGAATTTCAATTTGTTTTCATTGAAATAAACAGAAATACATAAATTTTAATTTAGAGCGAGCATTTAAAAAAATATTAATTTTTAAAAAAATTAAAAATATATAACGAAAAAATTACAAAAAAAGTGGTGTAACTTAAAAAAAAAATCATATTTTCAAAAGTAATTTTTTTTTCAAATATTCTGCCTCAGAAGTAAAGTAAAATAATTGAAAAAGCTATATTCCGAGTTTCAACCCTGTATCTTTAACAGTTCTCGAGTTATAAGAATTTAAATATGAGAAATGGTGAAAAAACCTATCATGAAGGAAAACGCAATTTCACAAGAACTCGTTTCCTTGACAATCATAGCTTGAAAGGCAGATTTTGAAAACAAACCAAAACAAAAAAATTAATATATCCTGTTCTAAATAACATAGAAACATGATTTAAACCTCATTTTAAGCGGAAAACGGCAGAGAAATTTTTTATCCAATAAAAAAAAAAAAAAAAAAAAAAAAAAATTGAAGATTTTTGTGTCCCGGACCCCCTTAAGTAGAAATTTTTTTCTGCCATTTTTTTTATTAACATTTGTGCAAATTTTCCTATATGGAGGAATGAGATTCTTCAATTAAATTTCTTCCTGAAAGCAATCAATTCGTAATTCTTAAATTCTTGCCTTTTGTAGGTGGATCTTGGAATATGCAATTTCAACCCTTTCTGCCCAAATTTTAGAAAAAACTTTTCTTCTTTTTTAAAACTTTAAACATATCTGAAAAGGGTTTATTACTTCGGTTTGCCTGGCCGTCTATCTGACTGTACGTAGTGTAACTCCTTTAAATATACTTGGATTGACATGTAATTTATATATGTTATCGATGTTTAGCATGGCATGTTCCTTATTGAAAAAAAAAAAAAAAAAAAAAAAAAAAAAAAAAAAAAAAAACTGTGTGGAGTTCACAGATACACATAAAATTCTTCCGTTGCATTATAGTCTATGGGGAAAAATCGTTCGTAATGTAGCTTAATGACGCTACACCATTTCAAAAATACTGAAATTTATATATATTGGGGTGCATTAAAAATCACTTGTTGTAGAATATGGTGTGCATTTATTGTTCAATTATAACAGAAAAAATTTGCTTACATTACTGCTTATGAGCGTAAAATGCTACAAGAGTGTAAAAATATGTATGCTAATTACTTATAATGAAACAAAGCTAAAAAATGCTATAAAAGTGATATAATACCTTTATTTAGATTAACACTCATTTCATCTCACAAACGGTGACATTTTCAAAATCATTCATGATAGAGATATTTTTGAAAACGAATTTTAAAAACAATAACTTGGTAAATAATATCACGAGACTTCATACATAATGAAAGTCCGTGCAAACATAAAATAAAATGAAATTGGATATTTGTGAACGCTGATTAATTTTTACTATTGTTACTAAAACAGCATAGCATCTCTTTCCAGATTTTATGTAAATCAAGGGATACTGAATTATTGCAAATATTCTCGTTGCGTAAAAGTATCCCTATTGATTTCGGATAATTGATTGTAGATAAAATCTTGACGGATAAATTATTCTGATATTTTTAAAAACAATCCAGCGGAAACGGAATCCAGCCAAAGCTGTGGTTCCCCTGTTGTATTTGATGTCTGTTATGTGTTCTTTGATTCTAGTTTTAAGTTTTATGCTTGTCATATCTATATAAAACTTCTTTGCTCAATCTCCTTTGGTCAAAGGTATTTCATATACTCCTGATAATAACGAACGTTAATCTAAATAAATGTATTATATAACTTTTATAGCATATTTTAGCTTTGCTATAAGTCTGTTTTTAGCTGTCGTATGCATTTTTAAATGTAATGATTTTTTTTCTTTTAATTGGTGTGAATAAACAGCATTGATCACACAAGCCAGCACAAGAGTAGATTTCGTTTCATTGATGGAAATTGCTGAAAGGAAATAATCAGCTGTGTTATCTACCGCACTTAATTGAGCTAACGTTTCCTAACTAAACAAAGTTTCAGCCATATTATGTATTACAGTAAATTCTTTCTAAGGTGGACTCTGTGTAAGCCGGAAATCTGTATAACCCGCAAAAAGTTTCACGTCTCGGCGAATCTATAGAAAGCAACATTTATTCATTCTGCATAAACCGGAATCTACTTAACGCGAAACTGAAATGTTTTTTAGGTCAAAATGTTAAAGGGGAAACACCCGTTTTTTCTTCTAATTAAGTTTTTATTTTGGTACACAAATAATTTAAATGTGATATCACTGCAAAAAGGTATTAGAAAATATGTAGATTTCAAAACGAGCAAATATCCATCTACTAGTGATATTTTTTTTCTGGTTTGAAATAAAGATTCATATTGATTGAATCTTTTGAAAAGATGTATAAATTTTGATAAAAAAAATTATTTTTTTTTTTTAATTACGGAGATGAAAGTTAATATACATGTAAATTTTTAAATGATGTTAATAAAAAACGATTTTCGATAATGTCTACATGTTACTTATGTCAGAATATTTCTATCTTAATGTAATGAGGCTTAATTTTAAAGTATTTTTGGTACAACTTTAAATTAATTTAAAAGGAAAATCACTATTTATGCGGTAAGTTAAAATTATTAGTTGCAAATAGAACATTTTCCAATAAGAATATATATTGACTTAGTTTCAAAATATATAACGGTCATTGTTTGGCAACTAAAGTTATAAATAACCCTTTGGTGAAATGAGTTTTAATTTATGAACAAAATAAAGAGTGATATTACATAAAAATACATCAGACAATTCGATTTACACAGCTTAAAAGCACATAAAAATCTTTAAAAAATGGCATTAAAAGTTTCGGGGGTTAAACCCCTCTCAGTAATGTAAATAAATGCGAATTCTTGGGCGATGACATAAATACAACTTACGATTGAGAGCGTGTGTCACAAACATTTAGACATGGAGGTGGGCGCTTGAATCAGACTAAAATGGCATATTCATCTGGATCTGAAATAAACTTATTAAGTGGAGATTTCGCGCATGTAATAAACCATGCCTTCAGGAAAATACGGCTTTTTTTTTGCATTGCAATTTCATTTAATGACCTTGGCCATCTTAAAATCTGGAAAATAACCAGTTTGAATGGCATTGGCTACAATTTTACAATTTGAATTTCTTCAATGGAAAATATTATGGTGTTCTTTTAAAAGTATCTCCAAGGTACGGAGAGTTTCTCAGATACATATTGCATCACACTGTTTATATGGGATATCATAGATTATTTGTTACTGCCTAGAACATGGGTATTTGTTTTTAAAATTACAGAGGGATCCTTGTATAACTGTTTTGGGGACAAAACGTTTAAATATATCGAATGGCTAAAAACACGTGCGGTTTTGTTCCTGTACGTATCTGTAATATGTTTTATACATGAATTGATTGATAGTATTGAACTGAAAAGGGCGAAGTATCTTTATATAGACAAATTATTTTAATTAATTATGAACAGACGTAATATCTTTCTTGACTTTAAATAAAGAGTGATATTGTTATTAAACACATCTATATTAATACTAATACTGCATCAATTCATAAGACAGTATGATAAATGCTGTAAAATTCTTGAAATATAATGTATTTAAAGAAATAAAGATTATGTTCATAAAACCGAGTATCTGTAGTAATAAAGTTTGAATTGACTAAAACTAATATTTTTATTTAATTACAGACATGCATGTAAGATTAAAAATAGATACAATGTATATAATTTACGTGTTTGAACAACCTCCATAACAAAATAACCAACATTTTCGACATTCACGCAAAGCACTTTACACAGGTCTGTTACGGTTAAATATTAGTATCAATAAATATCATACTTCTGATAGAATACGGATTATACAGGGTGTATCTAAACTCTTGGGCAAAACTAAGGATCCCAAACGTATTCCGAAGGAGATAGGCGCCATTAAAGTTTAGGGTCAAAATTTTCAAATGCTTATAAAAAACGGAAAACATGGTCGATTCGTTTGCGGTTTTCGCTAAAATTATTCCTTATGTCAGTATTTTCTTGAAAATAAATTTTAAAGATAAAGTTCAAAAAATGCGATAGAAGGCGCTTTCGACTTTGGAGTAAAGAACAACTATTTTTTACCGTTATTTTTTATACCTCATTAAATGGTTTCAAAAGCTTAGACTTAAAATTAAATTTTGAGCTCAAAATTTGAATCGTTGGGAATGGTTAAGTTGAAACTGAGCTGATTTCAGGAGTTAAAATTTGAACTTACCCCGCCCCCTCCTGAATACAGATCAGTTTGCGCTATTTAACCACTCCCAACGATTCAGATTTTGAACTCCAAATTTAAGTACAAGTCTAAGCTTTTGAATGCATTTAATGAGATTAAAAAAAAAAAAAAAAAAAAAAAAAAAACGGTAAAAAATAGTTGTTCCTTACTCCAAGGTCTAAAGGGCCCTCTGTCGACATTTTCTGAACTTTATCTTTAAAATTTATTTTCAAGGAAATGCTGACTTAAAGAATAGTTTTAGAAAAAAACTGCAAACGAATCGACCAATTTTTCCGTTTTTTATAATCATTTGAAATTTTGGACCCTAAACTTTAATGGCACCTATCTCCTTCGGAAGACTTTCCGGACCCTTAGTTTCCTATTTAAAATTGTTTGTCTTGATGTGTACTATCACCCTTTAAAGTTTTGCCCTAGAGTTTAGATACACCCTGTATTTTAATTTTCTATATTGTAAATATAAAAACAGACGAAAATAACATGCAGCATGTAACAGCAAAATCATTTTACACATTTAACAGTTATTTTATGTAGCATTTGTTTTAAGTATTTTCCATCAAGCTCACAATTTTAATACATATATTATCAAATATCAACCTGACTTGTGTCTAATACAGAATTTGCAGAATAAATAAAAGAATAATTGAATGAATGAAAGAAGGGTAAATATAACGATAGAAGTAAAACTTTTAAAAATTCACGTTCATCATTTTGTAATTAGAGTTGTTTAGAGCTGAATTTCAAAATAATCCCAATCCAAAATGCAACACGATTTGTTGAAAATGCTTTTTAAAAAATGGAAATAGATTTCTAGACAAATTTTTGACATCAGGTAGAAAAGTAGCTTCAAATATATACAAACTAAAGTTTCCGTAAAGTATTACTTAATAACGTAAAAGTATTCTTTTTTTATTTCTAATTCAATAAAATAATTATTTAATAAAATTTCAGACATTCTCATAGGATACCATTGTTCGTTTTTATGATTATTTTAGAACCAAAAATAAGTCGTTTTTTCCTCTGGCAGTAAAAATCTGAGATGTTTAAAAAACTACATAAAAAATGTTAATAAATACATTTGCAATAAAATTAATTTTGTTTTTTCACATCGAGATTTGAAACAATATAAAATACATTTCATATTAAAGGTACATATTGTAATACTATGGGGCTCTGCTCCCAGCAAGCTACGCTCGTCATCGACCCGTTCAGACACTGCAGAATCTAAAAACACGCTAATCTGATCGGTGTTAAAAATAATAGAGGAGATTGAATTATACTGAAAAAAGCTGTGCAGATCTCCCTGTAAACGGTTTTCCATTCAATTCCTTTTGATTGCAAAAATTTAAGGCCGAATCAGTTCCTGTTAAGACACCCAATGGTTGTTTCCGTGTTTGATTAAAGAGGATCAGTTAAACATTTGAAAAGAAGCTAAAATAAAATGATTTAAGTGTACAGAGTCTTTGTCTCCCGGCATTTTAAAATAATTTCTATAACAATAGCCTAAGTCATATGACTATCATCAGCAATTCTTGGCGGACCACTTCGCTTTTTATATTCCAGGTGCCATTTTGGTACTTTAATGTTAGCCAAGCGCAGGTGATAGGTACGCCAAATATTATTCTACCGCCATCATTTCACCTATATTATAATAGCCCAAGTCATGTAACTACCATAAATAAATACGCTCTGATCCCTTCGCTTTTCATATGAAAGTTTGGATCAGATATCATATACGGCTCCATATTGGCGCGATTTTTTTCCGACGCTAATTTGGTGAAAACATCAACAGCATAAACAACAACATCCGGCTTACCAAATCAAGCAAAATAAGGATACTATGGAGTCAGTTAAGTACCCGTTGCGTATATGACACTGGCGTCAGAAAAAAAATCGCGCCAATATGGGTCCATATATGACATCTGTGCCGAAAGTTTTCCATTTTAATTAAAAAATCAATTTTCTTTTTCGAACAGAACTACATAAAAGTTGCCATTGCCGCAATTTCTTGGTACTGTTACGCTAGCCGGGTGCAAATCTCGCCAATAGCTTTTTTCAACACGCAAGTTAGCATTTTTTTTTTTTTTTTTGGAATGGTAAATTAAAACATTGCTTTGAAGTTGAAATTAAATGTCATGGTTTGTTACATCATTGAATATTTGGCCTTTATTCATTTCATTTATACATTACATTACATTATACATTTATACATTACATTGCAATATACATTTATACATTACATTATTATACAATAAAATACATTTCATATTAAAGATATATATTATAATATTTATTGTCATACAATAAAACGTAACAGATCTGGTTATTTAAAATTTTAAAACAGATTTCATTCATTGATTAGCTCTTATACAGTAAAGAAAGTAATTTCCGTTTAAATGATGAATGCAACGAAAATCGAAAACTGAGATTTCGGCTACTTTGCCTAGTGAAAAGTAATGTGTACACTGTTAAAAATTTTGCAGCATTCTGGCAGGTCATTCGACCGTTTTTTGAAAAAACGGTTTCATAACCATAATTTAACTATAGTCTGACCATAAAATGGCTAATAATATGGTCAGAATAGTGTTAAATTCACGGTTGTGTAACCGTTTTGGAAAAAACGGTCAAATGACCTGCCAGAATGCTGCAAATTTTTAACAGTGTATGATTGAAATTAAATGAAAGGAAGTCGGAAATTGTACGTGAAAACGTGAAAAATATTGTACGCTCGTACTATAACTAGTATTATAAATATTCTTATCTTTGTGCAATAGTTGTTGCACTCTTATGCAAAAATGCATAAACATATATTTATCACGATTATGTAAATAAATTGAGTAATACAGAAACAATGTGACTCCACACTGTTAAAAATTTTGCAGCAATTTTGGCAAATCATTTGACCGTTTTTTGAAAAAACGGATTCATAACCATAATTTAACTATATTCTGACCATAAAATGGCCAATAATATGGTCAGAATAATGTCAAATTCACGGTTGTGTAACCGTTTTCGGAAAAAATGGTCAAATGACCTGCCAGAATGCTGCAAGTTTTTAACAGTGCATCTTAAATATGACGTAATCACACAGGCAACCTACAATCATTATGTATCATATGATATCACTGAATTAATTACGTATGATAGGATTTGATAGCATAATCACCATGGCAACCGAGATTCATTGCCTATCACGGGATATCGTTTAATTAATTACGTATGGTAGGATTTAATAGAAGAGAGAAAAATTTTATATCTTTTCAAGTTTTGATTTAATAAAATTTGAACAAAATTCTGCAGTGTTTATATATGTTAAATTTCAAACCATTCGGTTGGGTAGTTTTTGCGCTGTGTGAATAAACGGACAGACACACAGACGGACGGACCATATTGTTTCTACGCATTTATAAAATTACGAAAGCACCTAATAATGCTGGAAATTTCCAAGAAATATATGTCTTTAAGCAATTCATTGGGATTTTAACTATTACAATCATGTAATCTAATCATTCTCTTTTTTAATTTCAGCATAAGTTATAGGAAACTATATTAAATATGAAAATTATTACTATACGCATTGCGTTTTGTGATTTTGTTCTAAATTAGGATTACGCTAGTCCTCTACTGAATATACAGAGAAAGCAAAATAATAACCTATAAACCTTTTTACCTTTAGTTAGAGAATCCCGTGGAATGTACATCTTTTACTTTATTCCCTTTTTTATTATTTTTATAGGTGACACATTGATTTCTTTTAAATTACGAATCTTTTCTTTATATTCCTTCTTCTTCAGCTTCCTTTTGCAGCTTCGAGCAATGTTTAGTTAGTAAATTCCTCTGGGGAAAATGGGTAATACATGGATTAGATGTAAAGGGCATTCTATGCTTAGTATTACACATTTTTATAGTTTCCATTTAATAACTAACTCAACAATTTGGATTGAAGTGCAAAAACCATTTTTTATGAAGTAAGAGGTATACATTCATTTAAATCTCATTATTATTTTTTAATTATAATAACCATTTAAAAATATTGATATAAACCGATTAATATTTTGTATACTGTTTAAAACGCTTCACTGTGGGCGTTTTGAAGATCTAGGAGGACAAAATTATTTCGTTGAAGTTTAATTAGTTTTTGCTGTTTTCTTTTTTCGAATGTATCACTTCTAAAATACTCAAGCAGTGATAAATATTTGGTTTATTTAACAACAATGCCTCAAAGTAAAAAATATAATGTATTTCAAAGAATGCGTTAAATATACCTTTTTTTTAACTATTAAGTAAAAAACACTTTAATACCTACAAGCAAGTTAAGATTCATTTCTTTTTTTTATTTTTGTCTACTCAGAATTGCTCGAGAAATTCGTGAAGTTATCCTGAAAAATAAAAATTTTAAAATAAAATCATATAAAAAAACTTTCATGTTTTGTGCGACCCTGTAAAAAATATAAATGCTACCCAAATATTTTTTAGTTGAAAAAAGGCTGTTGTGTAAATAAATTACCTATATAAATTTTATTCAATTTGAATTAAAATTTCTGCTTATAGGCTGAATGTATCCGATTTTTTTCTATGGCACTGTAAAAGAAATGTAACTGCTACGCTTTTTATTTTCAATTTACAAAAATGCTATTGTGTATCTGAATAACTGATAGTAATTGTGTGGAAATTTAATTGAAATTTCTGCTTACAAGCAACAATCTTTCCGCTACTTTTTGTGTGGCTCTGTAAAAAATGCATCATTGCCACGTTCTTCAAATTATAATTTAATTTAATTGTTATCGAAAAAACACATGTAGCCAAAGTTTCAGCTCAATAGGATAACTGAAATTGGTTTTAAATTAACTGGTAAGTTTTAAACTAAATTTTTGTGTAGCCCTGTAGAAACAGCAAACTTTCTAGATTCATCAAATTAAAATTATATTGTATTGTCATTAAAACTACACATGTATTCAATGTTTCGGCTCAATCGGATAATTAAAAATGGTGTAAAATTGACTTTCAAGATTTGAACTAATCATACATACATAAACTACAAGTTTTTATAATGCTTGTTTATTAATAATAACTTAATGATTAGCAAATATCTGCAGGCGTTTTTTTTAAGTTTTCAATACTTTAGGAATGACACTTTGATTAAAAAAAATGCTTATTGCTGAATAATGCTGAAGAATGCTGAATAATAGGTTAAAAGTCAAGGTGAAATTTGTAAACAACATCATTGATCATCCAGAATCACAGCCTCTGAAAAAAAAGCCATTAAGTGGATTTAATATCGCTTATTTTCAAATAAAAGTGGCTTAAATCTTACCTTGACATACCTGTGACGTATGTCCTGCAAAGTCGTGCTTTCAAATAAAACAGAATAGTCACGACGTGCTTTCGAACTTAGAGGAAACTAGTGCAAACGTTTAAACTCTCGCAAACCAACTGCGCAAATGGTTTCTTTACGATCATAATTAATCAACACCTCGGATTTTTTTTGTCAAAACTCATACGGATATCGACAAAAGATACATTCAGCTACCAGTATAAGCGGTTCTGGCAAAATGCGAGGTAATCGGAAAAATGAATTTTGTCCTCCTAGATCCTCATATCCTACTTTGCGCTAGTGTGAATGAAACAGGTATGATTAATTTTAGAAAAATGCTGCTTGGTGAAGAAATTGTATGTTATTTTTAAAATAATTATATTTATAATAATTACTTTTATATTTCTAAAATTTGAAAGAAAAAAATCTCATATTCACGAAGACAGTAGTCTTTAAAAACGCCATACATAGACATCATGTACAGATCTCAAGGTTTAACTTTGTCAGAAAATGCCCTGGACATTATCCAACACTAGGAGCACTTGATCCATCACTTGGTTACTTGGTGTAACTTATGTCTTTTTTAGTAGATTACTTTTTTAGAGAAAATTCTCATTCAAATTACTTCCGAAAAACGATGAGCTTGATTAATATCGAACAAATAGAGAAACTTGGTTATGGATTAGCATTTGATCATTAGCCGAAGAATCTGAAGGCTATATAATAATTTGAGAAAGAAAAATAAACAGTGTTTATTGCAAATTTAGTTGTATATTGCTAAACAGTAAACATAAAAAAAAAATAATATATATATATGAAAATATTAACTCCTAATTTTATGAACGATAATATTTTAATTTATCTGCACGTTATGCGCCGATATTTGGGTCTCACTGATGCTAGTAATAACATGGGTGAGGAATAACATATTTAGTTGATACTGCTTGCAATGTGCTCGACTGGCCTTTTTTTCTCTCTCTTTGTAAGCAGTAGTTATTCATTCTGAAAACTATTAAAAGAATTGTAAAGATTTTTAAATCGTTGAAAAGTTGTTATTGTGCAGTGTAAACATATTAAAGCTAGAGATCAAGAATTCTGCTTTTTCAGAATTTAGTGTCGCCGCCGGCATTTCCATTACTTCATTTTCTTATGATGGACTAATGGCTTTTATTATTATGAAACAGCCATTGTAAATGTTAGGTGAAGATGAAAGAACAGCCGTAAAATGTTAGAACTCTGGAAAAGTTAGAACTTTAGATTTTCTGGTCCGAATGGTGGAAAAAATGGCCATAATATTTTTTTTACGCCTGATCTTTCATCTTCACCTAACACTTCATTTATAATTGCAGTTTTGTTATTATAGAAGCCACCAGTCCATCAGAAGAAAGCAACTCGGTTAAGCGGGACTCTACTGCAGTACAAAACATATTTCAATTTTAAGACTTAAAGCACTTTTAGCGTTTTATTTTATGTAAAATGACGTCATTCGCATTCGCTTAAGAATTCCACAGAATTCTACTCTTAGAAATTCTACTCTTAAACATCTACAATAAAGCATGCATAGCACATCACTATCGCGAAATAATGCACAAATGCAGCAAAAAGATTCCGTCATTCAAGAAAATGGAAAAAAAAACCCGGCTAGCTAATGATTCATAGATACTTACAATTAAATATTGTATATAATAGCTCCATTGTTTTAACAGAAATCCTTCGTTTATATTTTTTTCAAAATGGCACGTATTTTAATTACATTTTCTTTCGGTTGTTACGAGAAAATGGCAACAAAAATATATAATTACTATTTTAAAACTATTTTCCCTTTACTTTCTACAGAAATGGATGGACTTCCGTTACAAATATTAAGCAAATGGCTCCAAAAACTACAAAAAAATTAATATTTCAAAAATAAATGGAGATACAGATTTCAAACAAAATGCATTTAAAAGAACATTTTTTTCCCAATCTGACGGTATAAAAATTGAAAATGTGCGATACTTAGAAGTTTATAAAATTGCTTAAAGAGTATTTAATCGCAATGCTTTGTTTTACGGCTAACTTCTGTAAGGTAACGTTATTTTTTGGACACAAAATATGCTGGGAGAAAGAAATAGCATACCGTACCAGAGGCTAATAAGTATGTAATTTAAAATTATCATTTTTTGAACAATTTTTGTTATGTAACTCGGCGTTATGATATTTTCTCCAACCGAAACATAAATAATGGTTTCACTATTTTCCTAGTGGATAATTAACAAAAAATAGACTCAAATATAATCTTTTTCTAACAAAAAAAAAAAAAAAAAAAAAAAAAAAAAACAGGTACTAAAGGGTTGATAGGTGCTTAACCCTTTAAATAAATGATTATTATCGTTTAAAACAAGAACGGGGAATATCTAAAATTCACGACTATTTTTAGTATAGTGAGTATACTTCAGAATTAACGATAAACGGAATTGTGCACAGCCATGGATAAAAATTTGAAACTAAAAGGAAACATATCATGCTTTTGAATACTTTCTTTTTGTGACTGCTACTAATTCAGAAAATTGTTGTACGCAATTTTAATGTAACGGAGGATAAAAAAAAAATAATTGTAACTGCAAATTCAAACATAAATTTTGTTAACAATTATTTCTTTCTTCGTAATAAAATTTAAGTTTCATATAAAAGAATTTTTAAAGAAAAAATACATTATTGGAAGAATAATATATTTATCGCATTCACAAAATAAGTGCAAATGCTAATAGAGGAAATTAAGTGTAACAGGCAACGAAAAAAAATCGCAAATCTCCATAATAATCAAATATATACTTTTAATTTGTTGTATTATGTAAAACTTCTAAAAGATTTTTAAAAAAATATTCTGTCAAAAATTAACTACTATACACCGATAAAGTAACTTTTTTTTTTAGAATGACACTTTTATATTTCTAATTCTACAAGCAAGGTTATTTCTTCGTAAACTATGAAACATTTCTTGGCATTGTTTTTTTTTATGTTGTAGTTTGCTTATGCTGCATTCGAGCAATATTGAGACAG
Source organism: Maratus speciosus (assembly GCA_963932465.1). NCBI lineage: Eukaryota > Metazoa > Arthropoda > Arachnida > Araneae > Salticidae > Maratus > Maratus speciosus. The sequence continues at coordinate 65,373,647 of OZ010788.1, forward strand.
TGAATGACATTGGTAATTATAAATGGTAAGTGTATTAGATGTAAATACATTTCATTGATTCTGAATATAAACAAAACGTTTATAAAATTGATTTGATATCTAAGATAAAAATGTGCATACGAACGCAAAAATAATTATTTTTCTAAGGACAAATGCGTACATGTGTTTAAACAAAAATGCTTTTTTATCTATTTGTCATATCCCAACCCAACAAGAATCCAAATAATAGTAGCGATCTTTATTAAAAGATGGCAGTACCATACACAGAGAGTCTGAGATTGTAAGGCTTTACATGTAGCCCAGTGATATCGATACAGTTGTAAGAATGGCTTGTTTTTGAATAGCTGTACTTAGACGGCTCTTGTAAATATGTAAATAAACTATAAGGATACTTATAGCTATCCCTCCTTGCTTAGTAAATAGTAATAATAAGAGTGCGGCGATGTAATAGTGGCGACATGATTGGATTTAACCCAAATTAAAATGTAATGAGAAATATTTGAAAAAAAAAGAAAAAGAGAAGAAAAAATGGCCGATAAAGAAATAATTTCTCTCGGACGCTTAGAAGAATATAATTCAAATGTTCCTTGGACAATATATGTCGAAAATTTTGACTTTTATTTCTCAGCGAATAGCATCAAAAATAATGAGATGAAGAAAAATATTTTACTGAGTTCTGTTGGAATATCGACGTTTGCCATTTTACGAGTTAATATTGTTTCGAATACTCTGAAAGCGATCAGTTACGAAGATCTTTTAAAGAAATCTAAGGAGCATTTTTCACCACGTCCGAGTGAAATAGTACACTGGGTTTCATAATGATATGAACACCTAGCAATTTTGTGATATCCTGGCAAAAATTCATAAATAATTATCCGAAAACTCAAATCTCGAGACAAATACAGTAATTTTACATAATACATAGTTGTAAAAGAAATATCAAACTTTAAATTAATTGAAAATATAAATTATCTAAAAAAATGTGTTGCAAAATGATATGAACATTGATCGACATTATCACTAAACGAACATGGAAACTGTATAGGAATATTGAATGTCACTCAGAGAAGAAGACACCGAAATATTCAAATTAGTTTAGCACATGAAGATTCTTCGCAGACTAGAGCATTTCCAAACCTGCTCGCTAAATCAGTTCTAGAAGTATGGGTCATAAAAGCGCTTTAAGTGGTTTTGAATAAGGTAATTTTGCCGATTTTAAGGATCAAGGACTTTCGGCCAGAGTTGTCGTAAAAAATTTGAAAAGATCTTCAGGTGTAATATTAAATTTTCTCTGATTAAAAGAGGATTAGGGAGCAAATAAATCTCTGGGACGTCCGCCAAAGCTGTCCAAAAGGGAGAAAAGAACCATTATAAAAAGAATGAGCAATGGGAAAACAACTTTAAACGAACTTTCAAGAGAACCACTGATACCAGTGCCATAAACTACCTTATCCAGAGTAGTCAAGAGCTTTAAGATGATGTTTTACAAGGAAAAAAAGCCCCAACTACGTATGACTAAAATGCATCAGCACAATCGCCTGGATTGGGCAAAAGATCATGTGTCCTGGAAGTTAGAATATGAAAGAGTAATATTTTCCGATGAAAACAAAATTCAATTTGTATGGTCCGGACGTTTCTTTTTTATTATTGAAGCGTCTGCGCAAGAAAACAGAAACGTTTTCAAAGCGGCAGTAGGGTGGAGGTTCACTCATGTTTTGGGCTGTGTTTGATTTCATGGTAAGATCAACGTTGTGTTTCCCTCTGCCAGAATGGGTGCATTAACCTATCAAGATCTACTTGAAGAAAACTTGCTGCCATTTGCTGAGGAAATTGGCGGACCTTTCTGGATGTTCCAACAAGATAATGCATCCATTCACGCAGCAAACAGCAGTTGGGAATTGTTTCTTATTAATAGTGTACATGTAATTCCATGGCCATCTGTTTCTCTTGATTTAAATACAATGGAAAATGTATGCAGATTGATTATAGATATTGATTATAGATATTGATTAGAGCTGTTTACGCAAATGGAAAACAATATGCCAGAATTTCAGAATTAAAAGCTACTATCATCTTCCACTGGAATAAAATTGACCAAAATATATTAAAAAGCTTTATCCACCCCATGCCTCATCGCGGTTTTACATTAATGGAAAGATCTGATGCATACGCTGGCTATCATACTCCTATTATAAAGAGGTAAAAATTGTTTATTTGTCGGAGATAAGCTCAGGAACTACCGAACCGATTCCAAATGTAATGGTATCAAAATGATGGTGTTCGCCCAACTTAGAACATAGGCTATATCTTATGTCGGTGCCACTACCCCAAAGGGGGTGCAGGAGCAAAAAACGTTCTAAAAATGCGATTTTTGCGTTACTGAAAGGCCTAGAAATATGAAATTTGGAATATTAGTTACTTATAAGATATAAATGGTGTATAAGAACAGTTCTTAAACAATTCGAAATTTAAAAGGGGTGAAAATGCACAAAAAGCGTTCTAAAAAACGTTCTAAATGGTAGTTTCTACATAATCTCAGGAAATACCAAACAGATTTAAAAAATATTGGTGTCAAAATGATGGTGTTAGTCCAACTTAGAACATAGGCTATATTTTATGTCATTGCCACTACCCCAAAGGGGGTGCAGAAGCAAAAAACGTTCTAAAAATGCGATTTTTGCGTTACTGAAGGACCTAGAAATATGAAATTTGGAATATTAGTTACTTATAAGATATAAATGGTGTCTAAGAACAGTTCTTAAACAATTCGAAATTTAAAAGGGGTGAAAATGCACAAAAAGCGTTCTAAAAAACGTTCTAAATGGTAGTTTCTACATAATCTTAGGAAATACCAAACCGATTTAAAAAATATTGGTGTCAAAATGATAGTGACAACGTTTGCTCCAAGATAGGCTATGTTTTATGTCGGTGCCACTACCTCAAAGGGGGTGTAGGAGCAAAAAACGTTCTAAAAATGCGATTTATGTGTTACTGATGGGCCTAGAAATATGAAATTTGAAGTATCAGCTACTTATTAGATATAAAGGATTTCTAAGAACAGCTCTTAAACAATTCTAAATTTAAAAGGGGTGAAAATGCGCGAAAAGCGTTCTAAAAAACGTTCGAAATGGTAGTTTCTACACAATCTCAGGAAATACCAAACCGATTTGAAAAATAATGGTGTCAAAATGATGGTGAAAATCCCTGCTCCAACATAGGCTATGTTTTATGTCGGTGCCACTACCCCAAAGGGGCTGCAGGAGAGAAACGTTCTAAATTGCTGTTTTTTCGTGACGGAAGGGCCTTGAATCGTGAAATTTAGAATGGTAGTTAGTTATAAGATATCAATGATCTCTAAGGACATTTCCTAAAAAAATCGAAATTTAAAAGGGGGGTCAAAATGCGCAAAAAGCGTTGTAAAAAACGTTCTAAATTGCAATTTTTATGCAAACTCAGGAAATAATGAACCGATTTCAAATATAATGGCGTTAAAATGATGGTGACAGATCTGGCTCCAAGATAGGCTATATTTTATATATGTTTCCACTAACCCAGAGGAGATGCAGGAGCAAAATGAGCGAAAAGCGTTCTAAAAACGTTCTAAATGCCGATTTGTCACCAATATCTCAGGAAGAATCAAACTGATTTCAAAAGTAATGTTAAGAAATTGATGCTGACAGCCTCTGCTCTAACATAGACGCTATTTTAAGTCGGTATCACTATCACTTAGACGTTGCAGGAGCAAAAAAGCGTTCCAAATTTCGATTTTTGTGATCGGTAGGGGCTAGCAACTTAAAATTAGGCAGGGCACATATGTATTACATATAAATGATCTTTAAGAACAGTTTCGAGAAAATTGGAAATTTAAAAAGGGGTGAAAATGCGCGAAAAGCGTTCTAAAAACATTCTAAATTGCGATTTCTACTCAATCTCAGGAAATTCCAAAGCTGTTTCAAAGGTAATGGTTGCAAATCAATGGTGATAGTCCCTGCTATAACATAGGTTATATTTTATGTTGCTGTCACTACCATCTGAGGGTTGCAAAAACAAAACATGTTCTAATTTGCGTTTTTTGCATAACTGAAGAGTCTAACACTTTGAAGTATGGCATGGTATTTACTTACAAGATGCAACTGCTTTCTAAGAACTGTCGAAAGAAAATTTCAAATTTAAAAAGATGAAGTGAGCGAAAAGCGTTGTAAATAACAATTTTTATGTAATCTTATCAAATACCAAACCGATTAAAAAAATAATGATGACAAATTGTTGGTGACAGAACCTGCTCAATCATAAGCTATATTTTATGTCTGTGCCACTACCACCAGAGGGTTTCAGTAGCTAAAAACTTTCTAAATTGCGATTTCTGTGATACTGAAAAGGCTAGAAACTTTAAATATGGCATGGTAGTTACTTATAAAATATAAATGCCCTCGAAGGACTGTCGAAAATAAATTCGAATTAAAAAGGAGTGAAGTGAAGGGGAGGTGCGAAAAGCATTCTAAAAAAGTCCTAAATTAAGATTTCTACGCAATTTCAGGGAATATAAACCAAATATAAAAGTAATAGCTGCGAATCAATGGTAGCAGTCTCTGATCCTACACAGGCTATATTTTATGCCGATGATTCTACCACCTGGGGTTCACAGGAACAACAAACGCTCTAAAAAAGGCCTTTAAAAGCTTTCTAAATTACGTTTCTGTGGAATATTAGGAAATAACAAACCAATTTCAAAATTAATGTTGGCAAATTAGTGGTGACAGTTTCTATTTCAACACAACCCTTTATGTTGAGAGAGGTGGTAGAACTTGGAATTTGACATGATGGTTAATTTTAAGATGTAAGAAGATGGTTTCTAGAAAATTCAAAACTTCTAATGAATACTGAAATGAGCGTATTAACTGAGCATAAAAGTTTCAAAATATTTTCTAAATTATTATTTATTTAGTTTTATTTCGTTTTATTAATTTAAGTCTCATTTCTGCTTTATGCAGTGTAACAATGATGCTTAATCAAATTGTGTTTTAAATAGTAATTGTTTAAATTATTCCTAAAAGTAATAAGTACCTTTTAATAAACTAAAATATTACCTTTTAATAAAATAAAAATTTAGTTAGTACCTTTTAATAAAAATTAGACATATAAATATCACTTGGCATATTTCAAATATTACGCGAGCAAAGCCGCGGGATTTGCTAGTCTATACTCCTATTATAAAGAGGAAAAAATTGTTTATTTGTCGGAGATAAGCTCAGGAACTACCGAACCGATTCCAAAAGTAATGGTATCAAAATGATGGTGTTCGCCCAACTTAGAACATAGGCTATATCTTATGTCGGTGCCACTACCTCAAAGGGGGTGCAGGAGCAAAAAACGTTCTAAAAATGCGATTTTTGCGTTACTGAAGGGCCTAGAAATATGAAATTTGGAATATTAGTTACTTATAAGATATAAATGGTGTCTAAGAACAGTTCTTAAACAATTCGAAATTTAAAAGGGGTGAAAATGCACAAAAAGCGTTCTAAAAAACGTTCTAAATAGTAGTTTCTACATAATCTCAGGAAATACCAAACCGATTAAAAAAATAATGGCGTCAAAATGATGGTGATAACCCTTGCTCCAACATAGGCTATGTTTTATGTCGTTGGCACTATCCCAAAGGGGGTGCAGGCGAAAAAACGTTCTAAATTGCGGTTTTTGCGTGACGGAAGGCCTTGAATCGTGAAATTTAGAATGGTAGTTAGTTATAAGATATCAATGATCTCTAAGGACATTTCCTAAAAAAGTCGAAATTTAAAAGGGGGGTCAAAATGCGCAAAAAGCGTTGTAAAAAACGTTCTAAATTGCGATTTCTAGCAATCTCAGGAAATACTGAATCGATTTAAAATTTAATGGTGTTAAAATGATGGTGGCAGATCTTGCTCCAAGATAGGCTATATTTTATATCTGTTTCCACTACCCCAAAGGAGGTGCAGGAGCAAAAAACGTTCTAAAAATGCGATTTTTGCGTTACTGAAGGGCCTAGAAATATGAAATTTGGAATATTAGTTACTTATAAGATATAAATGGTGTCTAAGAACAGTTCTTAAACAATTCGAAATTTAAAAGGGGTGAAAATGCACAAAAAGCGTTCTAAAAAACGTTCTAAATGGTAGTTTCTACATAATCTCAGGAAATACCAAACCGCTTTCAAAAGTAATGGTATCAAAATGATGGTGTTAGTCCAACTTAGAATATAGGCTATATTTTATGTCGGTGCCACTACCCCAAGGGGGTGCAGGAGCAAAAAACGTTCTAAAAATGCGATTTTTGAGTTACTGAAAGACCTAGAAATATGAAATTTGGAATATTAGTTACTTATAAGATATAAATGGTGTCTAAGAACAGTTCTTAAACAATTCGAAATTTAAAAGGGGTGAAAATGCACAAAAAGCGTTCTAAAAAACGTTCTGAATAGTAGTTTCTACATAATCTCAGGAAATACCAAACCGATTTAAAAAATAATGGCGTCAAAATGATGGAATAACCCTTGCTCCAACATAGGCTATGTTTTATGTCGTTGGCACCACCCCAAAGGGGGTGCAGGAGAAAAAACGTTCTAAATTGCGGTTTTTGCGTGACGGAAGGCCTTGAATCGTGAAATTTAGAATGGTAGTTAGTTATAAGATATCAATGATCTCTAAGGACATTTCCTAAAAAAGTCGAAATTTAAAAGGGGGGGTTAAAATGCGCAAAAAGCGTTGTAAAAAACGTTCTAAATTGCGATTTCTAGCAATCTCAGGAAATACTGAACCGATTTCAAATATAATGGTGTTAAAATGATGGTGGCAGATCTTGCTCTAAGATAGGCTATATTTTATATCTGTTTCCACTACCCCAGAGGAGATGCAGGAGCAAAATGAGCGAAAAGCGTTCTAAAAACGTTCTAAATGCCGATTTGTCACCAATATCTCAGGAAGAATCAAACTGATTTCAAAAGTAATGGTAAGAAATTGATGCTGACAGCCTCTGCTCTAACATAGACGTTATTTTAAGTCGGTATCACTATCACCTAGACGTTGCAGGAGCAAAAAAGCGTTCGACATTTCGATTTTTGTGACCGGTAGGGGCTAGCAACTTAAAATTAGGCAAGGTACATATGTATTACATACAAATGATCTTTAAGAACAGTTTCGAAAAAATTGGAAATTTAAAAAGGGGTGAAAATGCGCGAAAAGCGTTCTAAAAACGTTCTAAATTGCGATTTCTACTCAATCTCAGGAAATTCCAAAGCTATTTCAAAAGTAATGGTTGCAAATCAATGGTGACAGTCCCTGCTATAACATAGGTTATATTTTATGTTGCTATCACTACCATCTGAGGGTTGCAAAAGCAAAACATGTACTAATTTGCATTTTTTGCATAACTAAAGGGTCTAACACTTTGAAGTATGACATGGTATTTACTTACAAGATGCAACTGCTCTCTAAAAACTGTCGAAAGAAAAATTTAAATTTAAAAAGATGAAGTGAGCGAAAAGCGTTATAAATTACAATTTTGATGTAATCATATCAAATATCAAACCAATTAAAAAAATAATCATTACAAATTGTTGGTGATAGAACCTGCTTAAACATAAGCTATATTTTATGTCTATGACACTACCACCAGTGGGTTGCAGTAGCTAAAAACTTTCTAAATTGCGATTTCTGTGATACTGAAAAGGCTAGAAACTTTAAATATGGCATGGCAGTTACTTATAAAATATAAATGCCCTCAAAGGACTGTCGAAAATAAATTCGAATTAAAAAGGAGTGAAGTGAAGGGGAGGTGCGAAAAGCATTCTAAAAAAGTCCTAAATTACGATTTCTACGCAATTTCAGGGAATATAAACCAAATATAAAAGTAATATTTGCGACTCAATGGTAACAGTCTCTGATCCTACACAGGCTATATTTTATGCCGATGATTCTACCACCTGGGGTTCACAGGAACAACAAACGCTCTAAAAAAGGCCTTTAAAGCTTTCTAAATTACGTTTCTGTGGAATATTAGGAAATAACAAACCAATTTCAAAATTAATGTTGGCAAATTAATGGTGACAGTTCCTATCTTAACATAGCCCTTTATGTTGGGATAGGTGGTAGGACTTGGAAATTGACATGACGGTTAATTTTAAGATGTAAGAAGATGGTTTCTAAAAAATTCAAATCTTCAAATGAATACTGAAATAAGCGTATTAATTGAGCATAAAATTTTCAAAATATTTTCTAAATTATTATTTTTTAATTTTATTTCGTTTTATTAATTTAAGTCTCATTTCTGCCTTATGCAGTGTAACAATGATGTTTAATCAAACTGTGTTTTAAATAGTAATTCTTTTAATTATTCCTAAAAGTAATAAGTACCTTTTAATAAAATAAAATATTACCTTTTAATAAAATAAAAATTTAGTTAGTACATTTTAATAAAAATTAGACATATAAATATCACTTGGCATATTTAAAATATTACGCGAGCAAAGCCGCGGCGTTTGCTAGTTAATCTATATTTTTGTTCAATGTTCATATCATTATGAAACACCTCAAAATGGAAAAATGCAGTTTATTTTATGTATAAATCACTGTTTTGATTATATTTTGTTATAAAATAAAACTATTTGTTCTATTTTTAAATTTGATTAGACTTCAGTTTATTTTCTAACATTTTCTTCTTGAAAAATTGGGTGTTCATATCCTTATGAAACCCAGTGTAGAACGATTTAAGTTCCAGAAACGACTAAGGAAGCAAGGAGAGAATGTAGCAGATTTTATAAGAGACTTCGGTTATTCGAATATTGCAACTTCGGAAATACTCTTAATGACCGCCTGCGGGATCAATTGGTGTTTGGGATCCAGGATGAGAAGATGCAGCAGAAATTACTGGATTCTAAAGACTTAACGTTGCAAACAGCGGTGGAAATAGCTGAGTCGTTTGAATCAGACGAGGCCGGTGTAAAATTCCTGCATATCGGAGAAAGTACGACTTTAATCAAGTGCGTATTTCGAAAAAGGAGAAACTAAAATTAGAGAAGTTCGATTACGCACCTAAGCCTAAAGACGATAAATTCGCGCCTGAGAAACCGTGTTACAGATGTTCTAAAAACCATAATCCCAAGTTTTGCCCTTTTAAATCTGAAGAATGCCATTTCTGCCATCGATTAGGTCACCTAAAAATGTGTTGTCGAAATCGAAAATTTGGAAGGAAAAATGAGAAACAGTATAAGAACAGAAAAATTAAAACTGTTCAGGAAGAACATTCTTTAAACTTCATGGACAACAACTCCAATAATGTGACGGGGTTAAAATTGGTTAAAACAAATGGAGTAAATATAAAATTTGAAATCGACACAGGTGCGGTTCATCCTATTGTAAGTAAAAGTGTTGCTCACAAATTGTTCTCAGGTAAGCTATCTTTAATTAAATCTAAAATAAAGTTACAAACTTATAGTAAAGATTCTTTAACCCTTTAAGTGTTTAGGGCGTAATATTCCGTTCACTAAGCTCCAGGTTTCAATAGCAATATAGGCAATATTTAAGATAATACAAATCTATAGATTTAATGAATTTTAGATACATTGAAGAATGATTAATACTCTCACGGATTACATTCATAGTTGTAATTCAGTTTTTTTTTTATCTTGAAAGAATCATATTTTCTTAGCATTTAAAACAAAATACACAGAAAACAACATTACAATTTTACCCTTTTGCAAGACGCCCGGAGGGTTAACTGTTTTGGGGGAATTAAAGTAAATTCTGTTGTTGATGAATATTGTGTTCCTGATTTAAAAATATTAGTTATTAAAGAGGAGGCTCCGAGTCTATTTGGAAGAACTTGGTTAAAAGCATCAAAATTATTTTGGCCCAATGTAAATATGATTTGAAGCATTTCGAAAGATGATTTAATTAGAAATTTTCCTAATGTTTTTGCTGACGGGATCGGGACAATCAAGGGTCCTCCCGTGTCAATAAATTTAAAAAAAGATGCAAAACCAGTTTTTCTTAAGTCTCGACCTGTTCCTTTTGCTTTAAGAAAAGCAACTGATTTAGAATTGAAACGATTAACAAATGAGGGTATTTTAAAACCTATTGATCATTCAGAATGGGCTAGTTCTATAGTAATTGTTGTTAAGCTTAATGGTTCTGTTAGAATATGTGGTGATTATAGAGCAACAGTTAATGCTAATACTGAAAATGATAATTATCGCCTTCCTAGAATGGAAGAATTATCTTCTAAATTAGAAGGTGGAAAATTTTTTACTGTTTTTCATTTAAAAGATGCGTTTTTACAACAACCTGTAGATAACGAAAGTAGTAAAATTTTGACTATAAATACGCATAAAGGTTTATTTAATGTGTTACTATTAGCATGTGGGGTAAAACGTGCTCCTGGAATGTTCCAAAGAAAAACTGAACATATTAATAAAAATTATGAATATGTTGGTCTATTTTTAGATGATGTAATCATAAGTGCTAGTAACGAATCAGAACATTCTGAAAGAGTTGAAAGCGTTCTGAAATCCTTTTCTCAGCATGGTATAAGGTTAAATAAGGAAAAATTAAAATTTATGGTTTCGGAAGTTTCTTATTTAGGACATAAAATATCTCAGGAAGGAATTAGACCTATTCCAGAAAAAGTTGATGCTATTTTAAATGCTCCTATTCCAAATAATGTGTCAAAATTGCGTTCAATTTTAGACTAAATTTCTTATTATAGAAACTTCCTGCCGAATATTTCAGAAATACCTTTACATAGATTATTAGATAATAATGTAAAGTCGGCATGGTCAGAAAAGCATGATAAAGCGTGTCTAAAAGTTAAACAATTATTATGTACATCTCCTGTTTTGGAATTATCTGGGGGCACGGCAGTGCCCCTGCCAAGTCGACAAAGCACAGCCGTAAGCATCCTTTTCTGGAAGCAACTCAGGGTACTAATGACAGCCCTATAACCCCTCGCTGGAATTTCCCAGGAACTTGAAACTTTGTTTTTCTAAAAGTACTCTTCAAGCGGAAGCAAATGGTAAAATTTCCGCGTTTCCATCTTTTCTAGTTTAGAAAATATATGAACTCAAAGTTCGCTTTTTCGACACTGACTGACTCACCGATCATCAAAAATCTGAGGTACATCCTGTAGCCCTAGAAACTTGAAATTCGGTAAGAAGGTAGTATTTGGGATACAAAGAAAGGAAAAATTAAAAAATTTGGAAAATTCGAAAAAAAAAATCGAAAATCTTTTATTTTCCGTAATCGGAATTATTGCCAATACTCTCACTGATTATCAACATGATAAAATGCAGTTTGTCAACTAAACCATCGGTTTGTCAACTATACTAAATCGAGCACGAAATAGCTGGGTCCTGAATACAGTAAATTTCGTTTTAATTGACTAGAACAAATAAAGGTACTACTTGATTATCCCGTCGACCGAAAAAGTATAGCGAAACTATAAGATTAAATGCCAATAATGGATGATCGCAAATGTCGCATTCACTTGACATTAAACACCATACACGTGTTTGTTACGTCATCAAATGATTTTTAATTCGACTTTTTACTTGTAGTTTCATTAAGGTTTTATTAATTTATTTGTTTTTTCGTTATTTAAAATAAAAATACAGTAATTTGTATAATTTGGCGAATTGTTTGGCGAAATTGATCGACGGGATAATCAAGTAGCACCCAAATAAAGTTAATTTATTTTACCAAATGATAATTTGGTGAATTTAAATATTTTATAAACATTCTGCAAATATGCTAACATTTCTTGATAGATAGCTGCTCTTATACTTTTGCTATATTTAACATCACTACCATATTATTTTAAACATCGCTATCGTTTGATGCAATGGCAATAGACCATGGCGCAAAATTAGCAGCAGTCTTAAAAGCAAGATAATTTTCCTGCCAAACTTACCTCATATTTCCAAAATAGTTCATATTTGCTGCCAAACTATTGACGTAGACAACAATTGTTGAAGAATAATAAATCTGGGGGCACGGGAGTGCCCCTGCCAAGTCGAGAAAGCACAGCCGTAAGCATCCTTTTCTGGAAGCAACTCAGGGTACTTTTGACAGCCCTATATCCCTTCGCTGGAATTTCCCAGGAACTTGAAACTTTGTTTTTCTAAAAGTACTCTTCAAGCGGAAGCAAATGGTAAAATTTCCGCGTTTCCATCTTTTCTAGTTCAGAAAATATATGAACTCAAAATTTCGCTTTTTCGACACTGACTGACTGACTCACCGATCATCAAAAATCTGAGGTACATCCTGTAGCCCTAGAAACTTGAAATTTGGTAAGAAGGTAGTATTTGGGATACAAAGAAAGGAAAAATTAAAAAAATTGGAAAATTCTAAAAAAAAAAATCGAAAATCTTTTATTTTCCGTAATCAGAACTGTTGCCAATACTGTTGCTCACTGATTATCAACATGATAAAACGCAGTTTGTCAACTAAACCATCGGTTTTTCAACTATACTAAATCGAGCACGAAATAGCTGGGTCCTGAATACAGTAAAATTCGTTTTAATTGACTAGAACAAATAAAGGTTCTACTTAATTATCCCGTCGACAGAAAAACTATCGCCAAACTATAAGATTAAACGCTAATAATGGATGATCGTAAATGTCGCATTCACTTGACATTAAACACCATACAAGTGTTTGTTACGTCATCAAATGATTTTTAATTCGACTTTTTACTTGTAGTTTCATTAAGATTTTATTAATTTATTTGTTTTTTCATTATTTAAAATAAAAATACGGCAATTTGTATAATTTGGCGAAATTGATCGACGGGATAATCAAATAGGGCACAAATGTTATATTCGCCCCATATTGGCGCGATTTTTTTCTGACGCCAATGTCATATACGCAATGTATACTTAACCGGCTCCAAAGTGTCGTTATTTTGCTTGATATGGTAACCCGGATGTTGTTGTTTATGCTGTTGATGTTTTCGCCAAATCAGCGGCGGAAAAAAACGCGCCAATATGGGGCGAATATGACATCTGTGCCTCAAATAGTACCCAAATAAAATTAATTTATTTTACCAAATGTTAATTTAGTGAATTTAAATATTTTATAAACATTCTGCAAATATGCTAACATTTCTTGATAGATAGCAGCTCTTATACTTTTGCTATATTTAGCATCACTACCATATTATTTTAAACATCCCTATAGTTTGATGCAATGTCAATAGATCATGGCGCAAAATTAGCAGCAGTTTTAAAAGCAAGAGAATTTTGCTGTCAAACTTACCTCATATTTACAAAATAGCTCCCATTTGTTGCCAAACTATTGACGTAGACAACAATTGTTGAAGAATAATAAATTCAATGTTTATAAAACATGGAGAGTGGCACTCAGGATATGACTAACATAATCGCATACGTAAAAAAAAAGTTTTTTTTTAATGGCAATACAAACTCCCCTGCGATGTATAATTTTTTTAAACATGTTTTTTAGGTACTCAAATTATCGATTTGGAATTCAAAATCAAAATTCTACATTCCCCTCTCTCCAGAAAAAATGACATATTGAAAAGAAGTCAATTATTTTTATATTTAAAACTTAAACATTATCCCTTTTGCACCACTATGACGTCATTTTCTCTGACTTTTCACTTTCAACCGTGCTAAGACTATGAGTGGTAGATATGAATATTCAGTTAACAACCGTTAGTGGACTTCCAAGGGAGGCCATTTTTCATCTGTAACCGAAATCCGCAATAAACGATGCCTTTAACATTAATTAAATATGATGGGGAAATGAAACTGTCCGCATCAACTGGAGATACGTCTTAAGAGGAGACGCATTAACAAAAATTCCGCTATATTCTCCGCAACTTATTGATGTTTTGCGGATAGTATCTATCGCATTTCTACATTTACTAAAACAAAATAAATATTTAAAAAAAACTACCGAGCTATGCTCTGTCTACTGTGTTCTAAAATCATTTAAATAATAAAATTATTACGATTTACTTTGAATTCGAAAGTATGAAGGATTGAAACTTTTGTGTAAAATTCTTTCACCTACTTGTTTCTAAAAATAACTTGATTGTAAGTGTTACATATCGAATAACTGAATTTCAAATTTTGGCGACACAGTTTTTTATTGTGTAAAATTTGAATTCTAGATGTCAGTGTGCATCTGCAAAATTGCTGAAAAGATGCGGTAACGAAGGGAAACGCGAAATTGTATGATATTCCAACGAAAGACATTGTTGATCGAAGAAAGTTTGAAAGAAAAAAACTGAAATGTTATATTTTGATCACAGCGAAGAAAGTCCTCATCGAGTAGTTCCTAAATCTGGAGATCGTTCGTATCTGTTTCATCTATATTTTCTTTTCTGTGCTAGGTAACATAGCCTAGTCGTATGATATCAGATGTGCTATAGTTGAGTATGTGGTTGCGCACTGGGATTAGTTGGGATTAGTTTCTTAGGAGGTCACTTTGACGTTCTACTTCCTTTTCTTAACAGCTAGCAATAATCTATTATTTTTCCAAATCAATAACTATCACAGAGAGAAATCAACTCGAGAAAAAAATTAAAAGACCTATTGAGGTCAAAAGGGGAAGGCCTAATCGTTCCGAGATATCACGTTCTCAACAGCTCCAAGAAGCTAGAGCTCTCTATCGTCAAAACCATTTTCGAAAACAAAAACACGCATTAAAACGTTACAACGATTCACACTCTGAAATGGGAAGACGTAGCTCGCTAAGAAGTCGCGCGCTGTTCTGTTGCCCACCTTGGTATGAATATTGGAGCTTACTGACGGAAAAGGTCTAGAGGTAAGCTGCAGTTTAAAATAAACACTTTAGAAAACATTACGAGTGCTATAACTAAAAAAATGGGAAATAGACTGGAAGCAGACAAAGTTATAAAATGGACTCTGCACAGTAGAATTAACTTTGGAGGACTTTGATTGAACAGCTGATAAATTAAAACAAAAACTAATATAGTTACTAGAAAATTTGAATGAATGGATTTCAAACAGTAGCACACATGCCAATTCGCTTTTCTAGGAAAAGCGGAACATCGAAGCAATCAGGAGCCATAAAGTCTATGAAGTTAAAGATAGTGTAATTTAAATCGACGCTACTGGAAAAGCTTTCGCTGACTTTCTCCTTACAAAAAGAAGTGAAATCCCATCAAAAACATCTCATGTAAAAAAAAAAGCCAAGTCTCCTGACTCTTTGACCGTAAAAAGTTCTGAGATCATGTGTAGAGCCAAGCTTAGCTCTCTTATTAACTCTGATATTTTAATTCACAAATTACTTCTAGTCTCTACACCTTTAGTAAATGATTATTTTGTGACTTGGCAGTTACGCAGCACAGGAAAGTTATTACGTAAACACTTTACTTATGTTTTGAATTGGGATTATTTGATTTAGGCTGAATATGAACACGAGGGATAGAAGAAGCCTGAAGGAGGGATGCACCGATTGGGGGTCTTTGTAAAAGAGGGGACTGGCTCGTATTCACGTTACATAGGAAGAAAATCACCCAAAACTCCGGACATCAAGTTTGACCAGTAGAGAGTTTTCGCATCCGGGCTTACAATGCAATGTAAAATTATTTCCATGCTTCAAATACATATATGTTCAGTGCTCTTATAGAAACTATTTTATGCAAAACTTTATAAATAAACGTTAATATTAAAATATAAACAACAGCCTTTACATTCTCGTGCTGCGTCATTGCCAAGTCACAAAATAATCATTTACTAAAGGTGTAGAGACTAGAAGTAATTTGTGAATTAAAATATCAGACTTAATAAGAGAGCTAAGCTTGGCTCTACACATGATCTCAGAACTTTTTACGGTCAAAGAGTCAGGAGACTTGGGTTTTTTTTACATGAGATGTTTTTGATGGGATATGATGTTAAAAAAGATATAGTTTTAAACTGTGATGCTTCTGAATATGGTATAGGGTCGGTTTTCAGCCACATTGTTGAGGGTAAAGAAAGACCTATTGCTTCTGTTTCTAGAACTTTAAATAAAACTGAAAGAAATTATGCAATGATAGATAAAGAAGCTTTATCTGTAATGTTTGTTGTCACTAAATTTCACCAATATTTAGCTCAGATCATAAACCTTTAATTAGATTGTTTGATCCTGTTAAAAAGGTACATGATACATTATCGCCTAGAATGCTGAGATGGTCGTTAATGTTAGCTGGGTAAGATTATACAATTGAGTATCGCGAAGGTAAAAATAATAAAAATGCTGACGCATTATGTATATTACCTCTCAAAGAAACTGTAAATATAGTAAGTAATCCTGTGGAAATAATGTTCGTTTCAAATAAAGAAAATTGTCCTGTTACTTCTAAAACTATTGCAATGTGGACAACTGAAAATCCTGTAACTAAACAAATTTTAGAGTGGGTGTTACATGGGTGGTCGCGAAAGGTTAAACCAGAAGAATATCAACCCTATTTTCGTAGAAGTGAGGATATTTCCTGTCTAGAAAATTGTCCATTGTGGGGGCATAGAGTGATCGTACAAGAGGAAGGTCGTGAATATACAGGGTGTCCAGCGAATAAGACCCTGATTTCAAAATTAAATATCTCAAAAACAAAGATCAATAGAATTATGCGGTAAACGTTTTGTTTATTAGCTGAGCTGTAAAAATGTTGTACAGAAGTTTAAAAAATTAGTTGCAAAAACCGTTAACAGATGGCGCTGTAATCGCAATGCCTATAAATTGTGTTTTGAAATCGAGAGCCCTAGCGTCTCATTCCTAGATGGCTTCCTATGGGAGAACGAAAATTGGGAAAGACCGCTTTTTCATTGGGCTGTTGTGCAGATGTGGAGGCATCTGGTCACAGAATTATTGCATCAGCTTCGGTTTTAGAGAATTTCAATTAATAGAATTTTCAATAAAAAGTTTAGCAATCATTATATAAGAACTTAAAAAAATATTTTATTTGGATAATGTGCAGAAGCGGAGCCATGTGTTGACAGAATTGAGATTTGTTTCAAATTTTGTTATAAGCTACTTCGGTCCGGATACCAATATCTCTATGGTATGTCTTTTCTCTCCAAATTAGGAGATCGCGGAATCGAATCCAAGTAGAGGAGGATTTGAAAAAAATGGAAATCTTTAATTTTAATAATTATTTAAACTGTGAAAAAAGTTTGAATAAAAAAATCCAGTCTCTCGTTTTAAAATTTAATTAAGCTAAAAGAAACCCCTTTTTAAAAAATCATTGTGCATTTATAATAATGATTCATAAATCATTTTTTTTTAATTGTAGAGAATAGTTTGAATGAAAAAATACAAAGTTTCTATTTTTAAAAATTTAGTTAAAAAATAATTTTAATTTTAAAAACTCGTTTTCATATTTTTTATCATTGAGCACAGAAATATGGTGCAGCTTCTAGCGATAGGATCCGAAGTGTTCGAAAGGAATGCAGCATCCAAAATACTTTTGCTTTGACGTTGATGATATGACTTATCATCAATTCCTTTTAAAAAAGAAATAATTTAATGCATAATTTCTGTCTCTAAAACTCTGTTTACAAAGAAAAGGAATATATGTGTTGTGCTAAAACCAAAGTATTATGCCGTGATTTAAAAATAAACTAAAAGTGAAAAATTACTTTTTATTTATAATAATTCAGGTATAAACAATAATACAAAAATATTATGCAGTGATTTAAAAATATAAAAAATAAATAAAAAGTACAGAATTATTTTTCTAAATCTATGCATTTTGATTTAAATAATTATATGGCATTAAAGATTGAATTTAATAAAATATTTAAAAAATGCTCATAATGATTTCTTAACTTTTTTGAACATTCTATTAATTGAAATTTTCTAAAATTAAATCTGATGCAATAATTCTGTGACCAGATGTCTCCACTTCTGCACATCACCCCAATGAAAAAATGGACTTTCCCAATATTCGTTTTTACGTAGGGAGCCATCTAGGATTGAGACGCCAGTGCTCTGGACTTCGAAGCAGTTTACAAGTATTGTGATTACAGCGCCATCTGTTAACGGCCTTTGCAACTAAATTTTGAAACTTCTGTATAACATTTTTACAGCTTAGCTAATAAACAAACCGTTTACCGCATAATTCTATTGATCTTTGTTTTTGATATATTTAATTTTGAAATCAGGGTCTTATTCGCTGGACACCCTGTATATTAAAATTGCTGCATTCCGTTCATCAGGGTATATCGAGCATGAAAGCAAAAGCTAGTGTGGTAGTTTGGTGACCAAATATGGATAAAGAAATTGAACAAATGGTAAATTCTTCTAATAGATGTCAGATGTTTGCGAGGGATTGTCCCAAAATGGAACCCTTGAAATAGAAATCTGAACTGCCCTGGGATACATATATATCATGCTGGTACTTTCGAAGGTAAAATATTCTTAATAGTAGTCGATTCTTATACTAAATGGTTGGAAGTAGAGGTAGTACCCAGGTCTGATAGTAAAACTACAATTAAGGTATTATGAAGAATTTTTTGCTACATTTGGATTACCTGTTGAATTGGTCAGTGTTAATGGTCCCGCGTTCACAAGGGATGAATTTGAGGAATTAATGTTTGGAAGGCCAGTTCGAACAGCCCTTCACTTGGAATTACCATCGAAACCTAAAATACAGCAACCCCTGCACAAATATAAGCTTCATGATTTAGTTTTTGTTAAAAATTTTGGAAAAGGGGAGAAATGGGTAAAAAGAAAAATTCTGAAATTATTGGTGAGTAGATGGGTTTTAGTAAATAGATGTGACGGAACAATGTGTAAGCGTCACGTTGATCAGTTGAGACGTAATAAAGAGATAAGTTATAAAATACCAGAGAGAGTTGTAGAGATGAATCGAAATGATAAACTAATCTGAGACAAAGTTGAAAATATGGGACATAGTGGTAAAAATTACACTGATTATGATAGGTATGAAAGGGTTAACCAAAACCGATTTTCTGGAATTAATGGAAAATTAAAAGAACAGCTTAATAATGATAATACTATAAAACCAAGCCGATCTCAGCCTTCGCATGATAGTGTAACAGGTACAGTTGTGAGTAATAAAAAGTATAATACAACAGATAAATCTGTGAAAGACAGTTTCACTAAAATTAATGACGAGGACTCAAAGAAAAGTGCTCCAGTTCGAAGAAGTCAAAGAGAAAGATTGCCTGTAGATCGTTTGAACTATGAGGGGAGGTGTGTCACATCCCAACTCAACAATAATCCCAATAATAGTAGCGATCTTTATTAAGAGATGGCAACACCATACACAGAGAGTCTGAGATTGTAAGGCTTTGCATGTAGCCGAGTGATATCGATACAGTTGTAAGAATGACTTGTTTTTGAATAGCTGCACTTAGGCGGCTCTTGTAAATATGTAAATAAACTATAAGGATACTTATAGTTATGCCTCCTTGCTTAGTAAATAGTAATAATAAGCGTGCGGCGGTGTAATACCATTAAATACATGTTGAACAAAAACTTACCTATCAATGCTAAATATTAATTTTTAGATATTTTCACATGTAATCATTAAAACATTAAGTGACATGTTCTGTTCGTAGTATCAAGGGATAGCGCAATAACCATTCTAGTGAACAAATTCAGGACGAGATGTTTTAATTCTGTACTTTTTTTCAAACACCACGTACAGAAAACATCCGAGTTGACGCACAGTAGAACAGGACTGTATAGCCTTCCATTAAAGCAGGAGTGTATGTACATCCATTGTGACAAACATTTAAGAGCGCTATTATTGGCATGCCTGGAAACATTTAATAATGATTCCCCGTAGAGCACAGGTATCGATATACGCAAGTCTACGCGATACAGATGCGTCACATAGTGTGGTACCAGCGCAACCTGAATACTACGCCTGCACTTTGAAACAAAAATGGAGGATGTCGTAGGTGGACATTTTTAAGCGTATGTACCGTTCCCAATATTTAGACACCGGTATATTTCTAAACATTTTTTTTAAATTATTATTATCAGAAAAATAAAGCTGAAATAAAAAAAAAAGTTTTAAATTTACAAAAATAAATAAAAATAAATAAAAATAAATAAAAATAAAAATTATTGTAAAAACATAAATTATTGTAAATTTACAAAAAAACACATAAAAATTACAGTATTGGAAAAACATAAATAATCGTAAATTTGCAATTACATTTTTTCTGAGAGGAGGCCTATTTCAAAAGAATTGTTGGGAAACAAACCAGAAACTTTATTCGCCTCTCTAAAGATAATAACTGTAATATCGTGCAAATATTATTCATTTTAGAGAAAGGTTCCTTGAAAATGAATTTTTTGTTAAAGTTAGTTAAAGGAAACAACATAAAGTCGCCATAGCACATGTGCACGCCACATTGTACCACCCTGCTGTACAACATTGGCAAAATGCAGGATATCTTTGAGGATTCATTGGTTTTTGTATTGAATACTTCAGAAATTCTATCAATCA